>OY856409.1:496678802-497058802 GCA_963693085.1 Alisma plantago-aquatica | reverse complement strand
ACTTACACTCATCCAAATGGGCTCAAAATTTGTATGTAGCCTAGTTATAGTATGACGGTGAAGATCAATGGTTTACATTTTGCAAAAAATAGTCTTAATATGCAAACACACTTGAGTGTATTCATGCGATCTGTACACTCGAGTGTATTCTAGCCTGACTATATATATATATATATATATATATATATATATATATATATATATATATATATATATATATATATATATATATATATATATATATATATATATATATATATATATATATATATATATATATATAAGAGAGAGAGAGAGTCAGGCTAGTGTACACTCGAGTATACCGAAGGCACCGTACACCTCAATCATTTTTGAAGATGCAATAAATTTTTGAAAAATCAAAACTGTTAATTTTCTTAATTATCATAGGAACATACTATATAATATATTTTATCTCATTTGGACACTTATAGGTCATGCTTAAAGGAGGCAAAAATCATGTACTTCAAATTAGTTTTGTGCGTCAATTTCGTTGTCCTTGGATGAGTGACTTACACTCATCCAAATGAGTTCAAATTTTGTATGTGACCTATTACTATTGTAACTATGAAGATCAATGGATTACATTATGAAAAAACATGGTCTAGGTAGGCAAACATCATTGGGTTGTACGATGTGATTTGTACACTCGAGTGTATTCTAGCATGACTATATATATATAGATATATACTATGTATGTAGCATTTAGGCTACCTTTATAATAGTTATTAAATAGTAGTGATATATACTTATAATTATGTATGAAGTTTGTAACAAAATATGATTAATACCTTAGTACAAAGTAATATATATGTATTATTTATCTATATGGATACTAGTAAGCATATAATGATTCACACATTCACCTAAAAAAAACCAGATGTCGTCGAAGTTAGGATAATGAGAAAATATAAAATTGTAATCCTAGTTGGAAAATAGATATGACATAACTCAAACTTAACAACACTTGATTCTAAAGAAATAGTAACAAGATTTTTGTTTTAGCTATTTCGTCGTTAGTTCTTAGAGTCACTTGAGTTGTGGTTTGTACAATTCGTGTAAACTTATCGTACTAAATTGTCTATTTCATTATTTTTGTATTTACTCCCCACTTGGAATGTATTCATCAAACTTTGTTTAGCGGTGAAGCCAAAATTACACATATGCCTATCTTGGCGTTTGAAAGCCACCATGAATGGTTGAATATTGATTGGTTTGAATAGTTGCATTAATAGTAAATTGATTATGGGGTGGAGTTATGACTCTTTGTTTTGGTAGGTCACATCCCTAACTTTTTACAATGAAAAATGAATATAGGCATCACCTCATACCGTATACCCCCATAGGAGAAAGTGTCATTCTCTTAAATAGTTAATGTATTAAAAACCTTATAGTCACATTGTCATAACCTCTAACTTTTGAGATACTTGTACCTTATTTGAATTGTTGATTATTTTGTGGAACTATCAATAATCATCTTATATAAATAATCCACCAAATGGTACTTAATCCACATTTTAGCAAAAAACTTGAATATATATTTCATTATTTTATTAGATCAATAATAAAATTAATACAACCATTGGTTGACCCTTTTCCTCCTTGGTCCTTACTTGGTGGTCCACCCTGTTGGGAACTACATGGACATGTGATCCAATACAAAATGTAAGAGACATGTACGAGTTGTCCTATGTTAATCCAGTTTAGGTAGGTTTCTATGTGTTAAGTTGAAGACACCATGCATATACAACATGAGATTTCGTGTACTCCTTTGTATAGATGATATACACATATTCTTTGTACATTCTAAAATAGAATAACGTGAAAATTTTGGTCGTATATATTGGATTTTTACAATTTCTGACTTTAATAGATGAACTTTTTAAATATTATTCTATTTACTTATTGAATAGAAAAGATGAGCAATTTGAAAAAATCAAAATCTATAAAATCAAAGTAAAGAAACAACTAAATAAGAACATTAAGAGAGTGACGTACAATAAAGGTGAATAACACACTTCTAAAGAACTCAACAAGATGTTATTTTATTAGCGAAAGACTTCCCCGTAAAATTCTCAATTGAATGGAGTGGTGAAAAGGAGAATAGGACAATCAATGACATGGTCAATTCAAAGCTATCAAAGACTGGTCTTAGTCAAAAACTATGTAGGAAGGCTCAAGCTTCTAACAATATTCTAAATTGCATCCCTTTTAGATAAGTTGACCAAAGTCCATATGAAATTTTTCTAAGCATGAACCCTTATTTGAAGGACATCTAATTATAGAGGTGTTTAGCCAAATTTTAAATCCCAAATAACGAGAAGAGAAATTGGGAACTAAATTTTTTGACATTATCTTTATTGACATGGAAAATATTAATGTCAATAGTTTTTTAGTAGTTAAATATGAAAATCCACAACATTAGAACGAAATCCACTATTAAGATTTGACTTCTATATGAATACATATTTACTCTTGAAGAAAAGATTCCCATACATGTTAGTGACTATCTTTGTCCCTCTACACCTCATGATCTAGTCTAGATTCAACTTCAAATGTAGTAAAACACAAACTTCTTTTAGATGACCCTTATATTGACCTAGGAAGGGGTAAGAGAAATATGTTGATAAGACATCTTGACCCAATTTGTACACCTTCCTTGTAGAAGAATACAACGAAACCTATGAATATGTCATGAAATTCATAGAAGATTGCTTTTTCAAGGAAGCAAATAATAATGGAATAAAATGAATAATGAGTTATCATGCTTAAGTTACAAACGAGCTTCCATCAAGATGTAAAACTAATGGATGCAAGGGGGTTTTTGTGGGGAAATACTGACACAAATATGGTAGCAGAAACAAAAATTTTAATGTCATATTCCCAAGAGCACCAAGATCGTGTCAACTACGATGTAATGGGAAGGATGGTTTAATGAGTTCATACTCGGTACTGGAGCAAGTTCAGTGACTATAACTCATTGCAATGGTCGTTCCCTCCTAGTTGCACTGGGACCCATCTACATCAACTCCTAGTTGTACTTAGATAATGTATGTGCAGCTCTTGGTCTTCACCATAGACTGCATGCTGACATTGCTCTCCTAGCGGGAGACAACAACCTCCTCACCTCTAGAGAAGTCCACATGGACCACCTAGAACTCCTGTTGTTCTAATAGAACAAACAAGGAGTTGTCCCTCCCATTGGTGTACTAGTCACTAACTTTCCCTCCCATAATTATTTCTCCCTTGCTATCCCTCCCTTCAATGGGCAGGACTTGCTCGAGCTCTCTATTGGTTACCACAATCACATAGGATAACAATTTCCAGAGGCAATTGAGTTGTGTTCTAGGAAGCCCCCAGAACCCTTCTATTTATAGGAGGGGTTAGGGTTTGGGTTCCCAGTTTGTGTGTGAGTGGAAGGGACCGAAAGATCATGAACTTTTACAACCTACAAGTGCTGAACCGGTCGGTTGGCAACCGAACCGATCGGTTTACATGTGAGTTGATTGGTTCACACTTTGAACCGGTCTTTTCTTTATGTTTTCCAATCGCATATGAATTGGCAATTCAAATCCAATTAATGTCCAACATTAATTCCTTATACCAATTGAATTGAACAAGGGAAATGATCAACTATTCTCAGCAATCAGAAAAATCATGAGAAGCTTTGGTTGGCATGACAAAATTGATCGGTTCACTAGGTGAATCAGTCATATCACCAAACCTGAGCTAATCTATTCACCCAATGAGCCAATCGATTGGTGTCGTGACTCATGCAGAATTCAACCAATTCAATTTCTATTCAAACTAAGACTTCAAATAGTCATTTCATCACATGAGCCAATCAGTTGGGAGATTAGTCAGTTGATTTGTTGCTTGAATTGAATACCTAAACACTTTAGTAATCAATCCAATCATAATTCATGATTAAAATCCTCTTCTATATGAGTTCCTATGTGTGTGACTCTATAGGTCTCATATCATGTTGGAAATGAATGTCTATAACTAACTTATGACATCACAAGAAAAGCACGGTGCATAGTCACACATCAATGCTGCCCAAGTGAGTGGAACGTTAAATAACAACTTCAACCTATAATATGTGTAAGGTTTTGTAGTGATTGTATAATTACTTTCTCTCTAATATCCAGAATGAACTCGAGGCATGGAAACATCATCCTCTCAATGTTCAATCCATGTTCCTTGAACCTAGAGCAGACTGTTTGAGATATATGTGACCAAAATATCATATATTGATTCACTTGTGCATGCACATGTGTTTCTCAGTTTTGCTTATCAAGTGGCTAGGGTATCAAACTCCAGTGGGAGCAACAAATCTGATCTACATCACTCACAGTCAGTCCCCATGTGTCACAGCTACCCAATCATCACCTTTATGGCAATCCTTATTTAGGGTCACATTTGACAAAGTCAAAATATACCGAACGACACGTGATGAGTGTAGTGACTTTAGGTCTAAAAATTACAATCACGGCCTTCACTATGAGAGATGAGTATGACAACCAAGTATGGTTCCATGTGTCACTTGCAAGGTGGGTCTATCCAATACATTATTCCCTAATAAGTGTCTATGTGATCATGACTAATGAGATTTTATCATCAATTTACACACACTCCTGTCTTATGTATTATTGATGTCTATATCCCTTCCAAAGTATCAACCAACCATGGACATAATAACAATGCACATACTTTTAGCATCTGAATGATCTCATTGTTCAAGTCATGTACCTTACGACAAACATCATTGAGTATTGTCATTCTTTAGACATTCATTAAGTTTCCTCATCATCTCATAATTGAGTGAAACTGAATAGGAAGCTTGCCTTTATTTATATTATTAATCAAATCCTTTATGTTGTATTCCATGTTTGATCATCGTATGATTGGATATCAGGGCATACCATACCAAAAGACTCCCACTTGCATTTAGAGTCGATCACCCATGAATCATATTCTTAGTTATCTAAACATGTCCACCATGCTTATGTTGTGCCAGTGCTAATCCAGTGGGTTAGCAACACTTTCCTTTTAGTTTGTATTATTGCATGTTTCACATCTCTTCACTGTATGATTTCTCGTATGAGACATAACGACCCGTAATATGGTATTTGATATTCTTTGTCTAACCAATAGATCCATTGTTGTCACAACATCTCTATTGTGTCATAGATGGTTGGAACATCTTCAAGTTCATCCATATGAAATTCTAGATCCAAATAGTATCCTCTCCTGTGTTCATAGCACCAAGATTCTCAACTTCTATTGTAGAATATATTTAATGGTATGTAGTTTGGAACTCTTCCAACTTAGAAATATTTTCTCAAAATCAAACATATCTAAAATTGTGATCACTTTTTTTATTTTGGAAGCTTGCATCGGTGTAACCCTTTACACTAAACTCTTCCTTGTCGAAATCCTCTAGCAACTTATCCTTAGTGCTTCTCAAGTACTAATGGATATTCTTAATGACATTCCAATGACCTTCTTTGGAAACTAATATCATATTGTCATGTCCAATACATACAAGATTGTGGGATGAGTACATTTATATAGCATACATGATAGATTAAATTGACAGTGCATATGGAATCTCACTTATGTCCTTTCCATTCTTCACAAGAATCAAAACATAGGGTTCTTGAGAGACTAATCTAGGTTCTCTCTCCTCACTATTACATGTACTCAATGTGGGTTATAAAACTTTCAAGAAATATCTCTATAGATCTCAATTACTATCACATAGGATGTTTCACCTAATCCTTCATTGTTGAAGGTGTTTCCATGCCAAGTCTCAACATTCATAATATTGTTATGTTATTCCCCATAAATATGAGGAATATTCATATATGATCCCACTAAATCTTTTGTAATCACAGATTTCATCTTTTATCTTAATTCAAGTCAAACTCTTTGACTATCTTGTCAATTTAAAAGATCCCATTTTTTAGATGCTTGTTTCAATCTCTCAGATTGAACTTTGTAGCTTACAGACTTTATTGCATTCATGAAGTTTATAAAACCTTTAGGATGTGTCATATACACATCCTCTCAAATATTCCTTTTAAGGATTCCAGTTTTAATCTTCATATGCCAAATCTTATAGTCTATACAAGCTACAATAACAAACATGGCAATTGGAAAATGTAATTCTTCTTGTTCAACAACTTGAACTGATTTGAAAACCTCTTCAACCAATCTGACCTTTTATTCTATCCATGTTGGTCTTATTCTAGAAAATCCAAATGCACCCTTTGGGTTTTACCCCTTCAGGGCTTACTATCAAGGTCATACTTTGTTAGTGTACATGGATTCCATAATGGCCTTAAGCAATTTCTCAGAATCTGATTCTCAATAGCTTCTAGTTGATTTGTTGGTGCATCATATTATGACCAACCCATCAGATTGGATTCACAATCTTTCAATCTCAGATGTGTTCTACTAGAACTATGTGATTCTGTTTTATATAAGGAACTTGAGATTCCATAAAAATTTATGATTCCCACTTGTTCCCTTTGTACCTCCTTGTTGATCTCGAACCTTTCGAGTTCTACTTTTACTCCCATTGATTCGTTTGGAACTCAGTTATCCTTGCAACAAAACACTTTTATTATCGGATTGGGATTAATAGTAGCATTCAACAATTATGTTTCTTGGATAAGCCTTTTAAAGAAACCACTTTCTTTTAAGTTTCAATCCTTTGGAAATATCAGGACATTCCCATATCACATCACATGTAATGTCTTTAAACCATTTTAGACTATACATAGTTTTAATGTTAAGTATATATCCCTAAGGAGTTTAGAAGATTGGATTAATATGATAATTACGTCATGACTCATCGTTATGTAATTCATTCTTTTTGACACAACATCATGTTCATATGGATTTGACTTGTGATACACTATCACGGTCCTTGCAGAAGGTCCTCAAATTGTAATGTATTTAAACATTTGATCATATTAAAGTTTCTTAATACTTTTACAAAAGTTGTACTTCATTTATAATCTCCTTGAACACTTTAAGAGATTTGTGTTTGTGTTCACCAAATGCAAACTCTATATCAACTGAGATCATCAGTGAATATTATAAAGTATAAACAACTACCTATAGTAATTATTAATATCTTCAAACATCAATATGAATAAGACTTAATAGAGTGCTTATCCTCCCACTACATCTAGTGAAGGATATTTTGTCATATTGCTCATAATTAAGACTTGCATGTCTCTTATTGGTTTGATAACCAAAAGAGTCTAGACAAACATCAATATGGATTCTAGATATGCATTTCATAAATATGTGCCCAAGATGAAAATGCTAAAGATTGTTTGAGTTATCAATTATATTCCTTTGGTATTTACATTATAAACATTTATCTTTTGATCATAAAGACCACTAGATGTTTGGTGCATTGCCATACTAGATCACATCTTTGAAATCAAAGCATTAACAACTCTTTATTCATCACGATCCTTGTCATACAAGATGCATAAAGAAAGTGTTTCTATTTATTGGCATAATGAAATAGTAGTTCAACTAACTCTATTACATGCCCAATGGGCTCTGATAAATTTAAATGTAGACTAAAGTTGCAGCAACTCTTGCTCCGCATCATCCATCTTTGTCCTTTCATAAAGGCTATACTTCTTATCAGATCATGCACATCATATATGTCAAATCTTTATCTGACATCACATACCAAGACGAAGAAGTAATCAAATTTATCTTATAATATCTATAGCTGAAGTAGAGGATTATGCACTTTCCTTCTTCTTCTTTAATTCCTTTAAGAGAGGGAAATTCCTTTTCCAATGTCCATACTAATGACTGTGGTGACAATCACCTCTCCTCTTTACTCCTCCCTTTTCCTCGATATCTGAAGACTTGGGCTTCTGGACAACTTTAGAACTCTTCTTAGCTTTTCCTTTGCCTTTAGACTTCTCCTTTGTCTTACAGATCATCATCACAAAATTAGGCTTGTCTTTCTTCTTTTGTGCCTCAACTATTCTCAATATGCCCAATAACTCTGCCAATGGTTTGTCAAAGTCATTTATGTTGTAGTTCATAACAAACTGAATGTATGATTCTAAGAGGAACTGCAGAATCACATCACTATCCAACACTTGACCCAAGGGGAATCCCAATCTATCCAGGTTCTCCACATATCCAATGAGATTGAGCACATGAGGACCTACTGGATCTGCTTCTTCCATGTTACATTTGAACAACACCTTAGAGACATCAAATCTCTTCTGTCTTGCCTGATCTTGGAACATGCTCTTAAGATGTGTGACCATCTCAATAACATCCATGTTATCATATTGTCTCTGCAACTCATATTTGATGGAGCATAGCATAAAATACTTGACGTCCATGACATCTATAGTATGCTTCTTGTAAGCATACATGTCAGATTTAGGTGCATTGGGAAGTGGTTCATCTGGATTTGGTGTCTCCAAGACATAGGGCTTGCGCTCCTGTGTTAGAACGATTCTTTACGTACTGACTAGTTGTGGAAGTTATTCCCATTTAACTTGTCCTTCTCAAGGACTGGTGTAGAGAAAAGTTTCTTTTATTTGTTGCCATTTGATTCTACAAAAGAATTTGCAATTTTGTCAAAAACTCATTTTGATTTGATTTGATTTGATTGGATTAAAATTTTTGATGATATTAATTAGGTCTTTAATTACTCTGTCGTCATTATTTTTATCGAATTGACAACCCTCAAGTATCAATTCAGAAGATTGCAGTGAAAATCTTCTAATGAGCCAAGATCCAAAATGATTCAACTAATACCCAACCAACGCCAACGTCCATAGTCAATCATTAAGGTAGATAGTGTTTGTCAATTACATCATAAGTAAGTCTTGGATAGATGATATGCAAAACTCTTTGCCATAGTCATCCGTATGCTTTTGGTGCTTAATCTCATTAAGACCACATAGTTAAGCCTGACCCAAAATCTGACACGATAATAATGCACCCTGCTTGGGTGGAACCAACATTATATTTGTCACACTTACATGAGATAGACGAAGCACCACACTTTGATGTAACCTACACTTAGTCGGTCAAGCTTTTCATGTGTGCCACTAATTGAAAGCATCTTAGACTTAATATGTTTGATTTGAGGGATTTTATATATATCATATATATATGTACATATTCTTACCCAATCAACACATACTAGTGTGTATCATATACATGTTATATCCCATAACGTAAACATGCAATATAAAAAAAAGCTATCGATGGTTATGGCCATATCCATTATAATTCCTTAGAGACACAAGGAATTACTACCACCTAGGTCAACATCCAACCACACACACATAATGGGTTATTTGCCATAACCATGCTACATATCCACCATCAAAACTGATTTTAGGGCGACACATGTAAATTGTGTGTGTATATATATATATATAAGTTTGGGATTATATGTGGTCTTTGATCAGATATGCACATTAGTTTTTTTAAATATTCACATCGCATGCAATAAATAAAAGCCATAAACCAAGAATCCGATCATATCAATTATCCCAAAACAAAGTAAACTGACGTGGCTCCGATACCATTGTAGGGAAATACTGACACAGACATGACAGAGGAAACAAAAAATTATTGTCATATTCCCCCAAAAAGTAAGATCACGTCAACTACTATGTAATAGAAAGTATGGTTTAATGAGTTCATACTTGGTCTTGCAGCAAGTCCAGCAACTATAACTCAATGCAGTAGTCGTGCACTCCTAGTTGCACTGGAACTCATCTACAACAACTCCTAGTTACACTTGGGCTATGTATGTGCAACTCCTGGTCTTCACCACCGACTATAGGCTGACATTGTCCTCCTAGAGACATACAACAACCTCCTCAGGACCACCTAGAACTCTTGTCATTTCAATAGAACAATCAGGAAGGAGTTGTCCCTTCTATTGGTGTACTAAGTCACCAAATTTCTCTCCCACAATTCTTTCTCCCTTGCTATCCCTCCCTTTAGAGGGTAGGACTTGCTCAAGCTCTTTATTGGTTATCACAACCAGAGAGGACACCAATTGTCAGAGGCAATTGAGTTGTGTTCTAGAAAGCCCCCAATACCCCTCTATTTATATGAGGGGTTAGGGTATGGGATCTCAGTCTGTGTGGTAGTGGAAGAACCAGAAGATCATGAATTTTCACAACCAACGAGAGCCGAACCGGTCAGTTCACATGCGAGCCAATCGATTTGCACCTCAAACAAGTCATTTTTCTATGATTCCCAATCAAAATTGACAATTCAAATCCAAACAATGTCCAACATTAATTCCTTGTACCATTCGAATTGAACAAGTGAAACGATCAACCTTCTCATGAATTGGGAAAATCACCAGAAGTTTCGGTTAGCAAGACCAAGCCAATCCGTTCACTAGTTGAACCGATCGTCTCATCAAACCTGAGTTGATCGGTACACCCAGTGAGCTGATTGGTTGGTGCCCTGACTCATGCCAAATTCAACCAATTCAATTTCTTATCAACTTGACACTCAAAACAGTCATTTCATCACATGAGCTGATCAGTTGGCAGATCAGTCAGTTGTTTTTTTTCTTTAATTGAATACATAAACACTTTAGTAATCAATCCAATCAATCATTCATGATTAAACTCCTCTTATAGATGACTTCCTATGTGTGTGACCCTATAGGTCCCATATCATGTTGGCAGTAAATGTCCATAACTAGCTTATGACATCACAAGCAAAGAGAGGTACCTAGTCACACATCAGTGCTACCCAGGTGAATGGAAAGTTGGATAACAACTTCAACCTACAATATGTATAAGGTTTTGTAGTGAGCATTTAATTCCTTTGTCTCTAATATCAAGAATGAACTCGAGGCATGGAAATGTCATCCTCTCAATGTTCAATCCATGTTCCTTGAACCTAGAGAAAATTGTCTGAGATATATGTGACCTCAATATCATATATTGATTCACATGTGCATGCACATGCATTTCTCAGTCTCTCTTATCAAGGGGCCAGGATATCAAACTTCGGTAGGAGGGATAAATCCCATCTACATCACTCATAGTCAGTCCCCATGTGTCACAACTACCAAATCATCACCTTTATGGCAATCCTTATTTAGGGTTACGTTTGAGGATGTCAAAGTATACCGAACGACATGTGATGAGTGTAATGAATTCAGGTCTAAGAACCACAATCATCACCTTCACTATTAAAGATGACTATGATCACCATGTATGGTTCCATGTGTCATTCTCAAGGTGGGTCGGTTCGATACAATGTCCCCTAACAAGTATTTGTGTTCTTGGTTTGATATACCATATCATGACTAATGAGATTTTATCATCAACCAACACACACTCCATTCTTGTATATTACTATTGTAGCAATCGACCAAGGACATAACAAGAATGTACATACTCTTAGAATCTGTATGATCTCATTGTTCAAGTCACGTACTTGAAGACATACATCATTGAGTATTGTCATTCTTTAGACATTCATTAAGTTTCCTCATTATCTCATAACTGGGTCAAATACAATGAATTGGGATCTTGCCTTCATTTATATTATTAATCAAATCTTTTAAGTTATATGCCATGTCCATCATCATATGATTTCCTCTCTGGGAATACCATACCAATAATCTTTAGTAAAAATATGAGGTCATATGGTTCCATAGATGTGTTTAAGGCCAGACTAGTAGCTAAATATTATAGTCAAAAGGATTAATTTTGTTGATTTGATACTTCTACACCTATAATCAATATCTCTTTCATTTGTGTTCTAGTTCATCTAGTTGTGAGGTATAAGTTTGAAGTCGATGAAATGAATATAAAGACCACCTTGTTAAATGTATATCTTCAAGAACTAATCTACATGTATCAAGAAGAAGATTTTGTTGAGCTCATACATGCATATAAAGTTTGTAGGCCGGTCAAGTCCTCGTATATACTTAAGCAAGCACATAAATAGTGGAACTATAAGTATGATAAAGTTTATTATATTTCATATATATTGTAGATTAACCACAAATATTTATTTTCATTTTTTTTGTAATACATGCATTATTATGTGCCTGTATGATAATGATTTTTTGTAGGGATTTTTAGATAGGAGGGTATAGTGGTATAAAATTTTCTCCAGAAATTCCCATAACAATGAATACGTCATAGCTAGAAAACTATGGTATATAAAAGAACAAAAGAGGTATAAATGTGATACCTTTACACACGCTTGTTGTCGAACAACAAGGTACATCTTTTGTTTGCTAAAGATCTCGATCTAACAGATTTAAATCTGAGTTGTGAATCGGGAGATCTGAATGGAAGAGAAATGATCTGGATTGTCCTTCAAACAACAACCCTTTGACATCATGTGGAAGATATTCTCCAAGCCTTCACATGTCGTACCTTGTCCTCTACTTTGTCCATGTGGGTGAGGGAGGATGTGGTGCACCACCTTGGTCCCCCATTAAAGAGTAACATATGTTGTAGACATGATAATCGTCCCACAACTTATCTCACAAGTTGTATCTCCCAATTTGGCTTAAGGTTTCTCTTTCTCACCAGCCTTAGGGTTTCTCTTTCTCTTAGCGAGAGAGATAGGATGGACAACTTGTCTCATAAGTTATGTATCAAAGATGTGTCTCATCCTTTGAGACATGCCCCTTTATACATGAGAGTCATGGTCTTGGGGAACCTATTTCCAGTTCCTATCCTATTAATAATTCCAAAAAATAGTACAATGTTGAAAACATAGATAAGATTTATGACCGACTGATTACATCTTGTGATTTCCCTAGAGTCTATATATAGGTCTAACATTTTTTCATATTTTAGGCTTTCCATGTAACATTATGATTACCCGATTAGGTGGCTTGATTGGCCAATCACATGTGTTCAGTGGAAATCTAAATCGATCAATTGAAAATCAATTGATTTATTGACCCAATCAATATGATTGACCGATTAGACATTCTGGTCACTCAATTATAGGATAAATCAACATATTTATGATTCAAAACCATTCTAATCATGTGTTTGATTGTGAAGTTTAATTCCTTTATGCATCCTTATGTGTTTGATCTGGTATGTTCCTAATTACATTGGTAGTGATGTTTAAAACTACATAAGAAAAGATTGGTGTCTACCCACACATCATTGCGATCCAAGTAACAAGAATAAGTTAGAATGATCTATGTTTCCATGTACTTATAATACCTTTTCATAGGTGTCTAGATTGAAACTGAGGCATGGAATGTGATCCTCTTAACACTTAATCGATGTTCCTTGAACTAGAGAAGACTATTCAAGATAGTATGAGCTAAATATCATATACTGACTCACATGAGCATGTCCATGCATTTCATAATCTCGCTATCAAGTGGATAGGATATCACTCCTAACAGAGGGAGAAATCTCATCTACTCTCTCCCAATCATCCCCAAGTGTCAAAGTGAACCCAATCACTACCTTTTTGGCAACTCATATATTATAGCACGTTGGGCTAGTTGTTAAAGGACACATAATGACTTGTGATTACTATAGTGACTTTAGATCTAAGGATCATAGTCACCACTATCACATTGAGATATGACTCTGACATGTCACTACATGACTTATATGTTTCAATCTCAAGGTGGTTTTGTTTAGTACAAATTGTTCTCTAACTAATACCTATGCATTTGAGTTGATATCCGATATCATGTCTAAACAGACATAGTCATCACTCATCATACATGATAATATTGAGTATTATTTTTGCCTCATGATATATATAATGATCATTGTAACGTCCTAAAATCTAGAACCTTATCCTATTCCCAGGATTAGGAGACTAGAATGTTTGGTTCCTTAGATTTGACCAAACAAGAGTAAACGTATACCTTAACAAGTAATGTTAATACATATAAAATATTCACTCACAACTGAATCTATAATCAACATCACATATTTACATATAACTTAAATATAACATGTAGGGGAGCTCATAATTTTGTTATATAAATTTCCTTTGCTAACTTATATTCACATAATGGCAAAATAAGAGGACTAAAGTGCAAACATCTAAATTAAGGTGGAACTAATGGATTAAAAATATTAAATAAGAAAAACATGGAAATTTATGCATACTAATATAATAAAAGTCTCTTGTAACAATGTAAATATAGTGAGCCTCTAAATAATAAATAATGATGGTAATGATATAATGTTAAAATAAAATTAATAATGTTGAGCCTTAAACCATATTTGTAATATAACTCATAAAAGAAAATCATAAATCTCAAATATAACATAAAAATCATGTTTTGTGGGCCCCAATTAGCTTGGGTACCAAGTTTCACAATATTTGAACAACAATAATTATCCAAATTTCATTTAAAGAAGAAAATAGGAGAAAAGGATAAAAGTGTGAAATAAATTTATAAATGTCTTCAAAAGTGGAAATAAATCCCAAATCCATATTATACATGCCAAAAATTATCATGTGTGTGAATTTTCCCATTATTTGAATAATCTTATCTATACTAGTTTTATTTAGGAGAGAGAAAATAACTTAAGATCAAATATATAAAATAAAATAGTAAATGGTCTCAAAAGGGAAAATAAAAAATGGGAATCTATGTGTCCTAGTTAGTCTATTTGCAAAGTTTTATCATGTTTGAAGATTAAATGATTTCTCAAAAGAGTTTTGGAAAGAAATATAAAGTTAAGGGCTTAATTTGGTAAATATGCCAATTAATAATTTTTTTATTTCCTATAGTTTTGTTTTAATACTTCATGCATTTAAATTTTGTATTTCCCTTAGGTTATCTTTGTCGTGGATGTCTTTCTTGATTTCACATTCATTGTGGACCGTAAGATTAAAATCACACAACCAATCCACTTTCTTATTCCTCGCTTCCTTCCTCGTTTTGCCAATGATTTGGTTCCCTATTTTCTCACGGTGAATTCTCCCCATCCCTTAGATTGTCATAGATTCTTTTTCCCTTGGATCTAAGATTTTCTCATGTCACTTTGGAATCATGATTCATACCCTAACCTATACTATAAAGGAGACACCTCTTTTACCTCCTTCTGGTTTTTGAACATCTTTGTTTCTTCTCTGTTCCACTCCATTCTTCTTTCCTTTTTCCACCTCCTCACTTCCATTGATCATTGGACTCCCACAAATCTCCTCTGTAGCCTCTATAGAAACCCCAAAAACTAACTATCAATCTTCATTGAGTTTCAATAGCCCCATATCGGCCTTCTCGACACCTTGTCACCACCATGTATTCACAGGTGCCATCACGCCTCCTCGACTCCTCTAGAGAGTGTTGGACCATGGAAGAGGCAGAGGAGGTCTAAAACATTCCTCATAGTTTACATGAGCCTTCTAGTTCCCTAAGTCTTCTTGATCTGGTACATTTCCTCCCCCCTTTTTTGAATTATATAGCAAATTTCCAAGGATACGAAGAAGGTGCTCGACTATGATTCTCATGCTTTCCAATCCTTGTTTCCCTTTTCTTCCTTACTAGACTAGTTTCTTTGAATAGTGGCTAGCCATCTATGTTTCAATTGTCCAAGGTGATGATTTTCTAGTTATGTTTTCTATTGGTGGTTCTTTCATTGTGACAAACATGAATTGAGGCCAAGTCACCTCAGAACTGTGTTCCTAGGTCCGTTGAGATCGCAAGGGTCTATTGAACTCAATGGTAGTGCCTACTGGTCCTTCCAAATGCCTGAGTTCAAGTTTGATCTCCCATTCCACAGTCTTTAGTGATTATATCGAGTGTTCTTTGCCATTTGTTTGAGAGGATGAAGATGATCACTTGCGTATTACCATCCCTACTCTTGATTTAATTTGTATTTTTTCATGTTCCCTATGAGTAATTCTGTCTTTTCACCCCTACTAGTTTCTTTCCTTTTTGTGTTGAGTCTATTGAAGGCCTCAGCCAGATGGCCAAACTCAATTGGGATATATCGCCTTTGTTTTCAAAAATGGATAAAAGTAAATGTGTGTCTTTATAGAATTTTTTTGATTGGTCGGTTCTTCTAAAATTAGTAATAATTAATATATAATTCAAAAAAATAAAAGAAAATATGTTTTGGAATCGATGTTTTATTAGATTTCCTATGGTGTTGGTTTTATAAACTAAATCAAATATAATAAATAAATGATTCTCTAAGGATTTTCCTAATTATTTTATATTTCTAAAATTCATAACTAATAATATGTAAGTCAGAGAAATAGAGTAAAATATTTTATGAGATCAAAAAATATAATTGAAAATATGACAAGGTTTTTATAACCTAATTCATTAATACTAAAAAGGAAATTTTAGGGTTTATGCAATTAAGGCGAACCTAACCCTAATTTCATATATTCCTTTAATAGGTGGCTTGTGGACTGAAATGGAATTAGGATTTTGACCTTGGAAATATATAGACTTCATGTGAGGTATGTTGCATTCCCTATTTTTCTATATTGAGAAATCACTCCGTTTTATATTTCTCTCTTGATCCTTTGGACATATGCCCTAGACATTATTTCTCTATCTTGAGAAGTTGCTTCATTGGAATACTTTTATGTTTTTTAAATGATCAAGATTACATATATAATTTGATGGATATTCTTATGTGAAAATCCTAACTTGAGTATTTGATGCTCTAACCTTCTTGTGATAGACTTTATGATATTATGTTACATATTTTGTATGGACATGAACTTATATTCTAACCCCACATCATAACTATTGGATGTTCTCACTCTATTATTTCAGTTTGACTAAACCTTAACTTGCCTTTCTCTATTCAAGAGCATGCTTATATTAATTTTCTTTCTTATAGTGGTACATGTGTACAACCATATATATAGGGGTATCTATCTTCGCCCAGGGTGTGCTTTCTCCACCCAATATATATTTTTAGGCTGAGATCCAATGATATCTCAGCCCTGCTTGAAATAACTTTAGTCTCTATTGTTTACATGCACGGCTTATATTTGTGATATTGTTTTAAGGTAAGAAATCTATTACTATTGATTATTCTTTCATTTGAAATTCATATTCTTTTGATACCAGCTTGGGTGGTACTTTCCTCTTCTATGGGAAGCCTTGTTTATTTTGCATCCTTTTATCCTTATATTGCTATATATTTAATATGCACATACCAGCCTTTATGTTGATATCTTCTACTTTATCTCATTTTTCTGGGGTATGCTTCCAAACTCAGTTGTAGGACTAGGAAGATTGGACTTGGTGGATGGACTTGCTAGGTGGATCTCTTGGGGAGATAGAGTTGAGATAGTTGGATATCCCTTTACTTAGATCACTATGTTGTAACTTTCATATAAGCCCCTTTATGGGAGAATATTTTATAATATTGCATAAATTGAATATAGTCATGATTTATTATTCTACTGCTACACTTTGGTCTTTTGTATACCACCATTTGAGAAACAAAAATATATCTCTATTCCAAATTGCTCCCTAGTGTGTTTGGAATAGATGGTTTATTCCTCAAATTTAGTGTAGAGTGAATCCTCTATCGAGTGACAGTCCTTACAAGATGGTATCAGATCCATAGTGGTCAAATTTCTAACTATATAAATTTTGTCTCCCTAATTAGAATACTTACCTTACATAGTCAACCACTACGTGAAATATTTACCCTAGAATTGACCTATGATAGTTCATGATATGATGAAAGGTCAATTTTGAATTATGGGAGGTACACATAAAAATCAGGAATAAGTAAACCCTAATGTGATTAGACTTTAGTATCTCATACCCTATGATGTAGGTTGAGTTATGACATGTACCCTTGAATATAATGAGGTTTGACTTGAAAATGGAGTTAGGTTATGAGGATGTTGTGACTTGGTTTCTCGTATTGATCTTGGGCCCTATCTTCAGTTTTTAATCATATTTTCACATAAAACTATTTTTCCTTATAATACTATATATAAAAAAGGTTTTGTGGATTTTATTTAGGTTTTATTAAACTAATTCACAATTAAGAGATATGTTAAGTTTTAGTGGAGAAAGACTAGAATTAGTTGGAATAGATATCCTAAACCCTAGTCTTGGTGTTTGGAGTGATGACTATGAAGATGTGTATTGTCATAATGGCTTAGTTGACCGGTCCTTGTATACCCTATGCTTTTTTAGCTTCTCATGTGAGCCTTAGGGTTGTTAGGTTAGTAACGCAAGGACCTAAAAAGCAACCATATGTGGATGTGACTTGTTAGTTAGATGCATGACCTATGAACAACATAAAAACTAAAATATTCACAACTAAAAGATGAATAGGTAAACCCTAATACTTTGATGTTTTTTAGTTTGGAATATTAGGTTAAAACCTTTAAGGGGTGGAGAGTATCTGAATGATAATATATGGCTATTTAGATTTTGAGGACAAAATCCTTTTAAGGGGTGGACTGTTATAACTTCCTATAATATAGGACCTTATCCTATTCCCAAGATTAGGATACTAGAATGTTTGGTTCTGTAGATTTGACCAAACAAGAGTAAATTATACCTTAACAAGTAATGTTAATACATATAACATATTAAGTGCCAAAAAAGTCTATAACTAACATCACATATTTACATAATAACTTAAATATGTACTATCATGTAGGGGATTTCATAAAATATGTTATACATATTTCCTTTTATAACTAATACTAATATTCACATAATGGCAAAATAAGAGGAATAAAGTGAAAACATCTAAATTAAGGTGGAACTAGTGGATTACATATATTAAATAAGTAAAACATGGAACTTATGCATGTCAATATACTTGGTCCCCAATTAGCTTGGGTACCATGTTTCAAAGTACTTGAACAATAATAATTATCCAAATTTCATTTAAAGAAGAAAATAGGAGAAAAGGACAAATGTGTTAAATAAATTATGAAATGTCATCTAAAATGGAAATACATTCTAAAATTCTACATACTAAAATTAGTCTATCTGTGAATTTTCACATTAGTTGAATAAACTTATCTATCCTAGTTTTGTTTAGGAAAGAGAAAATTACTTAAGATAAAAAATATAACATAAAATAGTAAATGGTCTCAAAAGGGAAAATTAATGAAAAATTAGAATCTACGCAACCTAGTTAGTCTACTTGTAAAGTTTCATCTTGTTTGAACATTATATTATCCATCAAAAGAGTTTTGCAACGAAATACATAAGTTAAGGGCTTCATTTGATAAATATGGCAACATGGACCGTCAGGTTAAAATCAAACTACCGCTCCACTTTCTTCTTCCTCTCTACCTTTACCATTTTGCTAGTTCCTTGGTTCCCGATTTTCTCTTGACAAATTTTCCCTCCTCCCTCAATGATTGTCTGACATTCTTTCTCCATTGGATTTGAGAGTTTCTCATGTGAATTTAGAACCATGATTCAAACCCTAACTTGTACAATAAAGGAGGTGCATCTTTTGCCTCCTTTTGGTTTTTGAACGTCTCTATTCTTACTCTGTTCCACCTCATTCTCCTTTCCTTTTCCCACCTCATTGCTTCTTGTGTATCATAGGAATCCCATAAATCTCCTCCATAGCCTCCATGACAACCCCAAAAACCAACTCTCTATCTTTTTTGGGTGCTAATAGCCCCATACCAGCCTTCTCGACACCACCGATGCCCCAGTACCTCCCAGACAACTCCGAAAAGTATTGGACCATGGAATAGGCCAGAGGAGGTCTGAAACCCTCCACATAGTTTTTACAAATCTTGTAGTTCCTTTGAGTCTTTTTTATTTGGTACATTTACTTTTCCCCCTTTTTGATTTTTGTAGCAGATCTTCGACAAAACATAGGCGGTGCTCGGTTGTGATTCTCACATTTTCCCGTCCTTGTTTTCTTTTTCTTCCTTGCTCGTCTGGTTCTTTTGAATCATGGCTCACCAGCTATGTTTTAGTTGTCCAAGGTGACAATTTGTCAGTTTCATTTTCTGATGGTAGTTCCTTCACAGTGACAAGCGTGAATTGAGGCCAAGTCACCTCATAACTTGCCAGTTTCACATTGAGATCGCAAGGGTCTATCGTACTCAATTGCAATGCCTTGAGGTTCTTCCATACACCTAATTTGAGTTTGATCTCTCACTCCATAGTCTTTAATGTTTGCATCAAGTGTTCTTCGCTACTTGTTTGAGAGGATGAAGATAATCGCATGCATATTACCATCCTTACCCTCAATTTCATTTGTATTTTGTTGCACACCCTGTGGGTAATTCTTTGTTCCCCCCACTGGTTGCTTTCCTCTTTATGCTAAGCCAATTAAAGGACTGAGCCAGATGGCCAAACTAGATTGGGCCATCTCACCCTCATTTTCAAAAATGGATAAAAGTAAATACGTGTCTTTACTAAATTTTTGTTTGGGTGGTTCTTCTAAAATTCATAGTAATTAATTTATAATTTAATAAATAAAAGAAAATGTTTTAGAATCAACATATTATTATCTATCCAATGGTGTTGGTTTTATCATCTTAATCAAATATAATAAATAAATGATTCTCCAAGGATTTTCCTAATTGTTTAATATTTTTAAAATTCATAACTAATAGTCTACGAGTTAAATATGTTATGAGATAAAAAAAACACAATCTTCAATACTTGTTGATTACCTAATTAATTAATACTAAAAAGATGATTTTTAGGGTGTATGCAATTAGTGTAAACTTAATCCTAATATCATATATGCCTTTAATAGGTTGCATGTGGACTGAAATGGAATTAGGGTTTTGACCTTGGACATATGTAGACTTCATGTGTGGTATGTTGCATTCCCTATTATTCTACATTGAGAAATCACCCACTTTATATCTTTGTCTTGGTCCTTTGGACATATGCCCTACACACTATTTTCTCTCTCTTGAGAATTTGCCTCATTCGAATATTGAAATTCTTTTACTGATCCTTATTACCTAATTTGATGGATATTCTTATGTGGAAACCCTAGTGTGAGTATTTGATGCTCTAACCTTCTTGTGATGGATGTTATGATATTATGTTCCATCTTATGTGTGTACTTAACATATATTTCGTTATGGGTCCTCTAACCCCACATTATAACTGTTGGATATTCTCATCCTATAGTTTCATTTTAGCTAAAATTTAACTTACCTTTCTCTATTGAAGTACATTCTTAGACTAATTTTATTTCTTGTAGTGTTACATGTGTACAACCATATATATAGGGATGTTTTATCTCCGAATAGGGTGTGATATCTCCGCCCAATATTTATTTCTAGGTTGAGATCCTATTGTGTCTTAGCCCTTCTTGAAATAACTTTAGTCTCTATTGTTACATGCACAACTTATATTTGTGATATTGTTTTAAGGCAAGAAATCTATTATTGTTGATTATCGTTTTATTTGATGTTCATATTCTTTTGATACCCGCTTATGTGACACTTTCCTCTTCTATGGGAAACCTTATTTATTTGACGTCTTTTATTTCTTATATTTTTCAATCCATATTTAATATGCACATACCAGCCTTTATGGTAATATCTTTTACTCTTTCTCCTTGTTTTGAGGATATGCTTCCTACCCAAGGTGTAGCACATGGGATATTGGACTTGGTGACATGGACCTTCTAGGTGGAGCTCTTGGGGAGATAGAGTTGAGATATCTTGACATCCCTATACTTAGATCCTTATGTTGTAACTTTCATGTAAGCCTCTTTATGGGATAATATTCTGTACTATTGCATAAATTGAATGTAGTCATGGTTTATTATTCTACCGCTATCTTTGGTCTTTTGTATACCATCATTCGAGAATAAAAAATATACACCTATTCCATCATACCTTCCTAGTGTGTTTGAAATAGATGGTTTATCCTCAAATATAGTAGGGAGTGGATCCCCTATCAAGTCCCACTCCTTACAAGATGGTATCAGAGCCATAGTGGTTGCATTTCTGATTATTTCAAATTTGTCTCCCTAATTAGAACCCTTATCTTACATTGACACCCTCTAAGTGAGTGTTTATCCTAGAATTGACCTATGATAGTTCATGAGATGATGAAAAGACAATTTAGAATTATAGGAAGTACACATAAGAATCATGAACAATTAAACCCTAATATGATGAGACTTTAGTTGCTCATACCCTATGATGTAGGTTGAGTTATTATATGTACCCTTGAAAATAATCAGACTCTTGAAGATGGAGTTAGGTTATGAGGATGTTGAGGTAGTAGGATAAGGTGATGTAAATGGAAAATTGTGACTTGGTTTCTCATATTAATTTTGGGTCCTACCTTCGATTTTAAATCACAAAGTTTGAACATTGAATTATTTTTCCTTATAATACTATATGTAAAAAAAGGTTTTACTAAATTTTATATGTAAAAAAAGGTTTTACTAAATTTTATTTAGTTTTTAGTTTTTCTATTGCTGGCTATGGATTTGGTAACATGAATGGTTTAGGTAATATATATACATACATACATACACACACACACACACACATATATATATATATATCATTATTGTTTAGTTATGTATCTTTGATTAATATTTTTTAATATAGAGTGTCATATATATGTATGTATATTTATGTATACATATATAGTAATGACACACATGTACATAATATATGGGTACAATATGGACCATTATTTCTATTGAAATATTGATATATGACTCTCTATACATGTGATAGGCCTTGGGGGTCCAATTATCTAGGAATGTGGGTATACATGTATCCAGTTAAGTACCTACTAGTCATTCATTACTTATTATAATCAAACGAATGATATAATGTTATTGTGTGTTGTATGATGAATCAGAATAGACTTTATATATGAAAAAAGGTGGCTGTCAATAACTCAAAATTCAATTTGTGGAACTAACAGTGGATACAAAGATTACAAGGATTATGAAGAGATTTGTTTCCCATACAACACCCCTCAAATTGGTGCATATATATCCATAAGAATCAATTTATTACACAAAAGTTTGACCCATTACCTCTTTAAAGATGTAGTGAATAAATATGCCAAACTAAAGTGAGTTTGATCAACTTATATTGAACCATTTTTAGTGACTACAAAACTTCTATATGCTTAGTTCTTTCATGAAAGATATGATCGGAAGTGATACGAATTGCGACTTCTTTATCAACATTATAGATTCATTAATTCTATATTACTAATTATTTCATCAAGTTCTTCACTCGTAGTGTTTACTAGTGACATGGCCTATATCCAAATACTAAAATTAATCTTTTAGAGAGGACAACAAAATTTTTTTTCATGATATTCTAGGGGACAAGATTCTCTCCTACATAAAAAATAGTCAATCACAAATCACTGATCAATGATAGAGCTTTCCCAAAGTCCATTTAATAAACCATGAACCTTCATGTGCCCATGATAAGAGTAGAGAATTCCCTTCGTCATAGTTATTTTGAGATTGAAAAGAACTCAAATGACTCCATCCTATTGGCCTAAATTTTGGTCTTTTGTTGATTGAATAAACACACATTAGCAAACACAATATCTAGTCGAGTAACTATGAGATGATTAAATTTTCAACCAGACTCCTATATCACCATAGATATCCAAGGACATCCCCCTTATTTTTGTACAACTTGACTTTAAGGTCAATAGTTCAATCTACAAGTTTTGATCTTAACATGAGAGTTTCTTATATAAGATAAAAAACATACTTGTGTTGAGAAATGATAATCACAACCTTGGACCTCACCACTTCAATATATAGGAAACATTTAAGAAAGCTTATATTATTCATCAAAAAATTACTTTGAACAATTTGTTTGAGAATCATAATGCCATGGTTATCTTCACTTATGATACCAATATCATCCATGTAGACAACAAGGAAAAAATATCTGAAGATCCATCATAATAAAAGACAAAATGGCCCAAACTTGATCATTATAGACCAAACTCTTGGATAGACTGGTTCAACTTCCAAAACCATTCTTGAGGTGACTGCTTCAGGACATATGAATATATATGAAGCTAAGAAAATAGTTGACACTCTCACTAAGCAATGAACCCAGGAGATTTTTTGTATAAATTTCTCAAAAAGGTTTTCATGAAGAAAGACATTCTCTATGTTGATTTGATGCTAGGTCCAAGAGAAGTGAGCGACCAAAGAAATGAATAATTTGATAGAAATCATTTTGGACAATAGGGAGAAGGTTTCTAGGTAATCTGTTCCATACTGTGTGACACTTTGTAACAAGTATTGCTTTCATGCTATCAACTATCCTGTCTTGACCAACCTTGATGGAGGTGGATGATCTACAATCAACCACAACTTTTTTGAGGGAAAAAACACACGATTCAAAGTTTTATTCTTAGAGAGAGAAGTCATCTCATCCTACATAACTTTTCACCAACCTGGGTGACTTAGAGAAATAGATACAATATGAGGTATTGGGACATATGATAGATTGGAGATAAAGACAACACAAGGAGGTGATAAGAAGTCATAAGGAATAAAGGTAGAGATAGGGCATAAAGTACATGTAGTGATCCTATCATATAGATCAGGAGGAACCCCAGATTTTCCCTATGGGTGGAAGAGGATGAAGAAATGTTGAGTTGCGCTACACCATCTTGTACCAATTATGGTTTATCCTAAACACTTGTAGGGTCATGGTCAAAATGTATATGACCATGATCAGGAGGGATAGTGGGAAAACTGGGTGTAGGATCTAGATTGTTAGTTACATCAAAATGATGATAATCTTCAATTTCTTAAGCATCATGAGAAACATCATAAGATTTTCCAAATTGTGGAGTAATTTCAAAAAATATGATATAAAAGGAAACAAGAAAATGAATTTCACAAGGGTTATAATAGATATAACCTTTCAATGTTTTGAAATACCCAAGGAACACAAACTTAGGTTGTTCGAGGACTAAGATTCTCAGGAACAACATCAAGCTCATGAAAAAAACTGACTTACCTATAGAATCTTTGGAGGAAAAAGGTAAAATGTGCACTTAGGATATTAAATATAAAAACAAAATTTGATCATTCAAAACAATCAAATGCATATGACTGATAAAGTATGTAGTTGTAAGGACAACATCCCTCCAAAATTTATTTGGTAAGATGAATGGTGAAGAAAAGTTCTAGGTGTCCATCACGCATGGCTGCATCTTACCAAATAGTATACATGTTTTATTGTATAGCAATATTTTTTTGCTAGTGTATGCAGATAAGAAATTGGTGAATAATTTGTTGGCCATATCGCAATAGACTAAGGGCATGACTAAAATACTCTTCAACATCGTCCATACAAAACATGCATCCTTTTGTGCAGACTACGTTTCAAATTGCAGACAAAACTTTCAAATGATCGACATTATTTCTACTATAATATTTCACTAAATATAACCATTTTTTTGGCAATTCATCTACAAAAGGCATAAAACAACAATATCTAGACTTTTGTGAGACCAATGTGGGACCCTAAACATTAGAATGAACATTATTAAAAATAAAATTATTATTAATATGATGTTGTGATCTAGAAAATAGATCTATGGTGCTTTGATAATTTACAAGCCTCTCACAATATTTAGATACACAGGAAAATTGAGGATGCCAAAATTTATATTTTTTAGGAATTAAATGACCTAATATAGATAAGTTACAGTGATAAAACAAAACAAGACTAGGCATCAAGGATGAAAAGAAATGGTCTCTTATATTTGAGAAGAAGGTCACCACGAATAAAGATCGGGGTGATCTGGGCATCAAGGATGCAAGAGACTTCAACAAAGCCTTATTGATGGTGAACGTTTGGACCTTCGTAACCCAACATACAAAACCATAGGTGAGGGTCATGAGGGATAAATATTTTTTTATTTACTTGGGAACCACCCCTGAAGAGGATCCACTTTAGTGACCCCACCCGACAATGTAAACCCAAGGGACATGAGCACTGAGTGGTCTGGTCACCCCTCCCGCACCCAATTAAATTTAGTTACTTTTCGCATAGTGCCTCCGACGTGATTCGAACCAGGGTCCTTCATTGGGACTTACGGAGCCACAACCAGTCGAGCTACTCTATCCAGACCATGAGGGATAAATATGATCAAAATAGTAACTTTGCAAGCTCCCCTTGCTCTATGACATGGGGCTTCATCAAAAGAAACCTATCTTCCTTCTCTTCAGTTTCATACAGAATCATCAATGATGGCCAATTACCAAAGTCTAGACTGAAAAATGGTTGGGTGATTCATTTGTGGATGGTGTCCATCATGCATGGATGCATCCCACTACACCTAAGGATCTTGTTGTAAGCTCAATGGTCGATGGCAATGCTTGGGATTGGGACTTCATACATTAGTACCTCCCACCCAGAACATGGCCATGGATCAAAACAAGATCACCACCAAATCACCTTCATGGAGAAGACTCGTGGGTATGGCCTCTTGAAGACAATGACATTATGTCTACAAGATCCACATATATATGGATATGCACTAATAGAGATCAAGCAACTCCTAGAAATTGGAAACATTTATGGAAAAAAATCCGTTAAAGCATAAAAAAATTTCTATAGATATTCATGCATTGAGCTCTTCTCACCAACTCTGAAAAATGGCACCATCAGTTGGACTCTGATGTGGTCTTCCAACAATGTGGCAATGTTGAGGAAACCCTTTTCCATAGCCTTAGAGACTATACTCGACCTAGAGAGGGGCATCCAAGCACCCGCCACCTCACTTCTTCATTCTCAATGAGGATGACTGGAAAAATTTAATCATCGAAGGAACTAATGAACCCCAAGCAACCACCCTCACAATCACCAGTTGGTACCTCTGGACTGCAAGGAATGAAAACACACATGGAGGAAAGTTCCAACCTGAATCCCGTCTGAGCCTATTCATTGATCAACGATCCAAAACTATGAAAACCCTTCCCCATTGCACTAATATGATGTCATGCATCAATTGTGTTGAGTCACAACTAGGGGAGTCTACACTCCACGTCTTCTATGATGCAACCTATAACCAAGAAACCCATGATAGAGATATTAGTTTCTATGTTGCCTCCTCTATATATGCCTATGTATTGGGGCTAAGTAACGACCTGAAAGCAATGAGCGTGCTTGAAGCTGAGTTATATGGCATCCACCAAGATCCATTGACGTGTCAGCTGAAATGATGGAGCAACCTTAACATTTTTACCGACTCAACTAGTTCACTTAATTTGCTACTACAAAAATAGATGATTCCTCTCAAACTCAAGCCTTTAGTCCAGTCACGTAGTATCATGAAGGACACCCTAAACTACAATGTTTAGTTTATCTCTCAAAATTTTAATTCTACAATGAATAGAATCACAAAGTTTAGCTTTAAAAACAATATTGTTGTTAGTTTTTTCAGCCCTCCTAATTGGCTGACCTACCCAAGGCCTCCATACTCTAACTATACATGGGACCAGTTGCAAAAAATTCTCTTGGCTTGAAAAAAGAATAAAAGAAAACAAACCTATATGTATGATAGAATGTTATCATAAGTTGTATTAGGAGCACGAATAGACATTCTATATGAATAAGGGTGGCTTCCAATAACCCAAATACATGGTATGAGACTAATCTATATATACATATGTTATAGATAGTATGAACATACTTATAGAACATTTATCATCTTTCTATTTTTGTATTTAGCTTCTTAGTTAAAATTTATAATGTAAATTAATTTGGTGAATGATGACCTAGTATATGTAGAAATATATCCTGATCAAACTCTACAGTACTTGTGTAGCTCATACATTTATGGAAAATACAAACAAAAAAGAGAATTTTTTGTATAAACATTACTCTTCATGAATATAGGCATATATTGTTATATTTATAGGAATATTTCTTTTTCTATAAGGTCTTTATTTGGAAGGAAAATCTTTTAGGAAATGGAATGCCTATTTGAAAGCAAAATCCTAGGTAGAAACTAAATTTTTTTCATGATAGTTTTCAAAAAGGAAACATGAATTTTACATAATATTAAACTTAGAAGGAATTTCTTGGTAAGAGAATTGTATTCATAAAGGAAAACATAATTGTTGACAACGGATTTTACATGTACTAAAATTCATGTTCAACGGGAAATTTCTTAACTAGAGAAAAACTTAGTTCATCTTTTAAAATTTATAAACATGGAACAACTCTACTTGAAGAGAAGACATAACAATTAATTTGATGAAAAAATAATATTTCTTGGATACAAAAAAATTAGAGGAAAATTTCTAATTATGCATAGAATAAAAATGCCAAAAAAGTTGTTTGTTTGCAAGTGTACTTGAAAATATGTGGAGACATAAGATTTACATAAACCTTTTATCCTATAATTCCATTATTCTTCCATAAAACAAGTAGATGAGGAAATTATTTTTCCCATGTTCTTGATAAATAAAAAAACATATCAATTCTCTACCACTCCCATCTTATAATTCTTTGTATAACAAATATAACCTTAAAGTTGTGAAGTGTAAATTTTCTATTTGAGAATGGAAATTAATATATGCAGTCAATTATAAAACACAACATTTATTTATTTTGGTCTCCCAACACATGTTCCCTTTTAAAAAAACCATAAACCTTACAAGGATGAAAAGAAAGAAAACAAAGAAGGTAGGAAAACTATATATGAATATTAAGATAGACTACGGTATCAGATTTGGCTTGATGGTTCCATATAAGGGAACTATTGATGTCTCTACCCTAACAATTCATTTTATTACTCTCTTTCTGTATCTCATGGACTACAATAAAATAACATAGGTGTAAGGAGTGGAACCCAGAGGGGATTCACTCCCTACTAAAGTTTGAAGAATAAAATATCCATTCCAAACACACTCAAAAGGTATGCTGGAACAGGTGTAAAATTTTTGAACTTTCAATAATGTTATACAAAAGACCAAAGAGTACAACAACGCAATAAAACTAATGACCATATTCAATTTTATAAAAGTACATCATAATCTCCCTCATAGGATTTACATAAAAGGTATACCATATGGATCTAAGTAGAGGGAAATCTAAACCATATCAAGTTTGTCTCCAAGCTTCAACTTCTTAAGCTAAGTCCATGTTGAATGCCATGTTCTCCTTGACCTACACCTAGGATTGGAAGCATTCCCCAACAAAATGAGAAAAATAGATGACATCAGCAAAAAATTGGTATGTGCATACTAAATTGGAATTGAGCAATATAATGAAATATAGGATGTGAAATAAAAGGATTCCCATAGAAAAAGATAAGGACTACCCAATTGGGCATAGAAGAAATAAGAGTTCAATAAAATAAAAGCAAGGAATCTATGTGTTTCACCTGTGACAACACTAGACAATATAAACATGTAGGTAGGAAATAACACATCTACCAAAAATGTGGGGCGAGTACGGTTTTGTATACATCTGCTCCAAAATATGGAGTGGCACGGTCTGTCAACATCTTCCTGGGTAGGAAAACATGTCTACCCTAAATATTTTTCATATGTAGGAATTTTCACATCTACATTCATATGTGGGAATTTTCACATACACATAAAAAGCACATGTACATTATACTAGTAGGTGCCACATGATGCATAACAAAATAATAAACAAGAATGAGCCAAATAAGAGAGATGAGAACATCTAAGAAATACATAAAGTGGGATCACATAATCCTTATCAACATCCACCACAAAAGTGGGCAAAAGAGAATATATCACCAAGGAATGTTCCACCATGAGTAATGTATAAGGAAGAGTCCAAAAGAATGTCCAAATGGGATAATATAATCACAAGATCAGTAACAAATAAAGTAGTTCACATGAACCATAATTTTCAAAGAAAAAGAGATAATGTGTAGGTTGGTGTCCATAGGACCAAGACAAAGAAGAAAATAGGTTATTGTACAAAAGGAATAATAGAGGATGCACACATACCTCACTTAAGAATCTAAACAGTCCAAAGTCAGTCCTAGATCCAAGTCTAGGTCTCCAAAGCACCTATGATGCATATATGTAGAACTAGGGTTAGGTTTACATTAATTATTCAAAACCCTAAAAAATCACCTTTTTAATATTAGTGAATTAGGTTATTAAAACCACACTATTTTTTAGATTATATTTTTATGATTTCAAAACATACTTTACTTTATTTTCTGACTTATAGATATTTAGTTATGAATTTTGCAAGTTATTATCTATTTAGGAAAATCCATAAAAATTCATATATTACTTACTTTGCAATTAGATTATAAAAGCAATAACATTATATATGAAATCTTTTTCTAAATCCAACAAATATTTATTTGTAATTTTTTTATTAATTAGAGCATTGGTTATGAATTTCCAAAATCAAGCCAATCAGAAAATTAAAAAACCCAGCTAGGCTAGAAAATCTGAGAGAGAGGAAGAGGGAGAGGGAGAATGTGCTGACTTGGCCCAATCATCTTTGTATAAGTTTTGTGGTCCCACAATCACCTCACCAAACCAGTGGCCAATGAAGCTCACAACTAAACAGATAAAATAGAAGTGAAAGTACGAAATTGCACCTTACGAGGAAAATCAAAACAAAGTGAAAGAGAGGGATAAAGTGGAGAAATGTGGAGGATATTTTCTCCTCGCAAACATCACACCATGAGCACGAGGTGACTCTCTGTAGCTCAATGTAAAATTGGTTGAACACACATGTGATGCAAATTGGCGATCCTATCTAGCATAATACTAAGATGTATGGCAAGAGAAGCTTACTACAGAAGAAATTCGAATAGAGATGAAGAGAGGAGGAAGCATTACCTGATGGCATATCAGACCTGATCTGGAAGTAAAGATGATGAAGAATGAGAGGTATAACAAAATTAAGACAAGAGGAATCTTGTATGAAGACCGGGGATGCTATCGGGAGGGTGATATATAGATAAAGTTTTACTAAAGGGCTTCGGGAGATAACAACCCCGAGAAGCTTGCAGTGAGATTTTGGGAAAACTTGGATAAGAGAAAGTAGGGTCTTATGCAGGGTTCAAATGATGTAGAACAATATCTTGAACACAATGGGAGAAATTAAATGAACTTTAGTGCTTTGTAGGCTAAGAAATCATCATTGAAAGAATCCAGAATGTCATAAACATTGTTCAACGGCGGGTCATCTCCTACTGGAGCTAGGAGACAAAATCTCCATCATTCAACAGAGATCCAATGATCCATGATCCACAAAATTAATGAAGGGTGAGTGATAAAAAACTTTAGGAAGTTGCATGATGAAATGAAATTAAATTCAAATCCGGATCAAATTTGAGTAAAGTGTTGATATATTGATTCCCTTTTCCGTCCCTTCAATTGAAGGCCCATACATTATCCAAATTAGTTGAAATTTTTCACAGAGGTCAATTAGGGTATGTAGATACTAATTTTGGCATTAGTTTTCTCATTTGGAAACTTTTGATGTGTTAATAAAGCAAGTCATTTTTATCTTTCCTCATGCATTAATGACATTAGGATTACCCAAATTTCATGAAACTTCATCCACAAGTAATCTTTAATGCATTGAATATGAATTTTCATTTATTTCCATCTTTTAAAATCATTTATCATATTATTTATCATTTATGGATTTTACTCATTTTCTCTCTCCTAAACTTACCCTAACTTATTCAAGGTTGTCCAAATTAGATGAAAATTGACATATATGCTGATTTAAGTATGTAGATTACAAATTTGAAGTTTATTTCCACTTTTGTAATTTCATTTTATGAGATATGTGTCAATTGATATGCATGGCTCCTTATTACATTATTTATCCCATGATCTCAATTATTCATCCAATTATGTTCCATATTATCATATCAAGGAATTTTGTAAGATTATTTTGTATGAATTATTATGAAACCTCCATTTATCTCATGTGACATATTTTATGTGTCCATTATTGGCCTAAGAGTAAGGTGAAAACATTAGGTTACATTAGGGTGATTTATACATGCATTTATCTCACTAGGTTTTACTAAACATCTTTTAGGTCCAACCTCAACCTTGTTTGGCTAAGTCCAAAGAACTAAGGTCTCTAACTTCTTAACCTTGGAATACAATAAGGTTCTAGATTTCGGTATGTTACGATAGGTTAGAACTCTCTCCTTTCAAAAGAGATACACCTAGAATAGAGTAGGGTACAGACAGACACACACACACACACACACACACACACACACACATATATATATATATATATATATATATATATATATATATATATATATATATATATATATATATATATATATATATATATCCAAAGCTAGAGACTTAATGCTTTAGGAGAAAGAACAACTATTGATTAGATTATTAATATATTCACCATCAATCTTGTGGAGTTCACATCTAAATGTGAGGTTAAAACCATGAATTTGCAGATGATCTTGTACAAGGAGTTTGTCCATTGTAAGCATAAAACTAGTGAATTTTCAACTATTAGGTGAATTAGGCTATTGGACCAGCTAACTTTGGGATTCATTGCACATATTTGATTCTAAAAACCTTGATTTTCTTTGATTGTTCATTATCAAACAACACATTAGAGTGATTAGAATAAGCATGTCAAAATAAGCCATACAAAGTCAATAACTACAATGTGGTGTCTCAATTTACTAGAAATCCAATACGGCAATACCCAACCTTGATCAAACACTTCATTTTAGACAATTTACCTTTGCCAAGTTTGAGTATCTCCTTTTTGTGTAGTCAATAATCTACGAAACACCCATTAGGTAACTATGAGTCTCTCCATGGAAAAGTAGGGTACTCATCAATAACTGGTATATGAGTAAGGATCACATTCGTAAAGGTAATAATATGTCACCTCATTCGAGATGCATTGGATATGTATTTCACTTTCCAAATGGAATCACCTCTAAGGTATCTACTATCTAGAATGTATCCATTTGACCCAGATGATTTCCTTTTTTAGAGTAATATTCCAAAAAAAATTGGCATGACATGCTTTAATAACATCATAGTGTATGTAACCTCCATACCTCCTTCCACTTTTGGTTTGCAAATGTTATTCCATGTAACCATATGCGAGTTACTTTGCAGAGAAGGAAAACCCAAGAGGAAGTCTCTATAAATTTTATCCACTACACTAGAAACGTGAATACAAAGAGGGAACGATGAGGCCCAATACATGAGAAATGAGCCCAAGGCGATTTAATAAGCTCAGTCCTTCCAGCATAAAAGAGTATATGTGCTTTCCATTCTTAAAGTTTAGCCTTGATTTTTCAATGGTAAGAGAACATAGAGTTGAGGTTAGCCTACCAAGTAAAGAGAGGAAAGGTGATTTGATATACTTCATAGGTAGTGTCCCGGTCATTAGATTAAGCTTGTTTTGAAATGGGTTAGATTTAGATGACTTATTATAAGAAACCAACACTTTTATTAGTAATTATATTTATCTAGATGACAAGATGAAATCTATCAATTGTTTACTTAGACCATCAATAGATCCTATGAGAAGATGACCACATCAAAAAAAAAAATGGCATGGGAAAAACAAACTCATGAGAACCTTTGACAGGGGAAAATTAATTATCACTTTGACCATGCTTCAAAAATTGGAGAGACTTTCAATTTCTATAAAAAAAAGGATAGGGGAAAGAGGGTCCCCTTGTTTAATTCCTCCGTCGGGTTAGAAAAGTGTACCATAGACCCCCTTAATATGTATATGTAGACTTGTAATATTTAGGATAACATCTAACCCAAAGAATGAAGCAATGGGGAAAAGTTATGTGAGGTAAAATGGATACGAGATAATTCCAATCAACCTAAACATAAAATTTAGTTATATATATCTTTAGATACATCTCTAGTTTGGTACATTTCATCACATTATTGAACACTTCATTAACAAGAAGTATAGATTTAGTGATAGACCTACTTTCATGAAAGTACTTTGGGATGGGCTAAAAAGACACACAATTTTTTTTGAATTATATTAGAGATGACAAGAGAAGTAATGCCATAAAGTACATTGCAAAGTGCAATGGGTCTCAAATCCTTGAAAAAATATGAATTTTTTATTTTGGGAATAAGGATAATATGTGTTATATTGACTTCCTTACAGATATACACACTAGAGAGAATTTTTTACACTTCTGATAATACAATTTCCAATAATATGCCAACAAGATTTTTAGAAATGGGAATTGAATTTTTGAGGCCCTAGAAGTTTGTCTCAATCAGAATTATGAACGATAATTCTAGTCTCTTCTCTTCAAACAAAATCAGAAAGAGAATTAAATTGAACCATGTTAAGAATAAGTAGTGACCAATCAGGATTCTATAGGAAAGGGGGACAATTAAGACAAGAGAAAAGGTCTTTATAATATTCAATTATGTTCCTTCCAATAGAATCTCCATTCTTACATATATCACCATCAATAAACATACTTCTAATAGAATTCCTCTATCTTCTAATTCTGAGAGAGGAATGGAAGAATATGGAATTTTGTCTCCAAGATTTAACCGTTGCACTCTAAATTTTTGTTTGATGAGAGATTATTCTACTTCATATGCAATTAGGGCCTCTTTCCTTTTTTGTTTAGTAGAATTGACTAGGTTTAGATCAGTGGGTTATTGCCAGCTAGATTTTGAGCAATGCAAGCCTCTTCTTCTTCAGTCTTTATGTTATCACAAAGATAACCAATCACTTTCATATTCTAGTTGCATAGAGATAGTTTGACATTATTGCATTTTTGGCAGGCTGTACACCCAAGATTCCCGTAAACTTTGATATTCCATGCCTTTTCGATAAAATCAAGAAAGTCAAGATAAGAAAATCAAGCAATTGTAAAGTTTGAAGGAATTTTCTTGTTGAAATAACTTTTGACAGGATGGATAGACATAATCATGTGGTCACCATGACTAGAAGGGAGAATGACACCCCAAAGTAGAGAAAAAACTTCAATAAACTTGACATAATAAAAAACTCTATCAGTCTTTGACATAACAAGGTTGAATTCTTTTTGTCTATTATGACACGAATACAAAGACCCAACAAGATCCATTTTAGCAAGGTTATCTTCATTGATGAATTTATTCAACAAAGATATAGACCTACACGAATATTACACAATCCAAAATGATAAGAAGCAGAGTTGGAATCACCAACAAGGATCCAAGGTGAATGAGCAACCACTTTACTAATATTTAGTAGATGAAGCCATATAAGGTTTCTTTTATACTCATGATTATGTGTACATATGGAACAAGGAAAAAACTTCCACTAGGAGAACAAATGCAGCAATAAATACACTACTCATCTTCAAGAATCAAGTGCACTTGAATGTCATCTCTCACCTAAGAAAGGACAACTCTCCCCAAGGAATAGAAAATGTGATTAGATATCCACTTTGAAGAAATCATATATTATTCATAGTTTTAATTTTTTTCTTTGTTCCAAAATTAGAATCAAGAATACAAAAAAAGAACTAGAATTATTATGTATTACTTCTTTCACAACTTTATGTCATATGGATTTATTATGACTCATACATTCTAAGAGAAAGTAGAAAATGGGATCAACCTTTAGGATGTAGAACTAGATACCTAACAACATTAGTAATAGAACCTTCATTTGAATTCCTTCTTTCAATTCCATCAACAAATTCTAGAACTCTAAACTTTTAGGTGAAATTGGAATACAAATGGTCATGTGTCGTGGGACTTTGAGGACATTTCTTGGGGGACATCTATTCTTCCTTGTTTGTGAAATCCATTCATTAGTAGAAAAAGAGGAGTTTAATTGATGGTGATTGGTTTTTGAAGTCAAACTAGATGGACTGGGTGGCTTGATAGAAGAGGCATTTGACACCTGCTTATTGTTATTTATTAAAAAGGTTGATAGATTCTCAGGAATTTGAGTAGTCAACTAGATTCACTTACTGGACAATAAAAGAATAATTTAGTATCATTGATAGTTTTCTCAACCCATACTTGTACGAATCAAGTGTTCATAGGAGTTAGTTTGATGTAGTCCCCTTGTCTGTGTCTGAAAGTACCACAAGACACACAATAGGAAGGGAACCATTCACATTTTATCTTGAGAGTATGTTTATTCTATCATCGCTGATTAACTCCATTTCTGTGAGAAAAGATGAGGTAGTAGGGATGTATACCACAATTCATGAAAAATCTCACCTCTTAAATTGATTGGTCAGAAGATTTGGTCCAATCAGTTTACAAAGATAGCTCTAAATTAGACTAAAAACTTCTTTTTCCCAAAGTAACAAAGGCAATGCATGTAAATATGAAAAGAAAAAGAGTTTAATCTTTTTGAGAGGTTTTTCATGTTGACCCTTCTTAAGAATCAACAGTTTTCCCACAAAACACCAAGGCCCTTACTGATTAGATGTTCTTGTGTCTTTTAAATCAGAGAAACTAATAATAAGCAAGTCATTACTATGAGAAAGAATCTCAAACTCCCCTTTCATTTTCCCAATGAGGCTCATGTTCTTGTGAAGAGTAGGAAGTGAGGTTTCAGGTCAAAAACATAACCATCAACTATATCTGACCATTTGGAAAGATTTCTTTCAACAATGGACACTACAACAAACATACTCATTAGCGACCTTTCAGAAAAGCCACTAAAAAAAGCCAGTAAACAGGTTTAGCGGCATTTGTTGACATTTTAAAAAATGCCTCTAGCGCCAATGCCACTAGGAAGATAGTGGCTTAAGTTGTAAAACCCACTAAAGGTTTGTCTTTAGTGGCTTCGAATAAATGCCACATAAAGGCCACTAAACCATCATTTGGCATTTATAAAAAAGCCACTATCCATCAATTGTCTTTTATAAAAATGCCACTATTTTGTATTTTGTTGGTGTATGAAAATGTTCTTATTGAGTTTAATGGCGTATAAAAAATGCCACTAATGACTACTAGTTCTGTATTACTACATGTTCATGGCTTTTAGTCATTCAGTTTTCAATTCATTATCATTATTTCTAAATGAATGTCAATTGTAGACGAACTCACTTTTCTGAAAGTATGAATAATTTTTATTTATAATCAATTGAGAATTACATGGGGAGGACATTTTACCTTGCCCCTTATATTGAATTACATGGGGAGGACATTTTACCTTGCCCCTTATATTGAATACAACACCAATGTTTACCAAGCTCCATTGAACTTGAATGGCTTCACATGCCAATATAGTCTTCACTGACTTAAAAGAACAATAGTAGGGAGGCGTGAATGACTGAATTAACTGAATTAACAATCTATATAGCCGCTTATAAACCAGAAACTGCAGTAGTTACAACATGATTCTCTTGATTAAGTCTGTATTCATTCCTCAGGTTGTACAGATCGGCTTTGGTGTGATTAAACTTTGATCTACTTCAGATGTCGCTGCTAGATTATGAAAATCCTCTAGTCTTGGACTTCTTCTGTTAGTCTCAATCTTTCTCGCAGACCCGCGCCTCTTCATCTTTGTACCACTTCCTTTAATTCTCCTACTTACTGATCTCTCTGGAGTGACATCTATATTGGCTTCCTTGGTTTCCTTTACTGTAGAGATTTGGACTGAATCCTTGTTTATGTGCAGGTCATCTTTCTCTGCATCCACCAGGACGTTTACAAACTCTATTATTTCATCCAACTCCTAGTAAACAATTGTGTGATTGCTGCATTATCAACAATAGTGTAAAGCAACAAATAATAAGGGCAAATAATTTACCTGTTGACTCATCTCAACAATGCCACCTGCATTATCAACAATAGGTCCAAACATATCCATAGTCAATACATATGCAGCAGTACTCAACATCCATGTTGAATCCACCAAGTGGCCTAATACAGAGCAGCTGCAACATCCATGTCGAATCCACCAACAGACTAACTGACAAATGGCCAAGCAAACCTTTCTTTCTTGCTTTGCAATTTCATTTTCCTTTGATAGCTTCCTCCAAGTACCTAATGCAATTTCATGCTCTTCTCAGGTTTTAGCTCTGAAATTAGAAAAAACCATTTCCAAAAGAAAAAACTTTCAGGAATTGTTAATTCCTCTTGTAAGTTGCAGCAATAGAAGTGCGATGTTCATCAAAAAATCTCACTAGTATATGATTACAGTTAGCATGACAGTACATTGGTTCATCAAATTAAAAAGAAATTTACATTCCATCTCTATCAAAGCAGTGTTCATGTTTGCTTATTCATCAAATTAAAAAGAAATTTACATTCCATCTCTATCAAAGCAATAAGAGAACTAACTTCAATAATTATGAGTGATGTTTGCTTATTCAACAGAGAACAATATAAAAACTCCCCAATAGATGAAATTTCCTTGGAAATATGTATGAAGGCATGTGAAGAATGAGACATAATAACAAGGTAAATAATGATTCCTGCTCTACAAAAAATGTGTGGAATATGCAATGGTAAATTCATGAGTTAATTATTAAACAGAGATGTAGAAAAGATGTGCACCAAACATGCTTGTCCTACAGGGAAGCCGAGCATACTCCTCAGAAGCATGTAGTTATTAGCCAAAGATGTGGCTACCACAGCTCATTGTACAAAGTGCAATGCTTCCCTCAATGCAGAAGGAAATTCCACCATCTGACCTATAAACCAGTCATTATCTCACATATTTGACAAGGCTGCAACTGGGTTGTCTTGGATTGTATTCAACCACTATAGTCCTCCCTATAGCTAAAAACTAGTTTGGTCTTGGTTGGCTCCACTTCTAACCTGATCATGTCCAGTTCAAGAACATGAAAGTAACTATACATAAAAAGGCCTGGAAAGTTTGTATTTTCCTCAATCCACCACTTTGGGTGCACCTTTGGTGTTATGTGTGTTAATCGAAAAGAGATCAGGGATAGGAATGCAGAACTGTAGGGCTTTTGGCCGTATTTGGCTTAAAGTAGATGCAAAACAGAGCATCCACAATTCATATTATATACAGAGGAAGCCTTGTCACCCCTAATGGTGCAAGCCTCATAGACAGATGGACCTCCAACAAAATCTAGCATATGCAAAAACACATGTGATTGTTCAACTATCACAACAGCTCGAGTGGTCACTTGAAGGCAATTTATAAAAAATTACAATTACACTTACAAAGTGACATGTTGAATAACCTTCCCTCTTCAGCTCATCCTTCTCTTCTAATTGAGCCCTCAACACATTTTTCTCCACTCTAAGATTCTCCAATGGAAACTGAAATGATATGTAAATAAGTTTGGTATCTTTAAAAATCAAATGATGGGCATAGAAGCACTAAAGCATGGGTAGAAATAATGATGGTAACTTCTGGTTCACTTGTATGATATGTATCATTATAAGTTAGTAGCATACCATCTTTGTGCACACTTAGCATCAATAGAATGTCTATCATGCCCATGGAAAGCTTCAGACATGCATTCAACAAAAGGAGTCTTTGAAATTCAATGCAACTCAATCTTCACAAAAATGTACATGTATACATGTCCCTTTCCAGCATCAAGATAGAACTGTAACACAAAGGGGTAAAGATCAGCCTCCAATTCCAAAGTGGATTACATAAAAACAACTATAGCTCTCCTCTCTTTAGATAGTATCCAAGAATGCATACTATAGCATGATGATTTCGTGTTAGCTTAATGACACTGAAGGACACCAAAATAAAATAACTTCATGGATGACAAAGGAAAAAGTGAAAATGTACCTAACTCTTAAATTATGGTTAGGTTTTAGTTAACTTGTATCTCTTAAGCATTCAAAAACCCATACATATTCTAAGGAGTCAAAATTCAAAACTTACAACAACTATTGATGGCTTGTCCAACTGCCCAGGGCTCCCATGGGACACATCCATTCCTAGTATAATAGTTGGCTCTTAGGAGATCTTTGGCATGGATGGAGGATGCTCAGCTGTGGTGAACTTCTATGTAGGCTTATTCAGGATCTCATTCGTTGTGGAAACATGAAGTGCGTTGTCAGTAATTTTTTTTATGTATTTCATTTAACTAATTTAAACGAAATACATTAAAAGATTTTACTTACAACGCCCTTCATGTTTCCACAGTGAATGAGATCCTGAATATGCCTACGAGTGTCACATTGCGCAGAGAAGTTCACCACAACCATCCTCCATCCACGCCAAAGATCTCCCAAGTGCCAACTATTATATTAGGAATGGATGTGTCCCATGGGAGCCTTGGGCAGTTGGACAAGCCATCAATATAGAGGTTGTTAGCTCTCGAGATTGGCCTTTAATTAATCTCCAAGTACAGAGCTGCAGTTAGAAGAGGATCATTACCATAGTTATTGGCTTTTAGGGCCTGCATCACAACCACATGTTACAGAAATGGTATTATTTTAGATAGAGGGGGTAAAGGAAAAAAGACAAATATACAAATGTTGTTTTAACAATTAAGGGAACAAGGAGGTACCCACATTACTAAGAACACCCATTCTTTCTTGAGGCTTCTGCCTAGACTTCTCAACCAGAGTAAACCTCTGAAATGTTGACAATGACTTAGTGTGCCTCTGCAAAATGCAAAAACACCAGGCTATATTATACTTAGTACCAAAAACAAAACATTCAAAAACAACACAGTGAGAAAACAGAACAACACTCGTACAAGTAACACACCTCATCCGTACCCACAAACAAGAAGCTAAAACACTGCTCATAGCTAAAAACCACAAACCAATCATAATGCGTGTATCATCCATAATACTAAGATTCTCCATAACAAAATTAAAAGTAGGACAAAACAAAATAGGATTGTTATTTGGCAACATTGTGTACGACAATGGACATGAAACACCATTACTTTGGATCGACATGTACAAATAACAAAGTGGATTACATAAAAACAACTATAGCTCTACTCTCTTTAGATAGTATCCAAGAATGCAATTAAATTTAAACTTCATGTCCTGCAACAAATGAAAACGACTTTAGATACTACTTTTGTTTTCAATTATGTAACAGTATAAGTAATACTTTATGCTCACCTTGGCAACGTATGTGTTTTCGGCCATTCTATGACGTTGCCAACAACATCATCAACAAATTGATATTAATCATAAGGTCTAACTAGAGGATCGTTTCCCAACAAAGCAACCTCTACAAAAACAGCAACAAATGATGAGCCTAAATTTGCACCTCCCACCCTTTTCATGGGGTCAACCTCAGAGACTCGACCGAATGCAATTTTAGCATCTGGATCTGTAAAACTCAGTAGATACACATCCTACAAAAAAAATACAGTTGACATAACAAATTTATATAAACGTAAAATGAAGTGCAATTCACAGTAATACAAACATACTTGTCCCTTCTTAAATGATGAATGTCTTATATGGAGTGGAGTTTGCATTGATAAGTTTGTCTACACAATTATTTCATTTTTGTCATAAGTCCATAAAAGTCAACATGGAAAATAATTTATACCACACATCTTGTATAAAATGTATTCATACTTGGCCAGTGCCAACATGCTGTGCTTGACTGTTTCCTGCTCTAGTTAAGGCAAGTAACTCCTCTAATTTTTGGTTGAATTCATCCTTTTGTTGTTGAAGTTTTGCATCAAATTCCAACTGTTGTTCTTCAAGCTTATCCTGAAAATGCTTCCTTTGTGCTTCTTCAGCTTCTCGGGATTTACAGTTCTTGCCCCATATATCAGAAGGTGATGGTCCAAGTCCATAACCACGAACATATATTGGTCTCTCTTCTCCCATAACATGCCTATAAATTTCATCTGAAGTAACATCAGGTTGTTTTCTTCGCAGCTCTTCTCCTACCTCAGAAAATTTTTCCTACATACAACAAATCATACAAGATGCAATTTATACCAAATATATACCTCTATGAAATTAGTAAATGTAACATAATACTATAGGATATTATGTGTTGTACCAAAATTTTGGCGGATTCAACATCAACTATGCTCCCATCTTTTTTACGATGAGTTTTCTCAAAAAACATTATGGGATCCACTTCTCCGCCTATTTCCTACTCCATCTTTATCATTCAAACAAGGTTATTGTAAACATCAAATTAACAGATGCCATCAAATTATCTAAATGGATCACAAAAATTACTAACTTACATCATATTTTAGACATGCAAACGACTTGGTTCCTATTGTGTGGCTAACCTTTTGAAATTTTCTGCTTGTCTTGTTAGTTATAGACTTCCTTTGTGGAAAACATTACAGTATTGTGTATAGTAATTATCTGTGCGGTACTGTAAGTATCAATGAATATAAAAAATAATATTACCTTTCCTTTATTACTCCTCCAATAATCGACAAAAATTTCCAATGTGACTTGTCCACGCGGGGAACAACTTGTTCAAGCTGTTGTTCATATGGACTATCTTCTATGAAGTATAATCTCATTAACTCGCACTTGTGGTCCTTCCATTTCTTTCTTAGTCTCTTCATTGTCCACTCCTTCAGATCTGAATCCATTGTGAATTTACTCTACCGACATAAAGGATATCAATTAGATGCTTCATTTAACCATTTAAAAATAAAATTTAATAATATACCTTCGCAAAATTCCATATAGAATCTTTTTTATTTGCTGGAAATTGTCTCCAGTCCTCATAGTTTAGTGGAGAAAGATTGGGATCTCTTGCAATGGTTGTCAGAAAACTTGATAAGTGACTTTGGTTTTCACCTACTGGTTGTCTAAATTGATTTTTTTCAATGGGAATTGGATCGTCGGGCTTTCTTTTCCAAACTTTCAAACATTGTGTTCAGCCTCATGCTCGATGTTTTTGACCTAAGAATTCATTCATAAAGGATAAAATATATATATGCATAATTATATATGATTAAATGCAGCACTATAAATACAATGATATGAATGAAATGATTACCTAGCCCATCAGAAGGTGTTGTTGTAACATTCAATGACTCAACATGGTTATCAAAGATGTTATTTTGGTCCATGTTATCAGGAAACACATTGCTATTTTGGTTACTGGTAGCTCTATTCTCTACAATTCTTGAATGAATAGACACGGAAGCATTGACATTAGGCACACGGGGTAGCTATGAAATTCTTGATCTTGTAACTTTATCGCAACTTTCTTTATCTTGGGGAGACGTGGCTGATTGGGCATTTTTTGTAGAGCTAGCAGCAGTTTTATTGAATTTGTTTGCTCTATCATTATGAATTTCAGTTGGAAGGGAAGCTAAAAAAATTTTGGTGCGATTTGAGGTTGACATGTTCAAAGATTGCCAACAAGCATGTCGAGTAATGCTTGGCAAATGAGTCGCCATACAGGAGTCATTGTTGTTGTTCTTATCATTACTTGTGGCTGTCATGTTATGGCAGTTGTCACGGTACTGTTCTCTCATCTTGAGTATATCAAGTCACATAAAAATGGTCATATTTAGAAAAATATTGAACAACATAATAACAATTTTATTAATAATATTTGAAAATGAAACTTAGATATTTAAGCAAATATAATTATAAACAACAGTAGAGATAAGGATAAATATGAATAAGAATAATGTCAGACATGCAAAATTGATACACCTAGCTAGAGCACAATGTGAGACAGAAAATTAAAGAGATACATTGAGCCAAAAAAGGCTTATTTAAGTCAAATATTAATGACAAACAAAAAGAAACATTGGTTGCTGTTTTGTAATCTTCTCATTCAAAACAGTCATCATCATCACCTTGAGATACACTTTCATCATCCTGCTAAATTCGGGATTGGTCTTTTTCAGTTGTTGAACTAGCAACAGTAATTCCTTCCATATCCAATCTAACTATGTCACAATCAGTATCTCCATCCTCTGATGTCATTGATGGCCCATCTCCAGTTTCACCTTGCACATAAGCTTCGACATTCTCAATACAAGATTGTTCTTCCATGTTGAACATATCCCGTGGGGTAATCTTTACAGCAAAATGCCACCCTTTTGCAGTGACATCTTCTACATAAAATACTTGTCCAACTTGAGATGCCACTACAAACGGTTCTCCTGTAGTTTGAAGGCGTCTCAAATTAACAAGAGTCAACCCATGTTCATCATGCTTGATTCCCCTCGTTGAGTAGATGTCCACCCAATCACACTTAAATAATGTCACCTTAAAGTGTTCATAATAATTGAGCACAATAACATCCTTCAAAACACCATAGTAGGTTACATCTCTAGTAATTGGATTGCGGTCAATGGTTTTAGAATAACAATCAGTCTTAGCTACCAGAAAGACTCCATTGCGCGTATCAATGACTGCAAAGTCTATCATGTAGCTTGCTTGGCACATGAAAGAGAGACATGTTCAGTTGTATTGGCCCAAGTGGAAAGCAAACCCTGTTAGGGATAGGTCTAAATCTGACTCACAAGCACTATTTGACAAATTGTTTGTCTAAACCTAAAGTAGGCATACAAATTGTGGTCTTCCCTAAACTAATTGCATTGGATGTACTGAAAATGTCATGCCCCACACAATAAAGTTGTAACATCAAAAAAGTCAAACCTAAAACTGGAAATGCACACTACAAATTTTAGCACGATCGTGTATGAATGCAAAACAATACTGAACTGAATTAGGATCAATCATAGGGATTGGTTAACTAAATTATCATTGACATCTACTTATTTAAAAAATAGGTTATGCCAAGGTCAACACACATTAACAACCATAGTAAAGCCTCATAATGATTTACAGACCAGTGCAGACTCCTAACACATGTATCAATGACTGCAAAGTATGTCATGCAACTTGTTTTACACATGAAAAAGAGCCATGTTCAACTACATTGGCTCAAATGGAAACCAGACCCTATTAAAGGTAGGTCTAAATCCTACTGATGGCCAAATTTGGCAAACAACTTAGCTAAAAATGAACTAAGCATACAAAATGTGGTCTGGCCTGAATAATATGACCCAAATTGAGGAAAATGTGGCATGAAACAAAGTGGTGGTTCATATCCATGGAAAAAATCATATCAATCCAATCCATATAAAAAAACACAACTAAAGCTAAGCGTGGGAAAAAATCAGTAAATCTTAAGTTAAAATCTCTATTTCCCCTTTAGGAAAGCGCCCAAGAGTGATAAGACTTGGTTTGCTAAGATAACCCCTCTGGACCCAAAAATATGACTGGGGACCATTTCATCTTTCTTCTTGTAGGTCAAGTGCAATTGGATTGACACGAGCTATTGATGTGTGAATTGGTTTATCATTCCATATAAAATAAGAAAGGTGAGATATGTATGAGGTGGCAACAAGTGGAAATGAAATGGTAAGAATAGAGGTAATGTTATTCTTGCTCATATCCAATCAAATATTGTTCTTGACAAGATTGTATGCAGTTTACATATGGTTTTTGAGTCAAATTTGGTAGATTGTGATTCTCATCACCTTCTTTCTCAAAAGCTGCCTCTGATGCTTTCACAGTGCATTACTAATTTACTTACACATGTTTGGATATGACTTATTTTTTATCTAGCCTCTAGATATGTTTTTTCTAAACAATATATGTTTTTGATAACAGTTGTCATCGTATGAGTTCATCCTGGTAGAAACTCAACCGACAAGAATCAATGGGTGTTGCCAACAACTATCATCGATCGAGAAGTTCAACCCACAAACTTGACTGACAACACTGTGTATTGAATAACAGATGTCTTTGTGGAAGAGAATTTGTCTCTCAACTATATTTTCTCAACCACAAACCTTATTATATGGCACTTCCTTTGGTACCTTTATATATGCATATTACCATGCTTTAAATTTCCTATCTTGCATATAACTCTATCTCTGTAATTTCTTCTTTTTTGACATCTATATATCTTGCAATTACTTGTCTTGAGTTGTTATGTAGGTTTTGATGACAATCTATTTGGATCTCTTGGTTGTGTCTTAAATTGCTTTTGTGGTGCTCTAACTTGCTACATCTATGTAGTAATATATCTTTTGATGCAACCTGAGGTCTTAGTGGTAAGCATCTTTTGTTATTTATGCATATTTGATAGTGATTTATATACTTTCTAGCTTTTGAAATTGCATATCTTTTTGTTAGGATATATCTCTAGATATTCTCATAGATTTCTATTTAACTTGTTCATCTTCTACTATGATCTAGATCCTACTAGTAGTCCTAACTTATGGTACCATCTATTAGTATTTCATATGCATGTTCTTATCTTATTCATCTTTTGATCAATTGGTACTCAACTATATGCTATACTTGTATATTGTTTCATACTTGCTCAAGCTTGTTCCTTGAATTACATATCTACTATCTTGAGTTACTTTCCTGCATAGCCTTGTGATGAGCAAAAAATAGAGATACATTGTATGCAGACATTAGACCATCTGAAGAATTTATGCAATTTTTTAATTTTCTGCTCCAATGTCAGATTTTGGTGCAAAATCTGTGTTTTTGTGTACAAAAACGACCTTCTGAGCAAGAATCATGGCATGAGCCCAAACTTTTTTGGGCAAATTCCATCATCTTGAGTATCAAAATCATGCTAAATTAATTTTTTGCAGCATATTATGTTATAATTTCAAGGATCTTTTCATTACTTTTCCTTGATTATTGCTAGAATTACATCTAGGGTTGTTCAAATACATGTCTTGATTTGCCTTATACATTTCATGACCAAGCCCTTAGTTTTTTCTCTTCTACTCTCCTTTCTAACATTTGGTATCTCCTTATTCTAACATGTTTCATTTTATCTCTTCAAATCCCCACCTTTTAAAATGACAAAGGGGGAGAAGGAATGTCTTACGTAAGACGGGGTAAAGGCGTGTGTAGGGAGAAGGCATGTCTTATGTTAAACGGAGAAGTCACATACGTAGAACATATCTGAGTAGAAGACATAGTTTCTATGAATGTTGTGAAAGCTAACCATGCAAGAGAAATAACATCAATTGAGAGATAGTATGAGAACTCTGTGAGCATCAATTGAGGGGGTGCATATGAACTTCATTCTATTGAAATCCCTAAGTTTCTCCAAAGGTATGGTTTTACTTAAAAGCATTCAATACATTTATGGAATAGTTTATCATCTTCAAAAAGGGAGAGAATGTTGACTCAAGGTCTAGATTGACTAAAACCTTGTTTTGATGATGACTAACCATTCAACTTATTTGTGTCTAATGCTTCTACTTGGGTGATTTTACATTAGGTATAGACACACTCCAAATGACCTAACTTGCGCATCCTAACTTGCAGAAAAGACAAGTCCAAGTCAATGCAAGTGCACTTTTATGGAATATGATATATCTCTATTAAAATCATGTTATAAATCAATTGTAATGATTCTATGACTTGTAATTAAACTTAGAAAAAATCAAGATCACTTAAATCGAATATTTAAGCACTTTAATGAAATTTTCCAAGTATGCATTATAGGGTGTTTTTCGATCTAGTTCCTATTGTGACAAACTCAAACGATCCCCTTAATGGATTTTAAAAATGTTATGGTTCAATCAGTTTCCTATACACAGAACTCGACCGTTCCCTACACTGACAAATCAGATTTAAATGATCGGTCGAGTTTCATCCAGGATAAACTCGACCGATTCTTCAATTTTTCTTTCTTGAATAGTGCAATCGGTCGAGTTTTCCTAAAGTAAACTCTATCGATTGCACTGTATGGAAAGTGTAGAAAAGGTATTTCTAGCCGTTGGAGTATTACAAAACTCAGAAAAATATCTGTTGCGACGCCCCAAACGACCAATATTCGTCCATAAGTGTTTCTACTTACTAGTATGAATCCCCAACTATAAATAGGACCCCGAGGGCTTCATCCATGGTTCGCCAAAAACTATGAATGTTTCTAAATTATAATTGAGTGCCTCCAAGAGCCTCCTTCCACTTTCAATCTTAATCATTTACTACATCCATTAGAGTGAATAGGAGATTTGTAAGAGAGCTAGTCTGACATGTATATGTTGTAAGGCTATCACTTCCTCTACCTCCCAATATCTCATTTCTACCATGAAGATGAAGATGAAGATTCTCTCTCTTGGCTAAGAGAGGTGAAGAAGAAGAAGGGAAGGAGTCCCTTGGTGAAAGTTTTTCCTTGGCAAAGGTGAAGTCAAAGGGAGAAGATCCAAGAAGAGTGAGTAATTCCTTTAAGGCGGAAGACTTCTTACAAGAGTGGGTAAGACCTTGGTACAAATAGAAAACTCCTTGCAAAAGTGGGTAAATCCATGGTAAGGTTGAAGCCTCAATCTTGGATATGTAAGTCCTTTAGTAGGTTGTTGACTCCCTTCTCTGTAAAGGGAACACTGGGTACCCTTGGCCCAGAACAGGAGAGTCGTATATTGTATGTCTTATAAGGGAATATAAGTATGCAATGGTTGCAAAATCCTAGAGTTTGACCTCTCTAGGTAGTGGAGTGACTTTCTCCTGGTTTGGAGATTGGAACCACTCTACATAGCTTGTGTTATTGTGCTTGTTCAATCTTTCTCATCTTTGTTATGTATGTTTAGTTGCACTCAAATTTAATATTTACAATCCCATATCCTGAAGTAACTTGAAGTCTAATAAAAAAATTTTAAGTGTATTTAGCTCTATTCACCATCCCTCTAGAGTCCATCATAGATGCAATAAACACATGGGCTAAATTCAGTCTACTTTTAGTCTTCCATTGGGGATTCAACTCAAATTTTCCAGTCCTATTTTTCTCAGGATCAGAAAATTCACATTTCGATTGGAACGGGAATGAGAGCAACTTTCTTTCTAAACAACAATTTATCTCAATCCCAATTACCCCCATCTACCGGAATTAACTCAAATGGAAATCTAAAACCCAATTGGTCGACAAATGGAGGCTCACAGTCTCAACTATCCTTTGTAATCATTTATTGTACGGAATCGACGAAATAAAATAGAAGATGCTTCTGATAAAAGTCGAATCGATACCAATCTGAATTTTAACTTTAATTATTGCAATGGTATGTACTGCACATAGCAACTTTCAAAACTTAATAATTGTGGCAATAGTTAAATGATTGTAGAGAAGGCAGCACATAACTGATAGCTCTGAAATTCATTTTCTGCAACGAGAAAACACACACCAAATACCTTATCAACACATGGCACATCACAGAAAATCCTGCAAAGCAACGCTATTGCAGGCCTTAGATATTGGATAGGTCAAGACTTATCCGCCATTTGGCTGTTGCTGCAGAATTATTGGGTTATTGAACCATCTGGAGCAGGAATAGACCGAGCAGAACGCCTCAAGCATGGTAAGTACCAGCAAAAGAATGGCGGCGAGGAATGTGAGAAACGGCCACGATCCGAAGATATACTTCTTCATGAATTTGCCTGTCTTAACTCTCCACCTGCTGCTATGGTAGCGGTTGATATCCTCGATGGCTTTGTCCATGAACGGCACCTTAGTAAGCCGTAGCGATTTGCTCATCCCGTTCCACATGTTCGCCACGTCCTCGTCGCTTTTCATGTGGTTGAACACGATGCCGCTTTCGCGCAGCAGCTTGACGTCCTCCTGTGTATCGATGATGCCGTTCATGAGCTCCGTGTACCGAGCTACCACGAGCGGGCCGGTCGCCACAGAGGCCTCGTAGGCCACAAGGTTGCGGATGACGACGTTGCTGTTGACGTCAAGGGTAATCGCTGGTAGGCTGAAGGTTATCGTCTTGACGTCGAAAGAGATGGTGGTGAGGTCGCCGTTGGTCGGACTAAAACGGACTCCGGCGCTTATGAGCTCCTGGACGGATGGTATCATGATCTCCTCCACTTTGGGTGGTTTGTTCAAGTTTGTCGTGTCCTCGGCTTCTCCATCTTCCGTAGGCATACGGGTTTTGACCAATTCCTCTATTGGACCCTTGATGATTGCGAAGCAGGGGATTAAAGTAAGCAATTTCCATGGGACCTGGACCACGAACGCTACTGGCCTAGACGTGAACACTCTTTTCACGAGCCTGAGAGGCCCGCCTTTCACTTTGTTCGCCATCTCCCAAACGGAGTTGCAGAGTTGTTTGACGTGGCTCGAGTCGCCGCCGTACTGCTTCGACTCGCCATCGGCGCCGTCTCCTCCCTCATGGTGGACGACGTCCTTACCTTCCAGCGTTTCAATCTCAGTCCTTGTTTCAGCTGGAAGGTATCTGCAATTGGGAACGAGGACATAGTAGAGGACCTCGAGGAGATGGGCGTGGCTGTGTACATCAATGGTGGGGAAGTTCTCGACCATCTTGAAAGGGGACAGTTCCTGCATGAAACCTGTAACCATGCTAACGAGTATGGCGTCAGGGTCCTGCTTCCGGATCTGCGCCTTGAGTATCTCGTACAGAAGGAACAGCGGGATCTGGTTCTCCATCATCATCACGTCCCGGAGTATGATGTTGTGTGCCGACCTCCTCCCGGCCATATCCACCAGGTGGCTCATCCTTGACGTGATCCGCTTCAGCACCTTACCATTCTCGTCCAACCGGTACACCTGCAGGAACTCGAGCAGGAAGCAGGCGTCCACCGCCAGCATCCACATCAAGACCTCGGACTTGAACTCGAGGAACCGGTGGTAGTGGGCGCGTATGCACAGCTCGTGCTTCCGGAAGGTGTCCACGACGTCCGACAACTTCCTTGACCGCAGGGTCTGCTGTGTTCGCTTGGCCGCCGACAGCTTGTATCGCTCCATGTCGACCAGCTCCGGCCTCATGTTGTGGTAGGGACCAATTGCGATGAGCTGAGGGACGTAGGCGTCCGGTTTGGTCTGGAGCAGGGCCTTGGGGACATTGAATACAGAGACGGGGACGTTCTCATCCTCGTCCTCGTGCTTGTCCTCCAGAAGGTGCTGGATCTGAATGATCCACCCGAGGCCGTCGAGCGCTGGTACTTTCCAGTGGTTTGTCGATGAGATTGGTGACGATGGGGATAGACCGCCACTGCTGGCAGTACCTGCGCCGCCGCCGCCTTTGGAGCCGTTGTGGGCGTCCGCTGTGGTCGCCATATGTCAATAGGTAGAGGATTGGGTTTTGGATTAATTTTGCTACTAGCTCACCTGGCTGACGAGCACGGATCTGCTGATCCTGATTTATGGGAGCAGGCTACATCTTAATTAATCGTGTAACACGTGTATTGGTTGATAACACGGAAAGGCCTGGATTAAACGATTGTTTATTAGGGGCAGCGTACTCCGCTCCTAAATATCAAGGAGCAATACTGATTAAATAAACGAGTAGGCCAGTGAACTTGTGGCCAAATATCGCTATACCTTGTGTTAGATATTGCCATCTGTTATACGTATCAAATCCCAACCCTACTATTCAATGGGACACGTGTATATTGATGGGAGAAGGAATAGACTGTTCCTACTAAAATAAAATAAGCAACAGCAAATCCGAACTCGACCAAATCAGCGTCTTGTTAGTGGAGGGGTTCATTTCTGTTGGTAGAACATTGCAATATAGAAAAACGTGAAACATGACAACAACCGGCCACATAGTCCACCAGCACGAATATGTGTGGCTGGATATGTCTTACCAACATGCCACACGTGAATAAAGAAACGAACCCACTTTAAACACGGGGAGGATTAAAGTTTTTTTTTTCTTTCAAAAATAAATATAAAAAATCTAGCACAGCAAGACCAGGAATCCAAAAAATAAATAAAGATGTAGGGAACATAAAGAACCCCTCTCCCCCTATCTATTATCTTAGCCACATCCGTTCTGTCTAATATGTTTCATCTTGGTAATAAAAATAATCTGATCGGCAGTATTTGTGAATGTCCTAGAAATATCCTACGATATGCATGTGATACCATCATTTTTCTTAACCCTAATGACACAAACAATATCAATGCAATCCAAATCTTATGCATTCTTACACATCTTTTTGGATTCACAATAAACTTTCAAAATCTACCAACTGTGGTACACACATCCACCAAAATAACATGGATACACACTTACATTTGCTAGGTTGTAAGGAAGAAAATTACCCTATATACTACATGGGCCTCCCCCTCTCCCCTTCAATTACCAACTTCATTTTGCTACCCAATCATCTCAAGCTTCGAAACAAATTAGCTCTATGGAATCTCGCAATCTTAGTTGGTCAGCATGACTTGTCCATTTACATGCCTCATCCAATCCCTTTACCACTTATTTCATTAGTTGTATCCCTCTTCCTACTAAAGTTTCAAATCAAATTGAGCGAAAAATGTAGGAAGTTCCTATGGGTGACACAAAAGACAAAAAAACACATTTGGCTGATTGGCAATCAATCTGTAAACCTAAAATCAATGGAAAATGAGACATCATTAATATGTAAACTCCTTCTCATTTCCTTGGGCACCAAATGGTCGCCACCTTATGTATCAACCGTCACACTATTTAGAAAGAGTGTGCATTGAAGAAATATTGCACCCCCCTTAATCCCTAGAATTACAAATGACTTACCTGTAACTCCCCTTGTGGAAATATCTTAATAAATCTATATATGTCATTTAAATCATGATCAAGGTTCCCCCTATTCTTTTAAAACATACAAAATTCTGGACATACCCTTGAATAAAAGGAATTTCAATTCACACTTTGATACTTATTATGACAAACCCTCCCAAACTAAATTTTTTTACTACACTAAAAGCTCTCAAAGTTTTCACTTCATAGTGTAACAACTATCTCCAGAGATGTCTTTCTCACCACTTTTCTCCCAACTAAATTGATCTTCTCTGAAATCGAGTATTCTTGAATAAATTTTCGACACTTATTAATGTGATTTGGAATGATGCCTACACCACAAAACAAGCATATATCTTCTATAGACACCTAGACATCAATAATAAATTTAATAAAGCATTTTGAAAAAAAAAATCAATTCCCTCAAAGTCTATATTCAATGGTTGATTGGATACATTGAACTTTTGATAGGTAACAACTACATCTCTCACACATTCCATGCACCTACTATTTGTCTCCATACTCAATCCCAAAAAGAAGAAATCAACCATGTTTACTTCACTTGTACTCATAAATAACATGCTTGGTCCAAATCATTTTCTTTTCTTGACACTACAAATGATTCAAACACTTGGGCCATACAAAGATTGAAATCTAAAAATTTATCGACCAAGACCTTATTCACTCCAATTTTCTATATTTTTGTATTTGTAGGAATATTTGGACTGTTTGAAATAGTTGGCTATTCGATAGCCATTTATTCTTGTTCTCTACCATTTGAAATAATATCATTGATTTATGAAAACAATTTGATCGATATTATTTATGAATGTCCTAAAAATATCCTAAAATATGCATGTGATACCATAATTTTTCCTAAAAATATCCTACAATACGTAAATGATGCCATTTGTTTTCTTAAACTAAAGACACAAATATTATCAATGCAATTGATTATTCATTCTTATACATCTTCTGGATTCAAAACAATCTTTCAAAAATTAGCCAATTGTGGTACACACATCCACCAAAATAACATGGATGTACACATAGTGTTGCTAGATTGTAATGAAGAAAATTTCCATGTATACTGCATGAGCCTCCCCCTCTCCCCCTTGATCACCAACTTCATTCTGGAACCCGGTCATCTCAAACTATCAGAACAAATTAGCTATATTGAATCTCACAGACTAAGTTTGGTAGGATGATTTTTCCTTTCAAGTTCCTTATCCACCTCATTAACCACATATTTAGCTAGTTCTATCCCTCTCCATTCTATAATTCTAAATCAAATTGACCAAAATTGAAGAAATTTCCTATGGGGTGACAAAAGAGGAAAACAATAAACCGCTTATGTTTAATTGGTAACACTACTACAGAAAAAGCCTCTGGTGTTAGTTATTTAGAGGCTTTAGCGTCGATTTCCAAGTGACACCCAAGTGGGCATCGCTAAAAGTCGACACCTTCAACGTCAGTTTCTAACCGACGCCATAACCCTTCCCACCACTGAAAACACGTCAGCAAGGGAACTATAAGCTAACCGACGTCATAACCCTTCCCACCACTGAAAACACATCAGTAAGGGAACTATAATCATTGGTTCTTAATGAAAATTGACACTATATCATGATCAAAGACGTCATTAATTAAACAAAAACGGATGTCATAACCCTTCCCGCCATTGAAAATGCGCTAGCAAGGGAACTATAAGCATCAGTTAGTAAAGAAAACCAATAATATATCATGGTTAAAGATGTCAGTTATAAAACATAAGCTGACGCCATTACCCTTCCCCCACCAAGCCAGCGAGGGCACAAAGACGTCAGTTTTTTTACTAATAACTAACGTTGTATGTCTTTTTTGTCAGTTTTATACAAATAACCGACGCCATGAAGACCCCACCATGGTCGTGCTTCCCAGCACAACCTTGGTACCTAGCCACAAAGACATCGGTTTTTTTGCTAATAACTGACATTGTATGTCTTTTTTGTCAATTTTATACAAATAACCGACGCCTATATTCTGATTTTTTTTCTTATCAGTTTACATGCCTACTTTATGGCTGGTCAGCAAGATGCAGAACCTACAGTTCAATTCTGAATTGCAAGTTTACAGCATCCATTGATATCAACCAACAACATGCCACAAACCTGCAAAGTCATTCACATTCAGAAACCTACAAAGTCATTTATATTCACATTTAGTTCCATTCATTTCATCTCTTTTCACATTCAGACACATGTAGAAACATTCATGTAATTGATCAAAAAAAGTCATTCACATTCACACATATGACAATTCAGAAAAAGTCATTCACATTCACACAAAAATAATTATGAGAACAAAGTTTAGAAATATCATTCTTTATTCATCATCGTCATCATTGTCATCAGAACCCCAATTATATTTAAAAATTCCCACTACTTGTAGGGCTTTTGCCCATTCTTCTCTTATAACATCTAATTCCTCCCTCGTATAGGGAGTATGTACATTTAATAACTTTCCACCTGTACTGAAGTCAATTTTAAACACTTGCAAAGAGAATGACGTATATATATAATTAATAATATATAACAAGATTAATATATTTCATATTATCTAATGAGACTATATACAATACCTTATGTATAGTATCGATTTCCATTACGACATGTTTGACGATTAGGTCCATAAATCGCATCACATAGTAGGCACATGCCTAGTCATTGTCTTGTGTAGCACACTATAAATTGAAACATCCAAAATATTCAAAAATACAAATAAGAACAGTTCACATAAATAATATATACATTGGAGTCGGAAAATTACTTTCACATTCTCCCCAATTAGTGGGTGATTCTTTTTCCTGGGACCTTTCCTCCAGCTTTTTTGAACTCTTGTAAAGCCCTACATGTTAATGTAACACATTAAATTGCATAATTAAATAGTAATGTAATAATAGATGTTAACGAATATAAAAATATGAAATATTTCTCACGGGAATAATGCCATTTTCATTGTGTGTCCATATAATATATTCAATTCCTTACCCACAGGATCTAGATAATAGACAGTGAACATCTTGGGGACAATAACTAGTAACTCCCAATGCCTACCACTACAGGTAAGAAAGTTAAAAATTAATAACTCAAAATCCACAATAAAAATGTAATTTTCTTAAGTCCAAATTATAAGCAAAGTAAACTTACTCAACATTGAATGGAGCTATTATCACCGTCTTCTTATTTTTACCAAAATATTCAAAAGCAGCACATCAATATGAAGTAATTGAAGAAGGGTATGTATCTATAAGACTAATCAAAGATGGAACCAAAAATCTCACATGGAAAAATGCAAAATCTATACATATCGTGTGTAAGTGGCTGCAAAATATGTATTACGTATGCATTAATATATATGAAACTAGATCACCGTATATAAAATAAGGTATATAGATGTATAAAAAAGATCTCACCATATCCACAACTCTATCATAAATGTGTTCATCCAATCATAACGAAACAACTCCAAAATATCTTGTATAAATAGCTTGTTATCGTATGATTGACATGCATTAATACGTATGCATTAATGTGTATGCAAAACTTGTATTACGTATGCATTAATATATATGAAAAACTTATATAAATAGATTGTTATCGTATGATTGACCTATAGCATCCTTTGGAATAGTAACATTTATAGGATAATTTGAATCATGTTCGCCTATCCATATTTCCATACCCCTACAAGTAGGACCTAACGAGGCGTGTAGGTCCCTTGGAAGCCAACTTGGTACTTTAGGAGGTAGAGGTGGAGGTGGAAGCCGAGATGTAGCGGATGTCTTCCTTTTGACCTATATATATAATTTTAGATCAATTGACTCATATATGCACACTAACAAATTAACGTAATGTAAATTTACCATACAATATTAGTATAGACGACATCCGTTTTGGGCCACATTATCGCTCCACCTTTTGTCTCACCAAGCATTTCAGAATCTGGGTGGGTATATGGCAGTGGAAGATCCCTCCAATTGGAGAGTATATGTATTGGGCTCACACGAACCACACCAGATGGTACTGGAGTTCTATGTCATATGTCCCCTGGAAGGGCTGGGTAAGCTTGTGCATCTGCAAGTGATATACATATATACATAAACATATCATCTTGAAAAGACTAGCTACTATATATGTCATAAAAATACTTACAACGGATGTGCTAGGTGGTGGGTCTACAGGATTACTCCCAACCTCTGTAGTAGGAGAAGAGCGACTCGCCACAAGTACTGTTTGAGTGGCAGTCTGAGATGCCTGCCACTTGCTAATTGCTTCATTGAATCTCTTATCAAGTACTTCCTCGACTCTCCTATCAAGTGATTCCTCGAATCTCCTATCAGTTAACCGATCTACCTATACATGGACAAAAGAAATGCTAGCTTCTGATTATTGAATTCTCTTTTGTAATAACATTCTAAAAAAAGAATAAGTTACCTCAGCTTGTGAAAGTCCCACTTTTGGGCCAGGTTTGTGCTGTGATGGCCCAAAGAACACTTTGATGCCCACACTAGCGCCTACACCCCTAACACGTCCAGGATGCTCTGGGTTACCCAGAGCAATTGTCAATTCATCCCCTGTGCCCTCAGGCATGAACTTGCCTTCCTTCCTCTGCTCGTGTATCTCCCACTAATCGTCATCAATAGAAATTGGTAAGTAAACATAACAATAATCAATATCGATCGATTTCTCTAAGAGTTGAATTTTACCATTTTTGCAGCCGCCTCAGTAGTTGTGGGCTTCATTATATCTCCCTTTGTGTTTTGCCTCCCAACTATTCACATAGCATGGCGGGGCAGATGTGCAGGATCAATAGTAGAGGACTTTGTGGTCTCCTGAGTAGCAGCAGACTGAGTAGTAGACTCAGCCTGTAGTCTTTGGAGAATGCCTGCATAGCCTCTAGGACTCATTGTGTGGTCATGCACATTCAGTATATTCCTTTCTCTTTGAGCATCGTTGATAGCCTTGTTAGTAAGCACATTGATTTGGTAAGTAACACTAAAGGTTAATCTTAAATATGTGTATACATAAGAATGTATATTAATTAAATTGGGAGTGGCGCTTAATACATTGTATTTATCCATTTTTCTTTGGGTAAAAAACTTCTCCCATTCTTTGGGGTCCAGGTAGTTCCATTGCTCAGTGGCTGCCTTCTTTCTAAATTTATTTTTTAAAGAGAATACAAACAAAATTTATTAGTGTAGAGTTAGTCAAAAAGAGAACAATGTCTAGAATTGGAAATCAATCAAGAACCTCTTCTCAGCATCGCGTATCTAATCTCAGGTGAGATTTGTCCTATAGTTCCTTAGGACCCTCCCACAGTGTTGCATCACACATTTACAATGCAGCTTTTCATCCAGATCAAATATACTCTGCAAAATATAATTGTTATTAACTAGTATCCTAAAAATTAGTAATCTACAAAAATAGAATTACAAATAATAATAACTCACACATAGTTCCTTCCATACTAAGTCTTTCTTCCCCTTCGGAACTTTATGCCAGGATTCTAAGTTAGGACTACAATGGCTGCGAGTAAGAACCCCAAGATATGAAATAAATGAGTTGCGGTTCACTCCAATTGGATTTTCTGCATGATTGAAATCCACATCCAGTTTGGGTCCATTGCTCCTTTGTTGTAGTAACTTGTTCATCATTGTGATGCCCCTCACTTTCTCAATTTTTTTTGCTGCTCATCAAGTGCCCCAATTTCTTCAGGGGGTACATCACCAACCTAAAATTTGACAAAAAAATACACTTACAGGATATAACAATAAATGAACATATAGATAGAAATATAGGATATATTTTTAAAACTTACATTGTGAAGAAGTGCATTGATATCCTCACCCTCACGGTAATCATCATCACGATCATCATGCTCATGCTCATCCATCTGAAAGTGTCATTAAAAAATCAAACATTTAGTATTTGACATAACTAGAAGATAATAAAATATTGTAAAGTTCACATTCAGAAAAATAAAACATATAAAAAAATATAAACATGCATGCCTCTAATATTGTGATCTTTTATTAATTAACAATCCTTCATTGTGATCTCCGCACACATACAAGTCATCATTAGCTTCAATATTTTGTGGTGTTGGCAACCCAACTGAGAATGGACTAGAGTCATCATACTTATCATAGTACTATTCTTCATCTATAGGATCTTCAATGAACGTTCTTTTACCATGAAGAACAATTGACCATTAATCATTTGCAGGATCATCGATATAAATACTTGTTTTTCCTATGATGCCAATATGAATGGTTCACCCTTCTCGCCAATCTTTTCAAAGTTTACTAATGTGAAACCAAATTCATCCACTATAACTCCTTTGGTTTTATGAACCCAATTATATTTAAAGAGAGGAATTCTAAAATATATGTAGTCAAACTCCCATATGTCTTCAATGACACCGTAATATGACATTTTAGCTTCATGTGGACTCTTATCCTTTGCACTTGCAAAAAACAATGAAGACGCTTGAAGGGTGACCCCACTGTTTTGTATGACACTCTTATCATCTTGACGCTTTGTGTAATATAAGAATCCATTTATGTCAAACCCTTCATAAGACATAACATTCAATTTTGGTTTAAAGGTGAGGCATTTGATAGTTTCAGTAAGATTATCCGGTGTTTGAGATAGTTGATGTAAGACTTTATCTTCAAACCACTTAATAAATGTCTTGTTATGCTATCTAGCAAGCCACATTGAATTGGCTCAAGGATATTGTCTCTTGATGAAATCAGTATGTTCCTCAATATAAACACTCACTTCGTCTATTTTGTGTAAAATATACAAGTGACCTTGTTCCAACTTCTCATGGCTAATTACTTTCATCTGTGATCCCAAAATTCCTTTGCCAAAATGCTCCTCAATATTCTTTTCATTAACAGGAGCGCCATTAGCACTCAGAAATTCATTGCAAAAATCCATAACCTCTCTTTCCACATAACCCTCAATAATACTCCCTTTAGGACGATAACGGTTTCAAACATCACCTTTAAAAGCACTCATGTATCGTTGAAAGGGATACATCCAATGCAAGAAAATTGGTCCCAACATTTTCACTTCCCTAGTCAAGTGGACAACAAGATGTACCATGATATCAAAGAACGAAGGAGGAAAATACATCTCAAGATGACATAGGGTAACAACCACTTTTCTTTGCAATTTATCAAGAGTATCAGGGTCAATAACTTTGTTGCACAGATTGTTGAAAAAGAAACAAAGTCTGGTGATTGCAAACCTTACATGCTTCAACAATATAGATCAAATTGCCACAGGTAATATTTGTTGCATTAGAGTGTGACAATCATGAGATTTAAGACCTATCAACTTTAGATCTTTCATTGATACCAATGTATGGATGTTGGATTAGTAACCCTGTGGCACCTTAACATTTACCAAGCATTCACAAAAAGCTTTCTTCTCCTTTCTAGACAACGTGTAACAAGCGGGAAGTAAGTATGTTCTCTGATCGCTACTAACTACTTCTGTTAATTCTGTCCTTATTCCCATTTCACGTAGGTTCATTCTGGATTTTATCCCATCTTTAGTCTTACATGGTATATTCAACAGAGTACCGATGACGCCAACGTGCATGACATCGATACAATGCCTGACTATCAAAGAACTCCAATAAGGAAGATCCCAAAATATTGACTTCTTCTTGAATAAAGATTTGTCACTCTGTGTGGCTATCGTACATTGTGATCTCTTACCAAATTCATTGGAAAAGTCTTTTACTCTTTCATAAACATCCTCCCCTGGTATAGGTTTAGGTGCACTCCGTTCCTCATTCCGTCAATTGAATGCTTTGTGCAACCTACGATACAGATGGAATTTTGGAAGAAACCTTTGATGACCAAGATATATAGTCTTTCCACCATGTTTTAGTCATATTGAATCAGTGTTCTCTTCACATATAGGACACGCTTTAGATCCTTTGACACTATATCCAGACAAATTCCCATATGCTGGAAAGTCATTCACAGTGCAAAACAACATAGTGTGCAAACGAAATGTCTCTCTTCGTGAAGCATCATAGTTCATCACACCTTCACCCTAGAGTTTCTTCAAGTCATCAATCAGAGGTTCAAGATAAATGTCGATATCATTTCTAGGTTGTTTAGGGCCTGATATCAACAATGACAACATAACATACTTATTTTTCATACATGACCAGGGAGGAAGATTGTATATAACAAGCATAACTGGCCAAGTGCTATGTTGGCTGCTCAATGTCCTGTACAAATTCATCCCATCTGTACAAAGCCCAAGTCTTAGATTCCTGACTTCTTCACCAAATTTAGGGTACAATAAATCAATCTTCTTCCACTGTGGGGAATCATAAGCATGTCGTAGGATCCCATCATCATTTTTCTTAACATTTGCATGCCACCTCAAATTCTTTGCATCTATCAGATTGGCAAACCAGCGTTGAAACTATGGTATTATAGGTAGATACCACATCACCTTGGCAGAAGAACCAATTTTGGACTCCCCTGAAGTCGTCAATTTATACATTGATGCACCACATTTTGGACAATCTTTCAAATCAACATAGTCCTTTTGAAATAATACACAATCATTCAGGCATGTGTGTATCTTCTTGGCCTCCATTGCCATTGGGCAAAATAATTTCTTTAACCGGTATGTTGAGATTGACAGCTCATTTCCCTCAGGAAGAAGTTCTTTCAACAAAGACAACAATGACATGAAGCTTTTGTTGCTCCATCTATTGTTAGCTTACAACTTATACAATCACAACACAACGCTAAGCTTCGTAAACATACAACATGTGTATAACGGTATCTCAGCATCATGCGCAATGTTTCTAAACATGGGAGGTGGATCGGTGTGCTCTTCCCAACAACTATCAAACATCACATCAACGATGTCTACTGGAACTGGTTCGTTCACATCTACGTCATCGGAGGCAATTTCTTCTTCCACACAAGCACTTCTATCGACATCCAATGATCAAGACCAGAAATAAACTCGGGGGTGCAACGATTTCGAATGGACATCCATGATCTATCCATTCTATGATCAAAGAGAAAAAAAGTATATATTAGAACAAGATTAGGGTCTAGGGTTAAAAGATTAGGGTTTATGGTTAAAACTTTAGGGTTTAAGGTCTTATATATAATAAATGTGTACCACCTATCCCATTCTTGAACATCTAATCTCACTATAAAGTGTATAATGTGTATTGGGTTTTCAAGAAAATTTTGGCAGCATTTCCCCACTGTTCTCCAAGTACATATGTACTTAGAGAACAAACGGGGAAATGTTGCCGAAATTTTCTTGAAAACCCAATACACATTATACACTTACATCCTAAGTGAGATTGAGTGTTAAAAAACAGTCCCAAACCGGGGACTATCCAAGATTTAATCCTAATGAGTAAATCTTGGACGAGTTTCTATGCCGACAAATACATGTGTTGTCATTCTTATACCTACAATCCTAGTTTCATCATTCATATCCTAGTTCTTCAAGTTAGGGTGATTATTGATGTCTTTAGAAGTATGATTGGCAATCTAGGTCAAAGCTCATCATTTACATTCCAAGCATGTCACGTGAGTGCATTAGTATTTCCCTTTTACTAAAACCAAATTGGTGTATTAGTGAGTCTTCAAATAGATAAACACTTGAAGATGACTCAATGAATCTTATGAATAGTCAACTCAACTATAGCTTGTTGGTTCTCATTCATGACTTGCATAATATTTTGTTGATCCTAAATAGAAGCAAAATTTTACATGCCCCATATGACGCTAGAATGTTGACATGCCTAGGTTTAAAGAACTCATCAATCTTGAATAATGTTGACATGCCCCATAATAGGGAACAATCAAGATGAGATCAATAAAAACACAAATCATAAAAAATGGACTGCATAATGAAATAATTGCTTAGTAATAATATATATTGCAAGATTAAAAAAAGATCAATTCATTATTTTACAACCAAACATTTTTTCATGCATCTTTCATTACACATTTGTGGCCATTATTCATCTAGTGACTAAGGTTCTGGATTGCCTTTTACTACTTGCTACTTAATGATTATAATGTTTGGTTGTTGTACAAGAATCACTGAATATAAAGTCCATGAGGATAAACTAATATTTAGGAATGATAATGTGGCTTCTCTATATTAAATCTAATTTGTCTTTCTTTCTTCTCTATATTTAATTATTACATAAGTTGTGTGTGAACTTTGAGCTATTTAGGGGTAGTCACACTAAATTACTTTATCATTGTCTACCCAAGCAATGAGATTGGATCAATGTAATAACACTTCTATGACAGTTGGTATCAAAGACTAACACACTATGAATCTATGTAATTGTGAACCTAATTGTGAACTCCCTCATTTTCCTCTTATCATGATTTGAACTACTATTTTTTTTGTAATAGTAATCATCTGGTTCATATACAACAACCACGTTTGGCTATTGTTAGGGTTTGTGTTAACCCACAGGGCTACACAACTATTCCAGGTGGAGACAGAGTGGACACAACTCTTTTTTTTTCTCACCGAAAACCAAGGATGCTTTAAGGAAATGAAGTGGAAAAAAGGGGGTTGGAAGTCAGTGGCGGTGGCAAGCTCAACCGGTGGAGTAAGGTACCTATCTGGCGGCTGCGAGCTCAGGGTCTGAGCGGTAGACGGCAGTGAGCAACAGGGGTGGTAGGCGGCGGTGAGCAACAACGGCAGCACCAGGCGGCAGCGGCGGCAGGCGAGCAGTGCAACGGCGGTAGTGGTACAAGCGACGCAAGAATCACCTGACCTAAGAATGTCAGGAATGAAATAGAGAAAGGGGAAGAGTCTGGTTCGTGCGGGTGCTATTAAGTTAACAATAGACGTCGGTTATTATAAACAACTGACGTCACATTTATATTCGTCAGTTGCTATAAAAAATGATGCCAAAGGGGGGTAAAAATGTTCACAGGGACAACGCGTGAAAGCACTTCGGTGTCGGTTATTGCAAGAAAACTGACAACAAAAATGGGCCCAATTTCTATCTCGTGAAAACCCTTTAGTTGTCAGTTATTTGGTAAATAACCGACGCCTTATGTGAAATTTTGGAGGTAATTTTTTTTCACTGGAAAATTTGGATTTAGCAGGCGATTTTAGGCATCGGTTTCTTAGTGAGCAACCGACACTAAATAAAAAGTGATACCTGTATCTGGCCGGTCTTCACAAATAGATGTCGGTTTGTGTATTCAACCGACGTTGTAGGTTCTAAATGTGACGTTATAATCCATTTCTATAGTAGTGTAAGCAATATGTAAACCTAGAATCAATGGAGAATGAGACATCATAAATCTTAAAATTCATTCCCATTGCCTCGTGCTAAAAATTGCTATTGCCTTATGTACCAACCATCCCACAATTTGGAAAGAGCATGTATTAAGAAATATTGTACTTCTCTTGATCCCTAGAATTACATAATACTTACCCATAACTTGCCCTTATGGAAAGTATCAATAAAAATTTATTTTTCATTTAAATCGTGATCAAGGTTCCACCTACTTTTTGTCAAACTTACAAAATTCTAGACATATCTTTGAATAAAAAGAATTTCAATTTACAGTTTGATACTTACTATGTAAAATATCTCTAATTAAAAAGAACTTGAACATTCAAATCTCTCAAATTTCTCACTTTGTAGCCTATAAATATCTCAGGAGATGCCTCTCTCACCTCTTTTCTCCCAACTAATATGATTCTCTTCAAAATGAACTATTCTTAAATAATTTCTTCACACATATCGATTGGACTTGAGGTAATACCTATTCTCATGAAACATGCATATATGTTCTACAGACACCCATGCATCAATACAAAATTTAATAACATTTTCTCAAAAATTAAATTCCCCACAAAGTTGATATTCTTATATGATTGATTGGAAATAATAAAATCTTGGTAGGTAACAACTATATTTATCATGAATTATGTGACCCTACTATTTGTATCTATAGTCGGTCCCACAATGAAGATATTTCCCATGCTCTTTTCACTTGTTCTCATACACAACATCGTTGGTCAAAATTCATTTATTTTCTAGACACCCCACATGATTTAGACACTTGGGGCATACAAAGATTAAAACTAAAAAATTATTGGATCCATGACCTTATTTATTTTGATTTTTATATTTTTGTAGTTTTTGCAATATTTGGACCGTTTGAAATGGCTACTTCTTTGGTAACCAGGCAATCCTCTTCATCACCATTTGGAATAATATCATGCATGATCTATGGTTCTCGATCTGGATTAAGGTCACTTTCTCCATGATCAAGTGCACAATGAAGCTTTTAGCAAGGGAACCTACTCATTAGAAACAATCTTAGAGGCTATTGAAGAAGGCTGATTATGATCGACTTTATACTATAATTTCATTAGATGTCTTTATTTAGCTACTTATTCTTCTATTTTCCCTTAATGAACTTGGAAAATTTTGTTATGGGGGTTCCTCCCCGTATTTTAGAACATCTTTTACACTTTTTCCTTGATACTTCTTATACTTTAACATAATTGAATATCTTCACATGTTCTATTTATGTTCTGGTTTTGTGGTTCTGGTATCAATCCCAATATCCCTTTTTAATACACTAAATTATTTATTTAAAATGAATATCCAAATGAAGAATCTAGAAAATACATATAATATATCTAAATCCAATTACAAGTGGAAATAACAACATTTCAAATAATAAGAGGATTATCTAGAAATGTAAATAAATACCAGTCTACGCATTCAATCCAGATATAAGATTTTTTTAAAGTCTCATATCTGTCAAATTTGAATGAAACTGTGAATCATATATCAGATATTGTCATACCACTTTGGGAAAGAATCTGAATTTTAAAAATCTATAAACATGTAATTAACAATAATTTGATTAATATATAAATATATTAATTCATAAATATATTATCATATATTTGAAATGTAATAAATAAGTTATTTTATAATACTTTTATCCACATTAATATTTTATTTTGGATTTAGATTAGATTTACATATTAATTTAGACATAATATTTTTGGATTTGATTAAGAGATATCATATGATATCCCTTGAATATTGGTTAGATTATCATAGCAAAAAAATGTTTTTTTTAGATTTGTATGTTGAATATATTATTTTCTGCTCCAAATTTGATCCTTTTGCATGTCTAGGATTCAAGATGCATAAATTATCAAAAATGGTATTATGCACTTTTTCCATAGATATAATAAGCATATTCTTACCCTAAAATTGGATTCTAACAAACATTTTGACAACATCAAATCAAAACCTTTCTCAGACTTTGTTTGAGGTCTATACATTTCCAAATCAATGAATTGACTATATATGTATCTACATGAGCTCAAGTCACTATTCAATCTTAATTAATAGTTTCCTATTTTGATACTTCAATGAATCAAATAGTTTGCATCAAGTTAACCATCTATTCCTTTATATTTTTTCATTGTTGCATCATTTCTTACCCTAACATTTCATATTATACACTAAACATCATTTTGTGAAACATTAAAGATTGATTTTATAGACAAATGATATATTATCCAATTTTCTAATGGCATGGTTATCATTACCAAACTAAATGGCCATATTCTTTAAAAACATATTGGTATATTCCAACATATGAGAGCTTAAAATTCAAATTACACAAGTTACTATCGAAGTGTCAATACCAATAGTACTTTCTTGGTCCAATTTTGTAGCATGATAAAAGTGTTGGTATGTATGACCACAGAGCCAATCATTTGGTGATTTTAATGGCATAACTTGTAAACAATTTGATTAATAATGAAAGGAAATTCCATTTATTCTATTTTATTCAGTTATGAGGTAATGATATAACATAATAAATGTCTAAAGAATGATGGTACTCGATGACATGTCTTAAAGTTTAGGACCTAAACAATGAGATCATATGTATGATGAGAGTACATTCATTCTTGTTATGTCCCTAGTCGGTTATTACTATGGAAGAAAAATAGACAATAATAGTACATAAGACTAGAGTGTGTGTTGGTTGATGATGGAATCTCATTAGTCATGATATGGGATATCAAACCAAACATACACGTAAATGTAAGAGAGCAGTGTACCAGATAGACCCACCTTAAGAGTGATACATGCATGGAAACCGTGATTGGTAGTTAGAATTATCTCTTATAGTGATGGTGGTGATTGTGGTTCTTAGACTTGAAATCACTTCACTCATCACATGTCATTCGATGTACTTTGTCATTATCCACTGTGACCTTGAATAAGGGTTGTTATAAAGGTGGTGCTTGAGTGCATTATGACACATGGGGATGACGGTGAGTGGTGTATATGGGATTTGTCCCTCTTACAGGAGTTTGATATCATGAGAACTTGATAAGTGAGACTGAGAAATGCATGGCCATGATCATGTGAGTCAATATGTGATATAAAGCTTGCATATATCTCAGACAGTCTGCTCTACTTCAAGGAACATATATGGATCATTGCAGAGGATGATGATTTCATGGCTTGAGTTCAATTAGGAAATAAGTGACAAAGGAATTATATGAACACTGTAACACCAATTGCATATTATAGTTTGAAGTTTTTCTCCAACTTTCAAATTACTTGGGTAGCAACGATATGTTACTAGATACCGCTCTTTGCTTGTGATGTCATAAATTAGTTATGGACATTCACTACCAATGTAACTTGGAACCTATAGGGTCACACATATATGATTCACTTGGAATAGGAGTTTATTCATGAATGATATTTTACTTGATTGCTAAAGTGTTTAGGTATTCAATTTTAAACAACACTGGTTGAGAATTGACTGACTAGACTCTAAATTGACCGGTTCAAGGGTTGAACCGATCAGTTGGAGTGTCAGGTTAATTAAAAATGCATTATCTAAATATTGATTGAGTTGGGGCATGAACCAATTGGTTCACTTAGTGAACCGATCGACTCAAGGTCTCAAGTGACCAATTCATATAATGAACTGCCCGATTCATTGATAAATTTGATTGGATCAAGGGTTAGTGTTGACATCATGTTGTGCTTTAAATCGTATATTAATTGTCAACACAATTGTGATCGGAAAACATGTTGAAACAGCCAGTTCAAAGGTTGAACTGATTGACTCACATACCAATCGATTGGTTCACCTCTGAACCGATCATTTTGTCGCTCACATGATGCAAAAATTCATGAAATCTTATCTTCTTCAACTCATGCTCAGACTGGGAACCCTAACCCACCTACAAATAGAGGGGTATTGGTGGCTTCTCAGACACATTAATTAGCTCTAACAATTGTTGTCTTATCTGGTTGTGGTAACCAAGAGAACCCGAGAAAGTCCTACCAGTTAAAGGGAGGGGTAGCGAGGGAGAAACAATTGTATGAGAGCAAGTCAGTTCTAGTACACTGGCTAGAAAAGGACAACTCCTTCTTGTTCATTCATCTAGAATGATAGGAATTTTTTTGATCCGTGTGGACTACTATAGAAGAGAGGAGGTCGTTGCATGCCACTCAGAGAACAAGGTCAATTTCTATCAGTAGTGAATAATGAGGAGACCGATGCATACATTTTTCAGGTGCAACTTGAAGAAAGGTGCATGCTACAATGAGGGAATTCTTAGTAGACTTGCTCCAGGACTAGGTATAACCTCACAAACCCCTCTTTTCCATCTCATCATTCTTGACACAATCTATTGTCCAAAGGGGAATATGACAAGTAAAATGTGTGTTTGTGCTGCCATATATGATGCCATATTTCCCAACAATGGTAGTAGAGCCATGCCAATTTACTATGCATTGGGATTTGATTGATATAATTGGATTTTGGTTTTCATCATTTAATTACTGCATACGATGTGAATACTTAAAATGATTAGTGTGCACATCCAATTAAATAGCACATACAATCCCAACTAGTTTATATGATATGATATATATGCAATTTACACACTTTGTCATAAAAGTTAGTTTTAATGGTAATGTGAAGCATGGTTATGGCCAATAACCTAGATTTATGTGCATAATTATATGGTTATTTAATCTTGTTTATATATTGGTTTGTATACCAAGCCTCAATCTTCTTTTCCATATGTAAAAGTACTATTCTTTCCTTCCTATGCTCCACTGAAATGTAACTCAAAGTTTCCTATTACTTTGTAATATGTTAAATAGCACAAGGATAGTTTTAATTCTTGTTACAATGAAGAAGACGTTCAACACTAGATGAACCACCCACTTTAGTTGACAAGTTGATCAACTAGAGGACCAGGGAGGACAGATGGCAAGATGAGCTGAAGCAATCACTTGTTTGCCAAACTGCTCGACTGGAGGAGTGCATAAGATGTTGGACGTAAGACCAGATGACCATTCTAACAACCAACTGACCAAACAAGATGTGATCTGATCACTTCTAGGGTTGAACCAATAAATCTAGATAGGTTCAAACATAGTTCTTCATCAACAATAGGTTTTGCATGTGATGTAGACAGTAGGTGATTCCTTATGGCTCCAATGAATTATAATAGTATGGTCATAACCATCACTTATGTTTTATAATTGCATGTTTTCATTTGTGGGATATAGCATGTATATGATATGTACTATAAGTATGTGGTAATTGAATATTTTTGTGTACATAAACATAAATCCCTCAATAAATATTTAGTATGAGATTGTTTTCATAAGTGGCACACATAAAAAGCTTGATCAACCAAGTGTGGGCACACCCTTGTGTGGTATGGCATCTATCTCATGGAAATTTTATGGTAGATATGTGGGTCTTCCCTAGCAGGGTGCATATTTTACCATGTGGGGTTATGGGTCAGTCTTAAATAGGTGACTTTAAAAGGATTAAGTGCCTAGAAATATAGAGATGGACTATGACAAGGATTTGTGCATACCATCTATCCAATAATTGCATGAGATGCCAACGTTGGTTGGGTGTTGACTTAATTGTTTTGGATCTTGGCTCACTAGAAGATCTTACACTGTAATCATCTAAATTGATAAGTGAGGGATATCAATTCGAATAAAATGGTGGGAGCGATAATTAATTCAAGGCCTAATTAAACATCGTCAATTTTGTATTAATTAAACCCAATCAAAAGATTTTTGATGAATTGCAATTTGTTTCTTGAAGTATCAAATGGAAAATCGAAAAGTATTGTAATCAGTCTATGAAAGACAATCTAAATGAGATTTACTTTTGAAACTGGTTAAAAACTTTGAGAAGTGTTATGTATGTTCCTGAAACACCATTTCCAATGGAATACACACCATATGCACCTAAGGATAAAATATATGCTTACTTGAAGCATGCCAATAATGTTGTAGACATCAAATACCTTACACTAAGCTATATGAACAATGAGTTGCATAAGTAACGTGAAAGGTATAATTTTCTCTAAGGCATTATTTGAGTGAAAACTAACAAAGGGAGATCCAGTAGAGTCTTGAGTGCTCAATATGATTGGGCATATGGAACATCTAGAATGACTAAAATTCCATTAGGTCAAGAGTTGGACACATATATGATTTTGCAATCATTGCCTAAATCATATAGCTAGTTTATTGAATATTATGACATGAGTAACATTGATAAACCGTTGTCTGAGTTTCTTGAAATTTTGACAAATGTTGAAGCACAAATGAAGAAGAACAAACCAGTAATGGTGATTAGAGGAATAAAGTCCAAGGACAAAGTCAAGGCCAAAAGAAGTGTTCTGTGGCTAAGATAAAGTCCAAGTCTTTTGCACTTAAGATAAGGAGAGGATTAAGGAAATCTAGGAAGATGAAGCAAGAGATAGATATATCTACTCCTAGTATATACATAATTGAGATTAACTTTACTACTTCATCATCTTGGGTACAAGATACCACATGTGGTTCACATATTTTCTCAAACGTGAAGGATCTAAAAAGATATAAACCTTTGAAGAAAGGTGAGGTTAAGATGCATGTTACAAATGGAGAAAGAGTTTCTCCTAGTGCAATTGGAACCAATGAGTTAACTCTGCCAAGGGGCTTGTAAAAGAGTTATAAAACTACTATTATGTACATGCCACTAATAGGAACATCATATTTGCATGGAAAAGAATGGATTTTAATTTCTTATAAGAATGGTCAATGTTCTATTAGTAAAGATGGGATGTTTATGGAAGTGCTCCAATGTCTTATGGTCTATACTTGATAGATTTGGAGTCAAGTGTGTATAATGTAAATACCAAAAGATCAAAACTCGATAACTCAAATCAAACATACCTTTGGGATTATTGTCTAGGGAACATCAATGAGAAACACATTTCTAGACTCCATAAAGATGGATATATGAACTCTTTTGATTTTGAAACAATAGAAACATGTGAGTCTCATTTGTTGGGAAAGATGAAAAACACTCCCTTCACTAGAAAAAATGAGAGGACTAGTGCTCTATTAGTACTCATACATACTAATTTATGTGGCCCTTCTAGAAAAAATACTAGAGGTGGGTATCAATACTTCCTTACCTTCACTGATGACTTCACATAGGTATGGTTATGTTTACATGATGAAACATAAGTCAGAATCTCTTGAAAAGTTCAATGATTTCATAAATGAAGTACAAAACCAACTTGGTAAAACTATCAAGACACTTCATTCTGATAAAGCAGGACAATACTCAAGCAGGATTTGGAGGACATTCTACGAGACCATGGTATCATATCACAATGGACTTCACCTGGAACACCATAACACAATGGTGTATCAGAAAGAAGGAATCACACATTGCTAGATATAGTGTGATCATGATGATTTCTGATTTTGCAATTTTCTTATGGGGATATGCTCTTGAAACTACAATGTTTGTACTGAACTACATACTGTCTAAATCAGTTCAAAAGACACCTTATGAGATATGGTGTGGGAAACATACCAATATATCTTTTATGAAGATTTGGGGATGTGAATCTTGTGTCAAGAAAATATTTCTTAAAATGCTTGGACCCAAATCTGATAAATGTTATTTTGTTGAATATCCCAAAGAAACTAGGGGATACCACTTTTGCACTCCATATGACAAAAAAATGTTTGTTTCTAGGACTAGTATATTCCTTGAAAAGGATTTTTTTTCCAAAGGAATCAATGTGAGAAAAGTATAACTCAAAGAAGTTCGAGACCAATAAGAAAACATTTTTTTTGGAAATAGGTAAATATATTGCCAAAAGGACTGTACAGACAGACTGAATCATACGTGTATCAGAACACAAGCAAAACACATATACATGGGGGTATCTAGCTACAAAAGCCCCAGTATACCATGGCCCGAAGGGACAGGCCCCCGACCAGGACTTTTTTGGCCCTCAACATTCTAGCAATGCAGGTTGAAATTTTGTTAAAAACAACCTCTTCAGAATTGGCTGCTCTATCATGGATCCCGTGATTTCTTTCTTCCCACACAAAAAAGCAAAAGGCTGCAAGCACGACTCCAACCATCCCCAGCTGTGCTTTGCTGGTACTTCTGTTGAGCAACATCTCAGCTTTGGTGACCAGACTGTCCCCAACATTCACGCCCCAGGTGCACTTGAGGCAGATCAACTCCCAAATATACTTGGAAAACTTGTAAGAGTTGAAGATGTGCTCCTGGTCTTCTTCAGCTTGTTTACAAAGAAGGCAATCAGCAACAACATGGAGTCCCCATCTTCTCATTCTGTCCCTAGTAGGAAGCTTCTCAAGGATAGCCCTATAGAGGTTAGTGCTCCATTTGGGTGTGTGGTGCGGACCCCAAACCAGCTTCGGCCAGTTAAGAGTACTGTGAGCATTACTGTCGATCCATGGTTTATCGTGTTCATTAACCAGAGCAGCGAAACCATGTCTATCCACAGTATACTTCCCCTGCACAACCTGCCAATGCTTGCACATATTTTTCCATGTTCTAGAATCAGCAGCGTCAACTGGAATGGCAGTACTCCCATATCTATCTCTCAACCAGATAGACCAGGTGTTGTTTTTATCTCTTAGGAATCTGTCCAGCCTCTTCAGTTGCCCAATCTCCACCATCTTATAAGGGTCAATAAGGTTGAGGCCACCTTTATTAAATGACTAGGCAATGGTATGCCAGGCAATACCATGCCCTCTACCGGCCCTAACAAAATTAGCTATGATTCTCTTCATTCGTTCAGCAACAGCATAGGGAATCTCACAGACATCAGCCCAAAATCTGATCATACTCTGCAGAGTCGCTCTAACCAGAACAAGCCTCCCAGCTAAGGACAATTTCAGAGAGGACCATCCTTCTACTTTACTTCACAAGCTATTAAGGCAAACAACAAAATCCTTGGTAGTACCCCTACCACCCGCAATGGGGGCACCAAGATACTTGGTAGGGAACCTACCCCCCACAATACCAGCAACAGCTTTAAGCCTTCCTCTACGTGAGTCACATGATTTAGAAATGAAGATTTTAGACTTAATATCACTAATATAGAGACCCGTGAGGTTCCCAAAGTGCATCAACACTCTTTTGTACTCCTTCAGCCTGTTGCCATGGCCAACTGAGAACAACATAACGTCATCAGTGAAAATCAAGTGTGTTTTCACCTTCACTCCCTTAATCGTGTAGGCTTTGATTTTTCCTCTTCTTTCTGTAACATTGATCATGTATGTAAGCCCCTCCATCACCAAAGTAAATAAGATGGGTGATATCGGATCACCCTGTCTAAGCCCGTTCTTAGCTTTAAAGAACCCAGCAGGCCCCCCATTGATCATCACAGAAAATGAGGTCGTCTCAACACATTGTTTAAGCATAAGCACAAACTTATCTTCAAATCCTAAAGCTTTCATGATGGCCCAAAGAGGGTCCCACTTAACATGGTCAAAAGCCTTGTTCAGGTCAACTTTGATACATGCCTTGGCATTGACCCTCTTAACTTTGAAGCCAACAAGGTACTCCGCTGCAAGGAGAGTGTTATCAGATATCATTCTCCCCCCCACCATGGATGTCACGCATGCCAGAGCTTGGGTGAAGTCGATCGCCAAGCCGCCGCCTCGCCTGAGGAGCACAGCTGCGGCGGACCCGAAAGCCCCTTTACTCAAGGAAGGGGATCAGAGGCTGTGGACGAGATTCAATGGCCCTATCATGGAGGAAATGGAAGATTACCACAATTTTTCTGCCATTGTCCAAGTCCTGGGCAAGAAGAGTTCTCCGCTACATCTTAGGGGCTGGATGATCAGAACCTGGCATCCTAGAGGTGAGCTCGAGCTCTTCACACTTGATGGTGGGTTATTTCTCACCCGGTTTGCTAGCGAGATGGACCTGAAGCAAGCCATGATGGGTGGACCTTGGTTCTTCGATGACCAACTGGTCCTCGTGAGGAAGTGGACATCCCAGGCAGATACTAGGCGTGATGCCCTCTCTTCTGCCCCGGTTTGGGTCTCCCTCCCTGATGTGGGCAAGCACTGGACAGCCCGAGCTATCACAGTCATCGCTCATGCTGTAGGTGAGCCACGAGCTATTGACAGAAGATCTAATGGGACGGCGAAAGGATGTGCCCGCTTCTGTGTTGACATTTCCGCTGAGAAAGAACCCCCCCTGAAGTCATGGTGGAGCTGCCTGATGGTGACGAATGGGAGGTTAGGCTGAAATATGAGGCGATGCCTGATCGGTGCACTCTGTACAAGGTGTTTGGGCATGAGCTTGGCAATTGTCTGGGGGAAAGACCCACTGGTTGCTGCAGGTCACCTCCTATTGTGCCTGAACCTGCCAGGGGTAGGAAGAAGACACTACTACAGAAACAGCCTTTGGCGTCAGTTGTTTAACCCCCTTTGGCGACAGTTTTCAAGCGATGCCTATGTGGGCGCCGCTAAAGGTCGAACTCTTCGGCGTCGATTTTCTAACCGACGCCTATATGACATATAGGCCTCGGTTATATATAGTTGGCCGACGTCTATAAGGTTCGCGCCACAAAAAAGAGCACCACCTAGGATACTTTCTGCGTCGGTTAACAACTTAACAACCGACGCCATACACCAGACGACACGGAAAAGCACGGCCGTGTTTAGTACTATAGGCGTCAGTTTTATACTAATAAGAAACGCCTTTTCCACCACGGCCATGCTTTCCAGCACGGTCGGGTTGTTTGTCATATTAGGCGTCGATTTTTATCAAATAACCGACGTTGTAGGCCTTTGATGACGGTGTTCTATAAATAACCAACGCCTATACTTTAATTTTTTTTTCTTATTAGTTTGCAGGCCTGCTGTGGCTGGTCAGTAGGATGAGAACTTGCAGTTTAGTTTTCTGAACTGCAGGTTTACGACATCCATTAATATCAGCCTACAAATAGGCCACAAACCTATAAAATCAACAAATATTTTTTCACACAAGTAGATACATTCAGACATCAATTCAATTCTCACATTCACACATGTAGAAACAATCAAATACATGTAAAAACATTCTGACATGTATAAACATTCAGAAATATTTATTTACAAAATATCATTCAGCATCGCTATCAACATCCCAATTATATCTTACAATCACCACTACTTGTATGGTGTTTGCCCATTCTTCTCTTATTTCATTTAATACTTCCATTGTATATGGAGCATGTGCATTTTTTAAGCGTTTACCTATAGTGTGGTCAGTTTTAAACACCTGTAAAGAGAATGATGTATATATATAAGTAATAATATAAAAATAAGATTGATATATTTCATACTAACTAATGAGACTATATATAATACCTCATGTATGTAATTAATATCCAATGCGGCATGTCGGATAATCATCTGCATAAATCGCATCACATAGTATGTGCATGCCCAACCGTTGTCTTGTATAGCGCACTATAAATTGAAACATACAAAATATTAAAAAATACAACTAAGCACAGTTCACATAAATAATATATACATTGGAGTCGGGAACTTACTTTTACGTTCTCCCAAATTATTGGCTGGTTCTTTCTCCTTGGGACATTTCCTCCAGCATTTTTGAATACATCTAAACCCCTACATGTTAATGTAACACAATAAATTGCATAATTAAATAGTAATGTAATAACATATGTTAATGGATATAAAAATGAAATATTTCTCACCAGAATAATGGCATTCTCAATATGTGTCCAATTTTAGTGTTCAATGTACTTCCCACAGGATCTAGATAATAAACAGTGAACGTCCCGGGGACAATAACTAGTAACTCCCAATGTCTACCGCTAGAGGTAAAAAAGTTACAAATTAATAACTCAAAATGCACAATAAAAATGGAATTTTCTTAAGTCCAAATTATAAATAAAGTAAACTTACTTGACATTGAATGGAGCTATTATTATCGTCTTCTTTTGCTGACCGAAAACTGTAAAAGAATCTATACAGTATTGTTGAACACTATCAGGGTCTTTAGCTACCATACTAATCAATGATGGAATCAAAAATCCCACATGATCAAATGCAAATTGTTTGCATTGATCTTCGACTAAGTAGCTACAAAACATGTATTACATATGCATTAATATATAAGAAACCAGATCACCGGATCTCACACAAGGTATATGGATGTATAAACAAGATCTCACCTTATCCATGTCTCTATCATTGATATATTCAGCCAATCATACATAAACAACTCAATAATATCTTGTATAAATAAAGAGCTATCGTACTATTGACCTGCATAATCTGCTTCTAAAGAAACAATTATAGGGCAATGTATATTATGTGCCCATAGCCAACCTGCCATTCCCTTACAAGCAGGACGTAACGGGTATTTTAGGTCAGTTGGAACCCAACTTGGTAATGCAGGAAGTGGAGGTGGAGGCCTAGGTGCTCCGGGTGTCTTCTTTTTAACCTGTATATATAATTTCATATCAGTTGACCTCATATATACACATTAACAATCTAAAGTAATGTAAATTTATCTTACAATTTCAGTAGTGTAGACGACATCTTCTTTGGGCCACAATATCACCCCGCCTTCTGCCTCACCAAGTGTATCAATATCTGGGTGGGCATATGGCAATTCAGCTTCCCTCCAATTGGGTAATACACATATCGGGCTCACACGAACGTAGCCCTGCGGCATTGGAGTCCCATGAAATGTTGCCCCAGGAAGGGACTGGTAAGCATGCACCTCTGCAACAACATAGTCTTGCATTCTTAAGCGGCATGGCTTCAATACCTACAAATTTACGTAAAGAATGTTATACATATATACATATCACCTTTCGAACATATCATCTTGAAAAGGCTAGCTATAATGTCATAAACAATACTTACAGCAGACATGCTAGGCGATGGGTCTCCAGGATTACTCACAGTCTGTGCATCACGAGAAGAGTGGGTCGCCATAGGCTGATTGGAAGCCTGAGATGCCTGCCACCACACTATTTCTTCCTTGACCTTCTCAACAACTATATCATTGACCTTCTTAGCAACTATATCCTCGACTCTCTTATTCTCCTATACATGGATAAAAGAAACATTAGCTTCTTATTATTGAATTCCCTTTTGCAGTAACATTCTAAAAAAGAATAGGTTACCTCTTCTTGTGAAAGTCCCGCTCTAGGTTTGCACTGGGATGGCCCAAAGAATGCTTTGATGCCCACACCAGCGCCTGCACCCCTAACACGTCCAGGATGCTCTGGGTTACCCAGAGCAACTGTCAATTCATCCCTTGTTCCCTGAGGGATGAACATGCCTTGTTTCCTCTGCTCGTGCAGCTCCCGCTAATCACCATCAATAGAAATTGGTAATGCACATTCAGTGCACACCTTGCTTTTGCATGTCACTGAGGGCCTAGTTAGTATGCACATTAATGATTTGGTTAGTAGCACTAAATGTTAATCTTGAATAGGTGAATACAACATATATTAATTAAATTAGGAGTGACGCCTAATACCTTGAATTCTTCAGATTTTCTTGAAGCAACAAAATTGTCCCAATCTTCTTTGTCCAAGAAGTTCCACTGCTCAAGGGCTGTCTTCTTCTTCTTATCACCATCTTTTATGTATTCTCTGTTCAGATTTGTCCTATAGTTCCTAAGCATCTTTCCAACGCGTCGCATCATGCTTTTACGATGCAACTTCTCATCCAATGCAAACAGATTCTGTAAAATAGAATTCTTATTAACTAGTATCCAAAAATAGAATTGCAAATAATATAATTTGTAATCTACAAAATAGAATTGCAAATAATAATAACTCACACATAAATCCTTCCATATCAAGTCTTTCTTACCCTAAGGAACTTTATGACAATTATCATACTTAACACCACAATGGCTTCGAGTGACACACCCAGGATAGTTTACAAAATTATTGCGGTTCACTCCAATTGCATTTCCTCCATTATCAAACTCCACAACCAATTTGGATCCACTACCACTCAGCGCTATTAACTTCTTCAACAAAGTGATGCCCCTTTTCTTGTTAAGTGTTTGATGCTGCGCATCAAGTTGCTCCAGTGCTTCAGTGGGTACATGTACATCATCAACCTAAAATTTGACAAAAATAAACCCACTGAATTAGTGCAATATAGAAATATGGGATATATGACATAACTAGAAGATAATGAATTTTATAGAAATACAAGATATGTTTTTAGAACTTACATTGGTATCCTCGCCATGCTCGTCATGGACATCATGCTCATCATGGACTTCATGCTCATCATGGACATCATGCTCATCATGGTCAGCCATATGAAAATGTCATTAAAAAGGCAAACATTTAGCATTTGTATTAACCAGAAAAAGGCAAACATTTAGCATTTGTATTAACTAGAAAAAGGCAAACATTTAGCATTTGTATTAACTAGAAAAAGGCAAACATTTAGCATTTTTATTAACCAGAAAAGGCAAACATTTAGCATTTGTATTAACTAGCATTTGTAAAAAATCATAAACATACATGTCTCTAAAATTGTGATCTTTTATCAATTAACAATCCTTCATTGTGATCTCCGCGCACATATAAGTCATCATTAGCTTCAATATTTTGTGGAGTTGGCAACCCAACTGAGAATGGACTGGAGTCATCATACTTATCATAGTACTCTTCTTCATCTATAGGATCTTCAATGAATTGTCTTTTACCATGAAGAACAACCGACCATTTATCATTTGCAGGATCATCGATATAGAATATTTGTTTCGCCTGTGATGCCAATATGAATGGTTCACCCTTCTCACCAATCTTTTCAAAGTTCACCAAAGTGAAACCTGAAAAACACTAGAGGGGGGGTGAATAGAGTTTTAAAACAATTTTAACAATTATTGAACTCAAACAACCAACCACAAAATATTGGACAAGGGGACAAGGATTTAGAGTGGTTCCAACTTTAGCAAATACTAAAGTTGTCAGTCCACTACCCGGTTGCTTACCCAACCGGGATTTGGAAAGAATTTAATTTTATTACCTCACAAGGACTTTACATAAAATTACGATTCTCTCCCTAAACCCTTCAAACAACCTTCACCTAGAAGTAATCGCACCAACCTTGAAGCAGCCTTCACCTAGAAGTAATTGCACCAACCTTGAAGCAGCCTTCCTCCTGAAGTAGCTTCCCGTTGCAATAGCCTTCTTGAAGTAGCTTCCCGTTGCGATAGCCTTCTTGAAGTAGCTTGAAGTCCACCTTCTCCTCCGAGAAGAACCTTCTCCAATCCGCAGCCTCCAACCCTAGGAGTAGCAAGGAGAATACAAAGAATAAAAGGAACAAGAAGGAAAATAGAAATTACAACTTATCCTTTTAAGAACAAGGCTTGATTTGCCTATATCAAGCGTATTGATCTCCTAACCAATGAGTGTAGAAGTGTACGTGTTGTGGAAAGGAGATGCTAGCCTATAGGACACGAAAATGGAGCAATGGGAATGAATAGCCAATGTTGGAATTGCTCTATTGCTCAAAACAGATTGCCAATGAGTATTCAAGCTCAAGTATAGCACAAGTGTAGCTTAGGTGTGTTTAGGTGTCCTAAGGCATGTCCTATTTATAGGAATGACCTACAAGTGCTTAAGGACGTTCTAGACACTTTCTAGGGGGTTCTAAGTGTTTAACTAGCCGTTAGGTATAAGTTAGGTGCATTAGTAATGGCTATTTGCTTTATTCTGCAGTTGCTGTCAGAGTCCATCTCGGTCGACAAATTGTCGACCGAGATACCTACTCGGTCGAAGTTTTGTCGACCGACAGGCTCTCTGGATCAACGTTCATTTGCAACTGCCAACTACCTTGTCAGCTGTGTCTAACAGCTACTTGGGTCTTTCTCGGTCGAGAAGTTTGTCGACCGAGAGTGTCTCGGTCGAGGAGTTTGTCGACCGAGATTGACCCTGTTTCAATCTTTCAATTAAGGCACTAAGTGTGTGTACGAGTGTGCATATGTGACACTATTGAAGGGGATGACATGACTAAGTGTGGTATTTAGCTAGGGAAGATCTAACGCTTGATTTACATGAAGTCTAAGTACTTGTACATTATATATTTTTACAAGTTTACAATTGATTACATTTCATGACATTTACAATCATTCAAGCATATAGATTCCCTAGAGCTTTGTCATCCACCTTATTCCTGCAACACTCAAGTAGCGTGTTAGATCAACAAGAATGAAATGTTTGTCATCATCGAAACAAAGGGATTTATCATAATGTCCAATTTATCCAACAATCTCCCCCTTTTTGAAGATGACAAACATTTCCTAAATATGAAATAAGGAAATATAAAGCATGTGAGTTTCATACCTGAAGATTACCTTTTGTAGCCATTCTTGTTTTGCAAGTGAGTGCTTGGCCATCAAGATGAAACTCATTTATATTTTTGATTTTATATTCTTTCTCCCCCTTTGACATTTCAAAAAGATATCCAGGGTGAATATTTTATATTTCTTCTCCCCCTTAATTTTATACTATGCTCCCCCTTAAATAGATATTCTATTAGGAACATGGATTTAATATCATTTTTGTCTAATTTAGCCACAATTTGTTTCTCAATCATTTGCAAAGGATGTTAAGCTTTGAAATGATATGAGATTCCCTTAAGCTTATGATGAATGTATATTGATTTCTCACCCATTTTATAAGGGATGTTAAGCCCTAAAAATGAAATGAGAATCCTTTAATCTTAAAGTACATAAAAATGTCTCCAACCAAATGCATGGGACCTGATTTGTTTAGAGAGTTCCTTTAAGAACAAGATATATCATTTTTATGAATTTCATAGATTTCATCATAACCAAGAGTAAAAGTACTAAGGTCTTAATAAGCTCCAAATGATAATTAAAATGTTTTTGTAAGCTTCTTAAGCAAATAATCAAATTTGTTTATATGAGCTCCCCCTTAATCTTACAATTAAAGCAATTTAAAGCTTCTAAGGTCACAGATGATTTTAAATTTTGATTTTGACCTTTATCAAAAGTATACTAAGATAAAATGATGTCCAAATAAGCATTTTGTCAAAGCTTATTTTAGGTCGAACTTGACTTCGACCATAGCGCCCCTTGGTCAAATTTTATTTCAACCAAGAGGCAAAAATTGCAGATTTCCAATTTAAGCATTCATATGTGAAGTACTTGATTAGATATCAATTTTGAAGCATGTTTAGTGACACTCAATATGAAAACATCCTCTTAAAAATGAAAGCACGATTAATATCTCAAGTCTTTTAAAGATGCCAATTGAGAAATTTTTATCTTATGTGTTGCAAGCATTTCTAAGAGAGATATCATCATTGAATTATTTTGCTTGCCTATGTATCATCAAGGATCCATGCATACAATTATCATTATCTATTCTTGCTAACACAACATCATCATGATGAAAATGATAATTCCATGATTGTAATCACATGATTTCTATATGGGTAGACCATAAAATACTTTAGGAAACATCATGTGAATAATGATAAAATAGAAATTTCCTTTTTATTAAGCTAAGCATAATTTCAGTTTTAACTTAAATCAAACCAAATTAATCTCATATAAGTTTTCAGGGATGATTTCCAATATATACAATCATTAATCACAAATAGATAGCAATTTGATCAATTTCAAAAAGAATTCAGCAATTTTACAGCAGACTGGAAATCAGTGACATGCTCGGTCGACAATATCTCGACCGAGGTTCACTCAGTCGACAGATTCTCAACCGACAAAGTTTCTGGAATATTTTCAGAACTGTTAATTTATTCCATGCAAAATAAGATTATGCAAGTTAGAGCTCGATTGTGTTGAGATATGACATTTGTATATCAAGAATCAGTTTAGGTCAAATCTCAACTAGTTAATTTTAAGCTACTAAGTTTTAGGAATCCAAGCTAAATCATCATTCTTTTTCTTATATGGACATGAAAATGAATAATGTCCAAGACGCATGCAATAATGACAACTAATAGAGTCAACTTCATTTCTCTTTCTAGGAATTGTGTTCCTAGGTACAAACATAATCTTAGTCTTGGATGCTTTAACTCTTTTGGGTTTATTTCTCCTTGGATCATATCCTAATCCTTTTCTTCCATTATAACTAGAGGAAATTTTCAGAATATTTTCAAGCATGTCATTTCCTCTTAACTCATTTACATTTCTTTGTAACTTAGCAATATCATTCATCTTCTTGTTTATATCTTTCTTTGCTTGATCTAAATCAGATACTAGAGAGTTTCTCTCTTTGACAACCTCATCATAATCTAAATGTGAACATAGAACAGGTTGTTTCTGAAGATCATTCACTTGAGTTTGCAAGTTTAACTTTTCTAAGGAAAGAAGATTGCAATTAGCTTCTACCGATTTTAACTTAAGATCATAATCTTCATTTTCCTTTTTGAGATTTTCATTTTTGGATACAAGAGCAAGAAGTTTAACATTTAAATCATCATTTACTTTATTTGATTTCTTAAGTTTCTTCTTGCACTCAATATATTTCTCATGAGTATCTTGAAGACTAGCAATTAGATCTTCTTTTGGTAGATCATACAGACTTACCTCTTCTTCGTCTTCATTTGTTGTAGCAATGAGGCATTCTACTTCTTCTTTTTCATCATCACTATCATCACTTGAATCATCCCATGAAGCTTTATATGCTCTTTCTTTCTTTTTGTGAGATGATTTCTTCCCTTTCTTGAGTTTTGGACAATCACCTTTCATGTGTCCCTTTTTGCCACATTCAAAGCACCTGGAAGAAGAAACACTAGAAGTTTTATTAGTTTTAAAACTTTTATATTGCTTACCATTTACAATGAGAGTTTCTTCTTCACTATCATCTTCACTTGTGTCATAAGTGTCCTTGGTTGATGCTTTGAATGCAATGTCCTTCTTTTTGCCTTGTTGACGTTCACATTCTCTTCTTTCTTCCTCTTCTAAAGTTGCCTCATGAGCTTCTAGATTGCCAATGAGTTGCTCCATTTTCAGTTTAGTGAGATCATTAGCTTCTTCAATGGTCGTCACCTTGGGCTTGTATTTGGGAGGAAGTGATCGAAGTACTTTTGATACCTGGTCTTCTTCAAGAACGGTTTTTCCTAAGGCATTCAAACCATTAACAATAGAAGAGAATTTTGCAAACATTTCACTAATGGATTCATTTGGATCCATACGAAAGTGTTCAAACTTCTGTTTAAGCATACTAATCTTAGAATTCTTAACTTGAACCGTACCTTCATAGGTTATGGACAATCTATGCCATATTTTATAGGCTGTTTCACAATTTGATATTCTATTAAATTCTCCTACTAAAATTGAACAATAAAGAATACTTACAGCCTTTGCATTCATTTGAGCCGATTTTACCGTATTTGCATCCCACTCTGCATATTGCATTTGAGGAAGCTCGTATGGGGTTGAGACCATCCTCCATAAGTCCCAACTTATGCCTTGAAAGTAGAACTGCATCCTTCTCTTCCAATATGTGTAGTTTGTTCCATCAAACACTGGAGGCCTAGCAACAAATGTCCCTTCAAGATTAAGGTTGTTGAGCACCCCGTCACCCATTCTTCAAGACCTTGTTAGGGTTCCTTGAAGCCTGCTCTGATACCAATTGAAAAACACTAGAGGGGGGGTGAATAGAGTTTTAAAACAATTTTAACAATTATTGAACTCAAACAACCAACCACAAAATATTGGACAAGGGGACAAGGATTTAGAGTGGTTCCAACTTTAGCAAATACTAAAGTTGTCAGTCCACTACCTGGTTGCTTACCCAACCGGGATTTGGAAAGAATTTAATTTTATTACCTCGCAAGGACTTTACATAAAATTACAATTCTCTCCCTAAACCCTTCAAACAGCCTTCACCTAGAAGTAATCACACCAACCTTGAAGCAGCCTTCACCTAGAAGTAATTGCACCAACCTTGAAGCAGCCTTCCTCCTGAAGTAGCTTCCCGTTGCAATAGCCTTCTTGAAGTAGCTTCCCGTTGCGATAGCCTTCTTGAAGTAGCTTGAAGTCCACCTTCTCCTCCGAGAAGAACCTTCTCCAATCCGCAGCCTCCAACCCTAGGAGTAGCAAGGAGAATACAAAGAATAAAAGGAACAAGAAGGAAAATAGAAATTACAACTTATCCTTTTAAGAACAAGGCTTGATTTGCCTATATCAAGCGTATTGATCTCCTAACCAATGAGTGTAGAAGTGTACGTGTTGTGGAAAGGAGATGCTAGCCTATAGGACACGAAAATGGAGCAATGGGAATGAATAGCCAATGTTGGAATTGCTCTATTGCTCAAAACAGATTGCCAATGAGTATTCAAGCTCAAATATAGCACAAGTGTAGCTTAGGTGTGTTTAGGTGTCCTAAGGCATGTCCTATTTATAGGAATGACCTACAAGTGCTTAAGGACGTTCTAGACACTTTCTAGGGGGTTCTAAGTGCTTAACTAGCCGTTAGGTATAAGTTAGGTGCATTAGTAACGGCTAGTTGCTTTATTCTGCAGTTGCTGTCAGAGTCCATCTCGGTCGACAAATTGTCGACCGAGATACCTACTCGGTCGAAGTTTTGTCGACCGACAGGCTCTCTGGATCAACGTTCATTTGCAACTGCCAACTACCTTGTCAGCTGTGTCTAACGGCTACTTGGGTCTTTCTCGGTCGAGAAGTTTGTCGACCGAGAGTGTCTCGGTCGAGGAGTTTGTCGACCGAGATTGACCCTGTTTCAATCTTTCAATTAAGGCACTAAGTGTGTGTACGAGTGTGCATATGTGACACTATTGAAGGGGATGACATGACTAAGTGTGGTATTTAGCTAGGGAAGATCTAACGCTTTATTTACATGAAGTCTAAGTACTTGTACATTATATATTTGTACAAGTTTACAATTGATTACATTTCATGACATTTACAATCATTCAAGCATATAGATTCCCTAGAGCTTTGTCATCCACCTTATTCCTGCAACACTCAAGTAGCGTGTTAGATCAACAAGAATGAAATGTTTGTCATCATCGAAACAAAGGGATTTATCATAATGTCCAATTTATCCAACAAAACCCAATTCATCCACTATAATGCCTTTGGGGTTATCAACCCAATTACATTTAAAGAGCGGAATTCTGAAATCTATGTAGTCAAACTCCCATATGTCTTCAATGAAACCGTAATATGACATTTTTGCTTCACGTGGACTCTTATCCTTTGCACTTGCAAAATACATAGTCGACGCTTGAAGAGTGACCCCACTATTTTGGACGACACTCTTATCATCTTGGCGCTTTGTGTAATATGTGAACCCATTAATGTCAAACCCTTCATAAGACATAACATTCGGTTTTGGTTTAAAGGTGAGGCATTTGATAGTTTCTGTAATATCATTTGGTGTTTGAGATAGTTGATGTAAGACTTTATCTTCAAACCACTTAGTAAAAGTCTTATTATGCTCTCTAGCAAGCCACATTGAACTTGCTCGAGGATGTTGTCTCTTGATGCAATTGGTATGTTCCTCGATATAAACACTCACTTCGTCCACGTTATGTAAAATATACAAGTGAGCTTGTTCCAACTGCTCACGGCTGATTACTTTCACCAGTGATCCCAAAATTCCTTTGCCCTCCTCAATATTCTTGTCATTAACAGGAGTGTTATTACCACTCAGAAAGTCATTGCAAAAATCCATAACCTCTCTCGCCACATAACCTTCAATAATACTCCCTTCAGGCCGATAACGGTTTCGAACATCACCTTTAAAAACGCTCATGTATCGTTCAAAGGGATACATCCAATGCAAGAAAACTGGTCCCAACATTTTAACTTCCCTAGTCAAGTGGACAACAAGATGTACCATGATATCAAAGAACGAAGGAGGGAAATACATCTCAAGCTGACATAGGGTAACAACCACTTCTCTTTGCAAATTATCGAGAGTATCAGGGTCAATAACTTTGCTGCATAGACTGTTAAAAAAGAAACAAAGTCTGGTGATTGCAAACCTTACATGCTTCGGCAATATAGATCGAATTGCCATGGGCAATATTTGTTGCATTAGAGTGTGACAATCATGACATTTAAGACCTATCAACTTCAGATCTTTCATTGATACCAATCTACGGATGTTGGATGAGTAACCATGTGGCACCTTAACATTTACCAAGCATTCACAAAAAGCTTTCTTCTCCTTTCTAGACAACGTGTAACAAGCGGGAGGTAAGTATGTTCTTTTATTACCCATTTCATGTAATTCTGTTAATTCTGACCTTATTCCCATTTCACGTAGGTCCAGTCTGGATTTTATCCCATCTTTAGTCTTACCTGGTATATTTAACAGAGTACCAATGATGCTATCACAGACATTTTTCTCAATGTGCATTACATCAATACTTCTCAAGGGGCTGGCTCCTACCAGTGCGTCTACAAAAGTCTGCTCCTACCTTTTCGTCCTACAAAAAGAGAGAAAAGGTAGGGGCGAGATAAATAGAGAGAGCACTGGTAGGAGCTAGCCAAAGAGTCACAAAAGACCCCAACATTCCATAACAAGAATTGGGATGGAATGGAGGGATTCCCTTGTAGCTGCTAACCACCCCGACCATTTCATTCTCAAAAATAGATGAAACCCGTGATTGCTACTGAATAACCCCCTTTGACTTTATTAAGGGGAAAGCCTTTGACCTTTTTGTTCGTTCGCAAAATCTTTTTCAGTTCCATTTCTCCTCGGAAAAATCTGAATTTTCGTGGAAGAAGAAGCGGTTCACCAGCCACTATATCCAGGGATCCAAAAAACGGAATTATACCATATATATGGCCAGTAGCAAAAGCCTACTGATGAACTCTGGTCTGAGGTCAGATGGCTTATCTGTCACCAAAGAGGCTAAAGAGGATACTTCAACAGAAAAAGGCGAGTTGCGCGGACGGTCTCAGTGGGTTATCCAGTAAGCGCCAAGTACTACAGACGAAGGAAGCACAAAATTAGAATGCATACAGCTGAATATGGCAGAAATAAAATTAGTAGTACCAGTATGGCGCTCTCTAAAGAAAAGTCCTTAAGGCTTACGGGTATTCGAAAGTTCGAGACTCTAAGCCGGTATATGCTAAGTGGGGGCATATCACTTGAAAACAAAGAATGAACCATGGTGAAGATTGTTTGAGCTAAAAGTAATCGATCTCAAATTGTGAGGGTACTCTTATTGATTTTGCAATGGATGCTAAACACCCCTTTCAGTTCTTGGCCAATCTAAGGGCCATTGTAGCTGTGGATTGCTTTTTCCCTTGCGGAGATCGGGCGATAGACCTCGAGACACATGAACTACCGAAGACTCCCTCCACCATTCTATTTTTGAGAATGAAATGGTCGGGGCGGTTAGCAGCTACAAGGGAATCCCTCCATTCCATCCCAATTCTTGTTATGGAATGTTGGGGTTTTCCTTTCCTTTCCGCGGAGGGGACGGCCCGTGAGGTTGGGCTTAGTAGCTGTTTATGATAGAGTGAGATTCACGTTGCTGATTTTGCTTCTTTGGTTTCTCTGGCTCTGGGTTCATCTTCTTCTACCTCCGACGCCCTGCCCCTCGACGGAAAAGTCGCGAAAATCATATGGAGACTTGTAGAAAGCGTGCGTGGGTTTTTCCCACAAGACGTCTGATGGGCGCTAAGCTTCGTAAACTTAGCACAGCCAGTGTATAACGATATCTCCGTATCATGCACAATGTTTCTAAAGATAGGAGGTGGATCAGTGTGATCTACCCTACAACTATCCAACATCGCATCAACGATGTCTACTGGAACTGGTTCGTTCACATCTACGTCATCGGAGGCAATTTCTTCTTCCACCCAAGCACTGCTATCGACATCTACTGGTTTCGAGTTTGAAATCTCTCCATGCCAGTGCCATTCTGTATAGCCTTGTACAATCCCGTTGCACATGACATGACTTTTGATTTCCTCACCAGTGTTGACTTTCAAATTGTTACTACAATGCCTACATGGACAGTAGAACCTATCTGTAGGTTTTTTCCTATGTTCCTCGACAAATCTAATAAACTGATCAAGACTAGATATAAACTCTGGGGTACAGCAATTGCGAATGGACATCCATGATCTATCCATTCTATGATCAAAGAGAAAACAAGTATATATTAGGACAAGATTAGGGTATACACATACATCCTATCCAAGATTTACTCCTATTATCTACAATGAAGCCGGACTCCATACAAACAGTATATAATTTAGTGATTGTTCATTCTAATTTATACCAATGTACAAGTAATATAAAGAACAATGATTGTTCACTTTCTAGGCCAACAAACACATGTGATGTCATTATTATATATAATAAATGTGTACCACCTATCCCATCCTTGAACACCTAATCTCACTAGTAAGTGTATAATGTGTATTGGGTTTTCAAGAAAATTTCGGTAGCATTTCCCTGTTGTTCTCTAAGTACATATGTACTTAGAGAACAAACGGGGAAATGCTACTAAAATTTTCTCAAAAACCCAATACACATTATACACTTACATCCTAAGTGAGATTAGGTGTTCAAGAACAGTCCCAAACTGGGGACTATCCAAGATTTACTCCTAATGAGTAAATCTTAGATGGGTTTCTAGGCCAACAAACACATGTGATGTCATTCTTGTATATAATAAATGTGTACCACCTATCCCATCCTTGAACACCTAATCTCACTAGTAAGTGTATAATGTGTATTGGGTTTTCAAGAAAATTTCGGCAACATTTCCCCGCTGTTCTCTAAGTACATATGTACTTAGCGAACAAATGGGGAAATGCTACTGAAATTTTCTTGAAAACCCAATACACATTATACACTTACATCCTAAGTAAGATTAGGTGTTCAAGAACAGTCTCAAACTGAGGACTATCCAAGATTTACTCCTAATGAGTAAATCTTGGACGGGTTTCTAGGCCAACAAACACAATAATAGATATGTACATGTTAGGGCTTCATCACAATTAATGTTAGGGTTTCATCACAATTGATGTTAGTGTTTCATCAATGTTAGGTTTAATCAAATCAAATTAGGATGCTAGAATTGACAAGTTTAAATATTATTTCAACATGCATCAAAATTTATTGAATTAAGTCAAACATTAGGATTAGAAGCACAAATATATGCAAGAAAAAAATGTGTTCATATCCTAGGATTTACATAAAGCATTACATAAAAATTTGTTCATATCCTTACCAACAGCAAGCACGGCCGTGACTGTGTTGGCATACCACGGTCGTTAGGCCAACACAGCCATGGTCGTGCTTGCATGTTGGTAAATAGCTAGGGAGAAGGAAGCAAAGAGGTAGCGCTACCTGGAGCTAGCGTGGAAAGTGCGGCGGTGAGCGGCGGCAGCAGTGGCGGCATAAGAAGAGAGAGCAGAGCGGCGGGCGGTGAACCAGCAGCAGCGGCGCTGGGAATGAGCAGAGCAGCAGCGGTAGCGGTAGCGGCGAGTAGAGGTGCACCAGCAACAGCGGCACACCAGCAGCAGTGGCGGTGGCAAGCGGAGAAGCACCATTAGTAGCGGCGGCGAGCAGCAGCGGGGTCATCGGGCGATTTCAAGAGAGCGGCGGTAGCAGCACAACAATATCGCGATGAAATAGGAAGAAAGGGGGAAGAGCCGGGTGATCGGGATTATTAAGTTGGTCAATGGCGTCGGTTATCTATAAACCCGACGCCTATTATGATTTAGCATCGGTTGATAGTAAAAGACCTATTATGATTTGGCAGGAACCATTATCAGCGTCGGTTATCGAAGGATAACCGACACTGAAAGTGGGACTTTTCGCACAAATTTTCATTTTAAATAGGCGTCGGTGAATTGTTAAAAGACCGACGCTGTAGGTAACCTAAAATGTTTTCTCTCAAAAATTGGATTTTGCGGGCGATTTTAGGCATCGGTCTGTTATAACCAGCCGACGCTGAATACAAAGCGGTACCCGTGTCTGGCTGGTCTTCGAATATAGACGTCGGTTTGCATAAATAACCGACGTCTAATATTATAGGCATCGGTTTTCCTAAATAACCGACGCCCAGAAAAGCGACACTGAACGATGTTTCTGTAGTAGTGAGAGATCTAAATCCAAGGCTCCTCAGCCAAGGACAGAGAAGACGAAGGCTTTCAGCACAGCTACCACCACCAGTGGATTAGCTGGCAAGGCAGTGGTTGACATTGAAACCAGCGTTTCGGAGGCAAGGGTTGAAGCTGAAGCTGTTAGTGGGGCTTGTGAGGGCATTGTTGCTGATGTTCACCCCGACATACAGCGAGCAGACCCAGGTGAGGAAGGGGAGTTCATTCCGGTGGGGGATCCTGGCCCCGTCAGGGTGGTCAACAATCTCACAGGAACGGCGACTAAGTCCCCTGGAACGAAGGCAGCAAACAACAATTGCTACTCGGTCTTGAACCAGGAGGGTGAGGAGAGGACTGTTGATGATGAAAATGGAAGAAGTAGGAGCCCAAGATCCACCAGGAGCTTGGCGAAGAAGGCAAAGCAAAACGCTCTCTCAAGGGGAGGAGGGAGCAGCACCAAAGGTTAAATGACCCTCCTCACATGGAATGTGCGAGGAGCCTCACTGGCTGGTAGTCAGAGAGAGCTAAGAAGGGTGATTCACGCTGAGAGGGTGACCCTTGTCATTGCTCTTGAGATGAGAATTAGAAGAATTGTTAGCAGTAGAGTGGACACAATGTTCCCTGCTTGTTGGAGGTATATGTCTAACCTTGAAGTAAGGGAAGGTGGAAGAATCACCATTGGCTGGGATCCCAGGATTTGGGATGTGGATGGCATCAGTTGTTCGGACCAGGTGGTCACTACCTTGTGCTACAATAGGGGTGGTTTCTCCTTCATTTTGTCAGCCATTTATGGTGAACGTCTGGAAGGGGATAGAAGAAGAATGTGGAAGGTAATTAAAGAAACAGCTCAGGAGGATGTTCCTTGGATAGCAATAGGAGATTTCAACAATGTGAGAAGGGCTGATGAGAAGAAGGGTGGGCAAGGTATACTGGAAAGAGTTCTGGAGGCTTTCAATGAAACTATTGAAGTTGCTGGGCTGTTTGAGTTGAATAAAACAGGGGGCTGCACCACTTGGTCCAACAAGCAACAAGGTCTAAGAAGAATTACTAGTGATATCGACAAAGGGATTGTTAATGAAGCCTGGCTCAAGGTGTGGCCGCATTCTGTTTTTAATCTTAAAGCTAATATCCTAAGTGATCATGTCATGATGGTTATGAACTTGGTTACCAAACCCTATATTCCTAGACCTTTCAGGTTCTCCAATTGGTGGACTGAATGGGTTGGGTTTAAGGAGGTTGCTGAAGATGGATGGAACATCCTGGTGGATGGGAATCCGATGTTCAGGGTCATCAAAAACTGCAGAATACGAAGTACAAACTCAAGAAGTGGAGCAAAGATAAAATTAACATCTGTAACCTTCTTTCTATAGCTACTGAAGAGTATGTTGAAGCTACTACTTCCTGCAGGACTGACCCACTTAACAATGACCTTATTGAATGGGAGAGGATGGCGGAAGACAAAGTTCGAGCTCTAAAGAAGGATGAAGAAGTTCACTACTGGCAGAGGAGCCGGATGATGTGGATAAAGGATGGTGATCACAATACAAGAACTTATCATACAACCGTTAGAAAGAAGGAGATGAAAGAAACAATTCATGAGCTCATTGATGACCAAGGTGTGATCACTAAAAGCAGAGATGAAATTGCTTCCTCTGTGGTCAGCTACTTCACCAACCTGTACAATAAAGAGGACTTTAATGCACAACTTTATGAAGACCTACTCACAGAGAGGAGGGTAAATGTTGAAATGAATACTACTCTGTGTAGAAGAGCTAATAACGAGGAAATCAAAGGGTTGTGTTCGCCATTAACCCAGCTAAGGCCCCAGGGCCGGATGGTTTTAATAGTAAATTTTTCCAAGATATGTGGAGCAGCATTAAAGAAGGCGTCTGTGACACTGTTAGGTGGGTTATTGATGGACACAATATGGTGAGAGCTACCAATCACACATTCATTAAATTGGTTCCTAAGAAAAAGGATGCAACGACGATGATGGATTTTAGGCCTATTGCCTGCTGCAATGTTCTTTATAAAATCATTACTAAACTTCTGTCCTCTCACCTTAAAGAGGTTTTACCGCATATCATATCCAATAAGAAAACATTGAATATGTAGAGGTATAAGAGGAAAATGGAGACTCACAAATTGTTGTAGAATCTCAAGTTCCTCATGTAATACAAGAACCTTGTAGATCTAGTAGGACATGCCTTGATCATGAAAGATATGGCTATCTTGTGACTCAAGAAGGTGGTGAGTTGGTCATAGATGATGAGCCAACAACCTATCTAGAAGCTACTAAGGGACGAGAGTCTAAGAAATGGCTTGAGGCCATGAGATTTGAGATGGAATCCATGTACAACAACAAGGTATAGACCTTGGTGGATCCACCTGAAGGGGTAAAACCCATAGGGTGAAAATGGATCTTCAAGAAGAAAACCGACATGGACGATAATGTACAAACCTATAAGGGCAGATTGGTTGCAAAAGGTTTCAAACAAGTTCAATTTGTTGAATATGATGAAACTTTTTCACCAATTCCATGGTTAACTCCATCAGGATTATGCTTTCCTTTGCAGCTTATCATGACCATGAGATTTGGCAGATGGATGTTACAACCACATTGTTTAACGTGAATCTTCTTAAGGATGTGTACATGACACAACCTAGGGTTTTATAAATCCAAAGGATGCAAATAAAGTTTGTAATCTACAAAGATCAATCTATGGATTCAAATAAGCATCTTAGAGCTCAAATCTCTATTTTGACAAGGTAGTCAAAGAGTTCGGCTTTAGACAAAATGAAGATGAACCTTGTGTGTACAAGAAGTTTAGTGGGAGCATAATTGTATTCCTCATATTGTATCTAGATAACATACTATTAATGGGGAATGAAATTCCTTCTTTACAGATGATAAAGAACTAGCTATGAAGTACATTCTCTATGAAGGACTTAGACGAAGCATTCTATATCTTAAGAATCAAGATCTATAAAGATAGTTCTAGAAGGCTTCTTGGACTAAGTCAGAGCATATATATTGATAAAGTATTGAATAGGTTCAACATGAAGAGCTCAAAGAGAGGAAACTTGCCCATGTCTCATGGAGTTACTATCTATAGAGCTCAATTTCACAATTCTTGTGAAGAAAGGGAATGCATGAGTAAGATTTCATATGCATATGCAATTGGATCTATCATGTACGTGATGTTATGTACTCATCCATACATCTTGACTGTATTGTATATGACAAGTAAATATCATTCAAATCCCAGTGAGAGTCACTTTACTACCGTAAAGAGCATCTAAGTACTTAAGAAGAACTAAGGATCAGTTCCTTGTCTATGGCAGAGAGGAAGAGTTGGAGGTAAAAGGTTACACTGATGCAAGCTTCCAAATTGACAAAGATGATTATCAATCAAAGTCAGGATTCATATTTTTGTTCAACAATAGAGCTGTGAGCAGGAAGAGTTTCAAGAAAGAGATAGTTGTATTCTAAAATAGAGTTTTGAGTATATTGTTGCATCTAATGCAGCAAAGGAAGATGTCAAGATCAAGAAGTTCACATCTAAACTTGGGGTGGTTCCAAGCATCAACAATGCAATTGAGTTATGTTGTGACAACAATGGAGCTATTATACAAGCTAAGGAACCCAAATCACATTAGTGTTCCAAGCATATACAAAGGTGGTATCATCTCATACGAGAGATCATATAGTGAGGAGATGTGAAGATTTGCAAAGTACCAACCAAAAAGAATTTGGCTAACCCCTTACAAAGGCACTTTTGCAGTAGAAGCATGATGGTCATGCTAGATCACTTGGGATTAAATAATGGGTGATTGCCTCTAAGTTCAAGTGGTAGTTTGTTGGTATTTATCCTGAGAGATCCAATCATTTGATGATTGTAATGGCATAACTTGTAAATTATTTGATGAACAATAAAAGGCAATTCCATTTATTTGTTTTTTTAGTTATGAGAAAATGATGTAACATAATAAATGTCTAAAGAATGATGATAATCGATGACATATGTCTTCAGGTTTAGGATCTAAACAATGAGATAATATGTATGATAAGAGTACATGTGGTCTTCTTATGTCTTTATTTGGTTATTACTGTGGAAGAAAAATAGACAATAATACATAATACGAGAGTGTGTGTTGGTTTATGATAGAACATCATCAGTCATGATATGTGATATCAAACCAAACAAATGTGTACTTGTTAGAGAATAGTGTACTGGATAGACCCACCTTAAGAGTGATACATGGAAAAAATAATTGGTAGTTAGAATCATCTCTTATAGTGATGGTGGTGATTGTGATTCTTAGACCTAAAATCACTACACTCATGACATGTCATTTGATGTTCTTTGACATCATCCACCATGACCTTAGATAAGGGTTTCCACACAGGGAGTGCTCGGGTGCATTGTCACACATGGGGATCATTGTGAGTAATATAGATGGGATTTGTTCCTCCTACAAGACTTTGATATCTTGACCACTTGATGAGCGAGACTAAGTTATACATGACCATGCTCATGTGAGTCAATATGGGATATTGATCTTACATATATCTCTGACAACCTTCTCTAGTTCAAGAAACAAATATTGAATGTTGAAGAGCATGACAATTACATGCCTCGAGTTCAATCTAGATTCAATGACAAAGGAACTAAACAAATAGTATAACACCAATAGCATATTATAGGTTGAATTTGTTCTCCAACTTTCCAATTGCATGGATAGCAATGATGTGTTACTAGATACCACTCATTTCTTGTGATGTGATAAATTAGTTATGGACATTCACTGCCAATGTAACTTGGAAACTATAGGATCACACACATAGGATACATTTCTAATAGGAGTTTATTCATAAATAATTTTTAACTTGATTACTAAAGTATTTAGGTATTCAATTTAAACAACACTGGTTGAGAATTGACTAACTAGACTTTGAACCGACCGATTCAAGTGTTGAACCAATTGGTTGGAGTGTCAGGTTAACTGAAACTGCATTGGTTGAATATTGATTAATCTAGGATATGAACCGACTGGTTCACTTAGTGAACCGATCACCTCAAGGTGTCAAATGATCAGTTCATATGATGAGTTTCTCAGTTCATAGTCAATTTGAATGGATCAAGGATTAGTGTTGATGTCATGTTGTGCATTAAATTGATTATTAATTGACAATACAATTGAGATTGGAAAACATATTGAAATGACTAGTTCAAGGATTGAACCGATCGGCTCACATGCCAATCTGTTGGTTCACATATGAACCAATCATTTTTTCACTCATAAAATGCAAAAATTCATGAAATTTCATCCCCTTTCGACACCCACTTAGACTTAGAACCCTGACCCTGACCATCCTATAAATAGAGGGTTATTGGTGGATTCTCAGACACATCAATTAGCTCTGACAATTTTTGTCTTCTCTAGTTGTGGTAATCAAAAGAATCTAAGAAAGTCTTACACATCAAAGGAAGGGATAGAAAGGGAGAGACAATTGTGGGAGAGAAAGTCAGTGCTAGTACACTAACTAGAAAGAGACAACTCCTTTTTCCATTCATCTAGAATGATAGGAGTTCTAGGTGGTCTATGTGGACTGCTATAGAGGCGAGGAGGCCATTGCCTTCCGCTTAGAGGACAAGGTCAACTATTGTCTGTGGTAAACATTGAGGAGGCCGACACATGCATTGTCTAGGTGCAAAATGAAGAAATGTGGATGCTACAATGAAGGAATTGATGACTGACTCACTCCAACACCAAGTATAACCTCGCAAACCCACTTTTCCATCTCATAGTTGTTGATACGATCTACTATTCAATGGGAGACATGGCATGTGAAGTTTTTGTTTCTGCTTCCATATCTGATGTCATACAAAAAGGTCATAGGAAATCATTCCTATTCATGAATTTAGGTTTACCCATTTTCCTGGTAAAATTATCCTAATAATAGGTATGGAAATGCAATTATCAACATCAACCTCCTAGAAACCAATATGATCTATTAGATTAAAATAGAAATGGGTGTCCTAACCATTTGGTTTTGATGGTTGGACACTAACATACGATTTTTGATGTGTGGTTGACAGTAATATAATATGAAATGGAGAAATGTATCTAACATAAATACATGTACTACATCCAACACCAGAAAAAAAGAGAAGACCAAAACATAGGAATATTAGAACTGGATTTAACACAAGCAAAAACATGATCAACCATGCCTAGTGTGGAGGATCACAACATACACACCACCGCCATTTTTGGGCATGTTGTCCTAGATCTAGTTATTAATTTCTTGCACATGCTAGATAACACATGCATGCACAACGAAGGCAAGGTGGTCATGCACATCAATGACAACGGGTGAAGTCCTAATTTATAAGAATGGAAAGGAATTTGTAGGTACATTCCATGCATCATCAATTCCTCTACACTTATCAGTGTCGCTCATCCTTCTGTCCCTAAAGCCTCCAAATGTTCTCTCATTGGTGACATCTCCGTCACTGTTGGATGTGACTTGTCTCAAGCTAGTTTAGTCTCAAAGGAGGATGTTCATTGGGTGCCACAATCATTAACATATAGTATTAGTAAGGATGTCGAGACAACTTTGAGGGTGTACGACTAGGGGCAAAACAAGTCACCACATTTCTTGACTTTAAACATCTTAAGGGTACTCACAAGGAGTAGGAGCAGGATAGTATGGGATGAATAAGATGATTAATGGACGTGTATAATACTAGCAGGAGGTGTTGCTATAGTTCTCATTTATGTGGACACAAGGAGGTGTGTCCGATTGAGGGCTAGCTCATCACAGCTTCCACATGCTTCCATGGACGGACTGGGAACTAGTGGCAGAGAAGGAACTCCCCAATGATAATGAACAAGAGTGTCTGAGAATCATAGTCGCCCACATGTCCATTCAGTTGTTGTGTTTGGAGTAATCTTTTATTATTAATTGGGGATGTAATACATGATGCATGAATTATAACTTACAAGTAATTAGATATTTTATAAAAATCCAACGACCAATCAATAAGTTTTGACATCACTTCTCAAAGAACACCTTCTTTGTGGTTGATTTGATAATATCTAAAATTGGTTTGATAATGATTTGGTTACAATGTTTTTTGGGAAATGGGATATTTTCCCATTGGTAACTTACAAATACTTATAATAGTACAGTGGATCTACCTCTTGGAAAACAAATGTCTCCAATGTATAGGATGGCTAACTATTAAAATTCTTCACACATTGGCATATTGTTGACACCCTATTTTTAGTCATTCAATTTAATGTGTTATCATGAAAATGTTGTAATACATTTCATGTATATCCATATTTTCCATTTCCACTCACTCATTTTCATCCATTTTTACTTGTTGAGGGGTTATAGATAGGAAATCTTTTCTATGCATTTAACTACAATTTTCCTTGAACTGGGATTTTTTACAATAATTTTCTATAAATTTGTAATTAAATTAACTATGAATAAACTGTAAAATATATGAATCCAATTGGATATTCAATTTAGTTTTTATCTCTTGAAAAAATCAATGCCATTATTTTTATAAAGAAGATGTCCAATTCATATATATATATATATATATATCATTTTTATAAATAAAAATAATGAAAGTCTTGTCCTTGAACTTTTCATATATCCTCTTCCTCTCTTTTTTAATGGATATTTTATTTCTTGATTACACAACCTCTAAATAAAATAATAAACTTCCTATTTAAGAGACACTCGAAATAGTGCAGAATATTAGAGACTTGAATAAGAAAAACCCCTATTTCCTATCTAGGAGCATCCCAATGGAAGTCAATGTTCTAATAGGATGCTATTTGGTGGACCATCACATTCCTCTAGTGTTCTTTTGATGAATGCATATTCATATCAGTTTAGTTGCATAATTTTAATAGATTCCATGTATTTTACATGTTTTATTCCTAGTTTCGACTTAATTGTGTTTTAATTGTGTTTTTCTTACTTTATAGGTATTTTAATGAGGAACTCTTATTTATTGTAAGGAATTTGAGAAAATCAGTCCAAGGACCTCAATTTCAATGATCCACCCATGTATCAAAATCATAGGAATCAATCTCCCTTTATATTCAAGCATCTGGGAGATGACCAGGATAATTTCAAGCATATTAGCCTTTACAATAGATTCTAGGTGAGTGATGGATTACCCAGTCATCTGATTGGATAGAAATTAAAAATGGTATATTCAGAACCAAGTGAATCAGTCAGTTAGGATTTCCAATCAGATAATTTGAATAATGGAGAGAAAAATCAATGAAGATTAGTAAACAATGATGACCAATGTTTCACTTGATCCATTTCCTAATAAGACAAATGGATGAGTAAAGCCTTCCCAGAATATAGTCCAGTCACATAGTTTACCAACTAGGTTAACCAATAAGTAATTACTTTAGAATAGCTTACTCATAGCCAACCACCTCGTTTTTCTTGTAAGTCAGTCAACTCAGACCTCCCCTTGATGCATCATGAGCCTCACCCCCAACCAGTATCCCAACCCATCAACAAGTCATCTAGCTAGAGGGCTTACCTTTGGAATTGCTAGCAATCTAGTCACTCGACTGGATGCCTCCCATTACAGAAATAAATAACTCAACTTGGATAAATAGCCAATAAATTTATGGGCCTGATGGAATATCTATATAAGGAATTTCAACCTAATGAGCATGGTTTTAATCCCCATCAATCCTTACATGATTCTTGGATACTTTTCACACATATAAGAAAAAAGATCTATTTATTCCTCAAGAGTTGGTCAAATGGCTATATCATTGGAGTGTTGATCATCCACTGGAGACCAAGACTTACATCTTCATCTCTTCTATGACCATGGCTCCTTTTCCTTTCTACTCTTGGTTCTCAGTTCCCATGATGAGCGAGTAGGCCTTCTCACTAGGTCTTCATAGAGACATTGTTGATATATTGTGTCCTCATGTTACAAATTCCTATTTCATTGGATGGTAGATTGATAATTGATTATTTGATTGCATGCTTCTTGGAATGAACTCCTGATGTGCATGAATGTTATTATCCTAAGTGTAGAGATTTGAAACTTATAGTTAGAATACCAAATCATTTTCTTTGAACACTGGATGACACCACTGTAGGGAGTTCTCTAGGGTTATGGATTGAGGATTTTGTAGATAACAAGACCTCAATCCCATGCAAAATTTTGTCCTTGTGAATCATATACTCCAATAGGATATAAAATTCCTCTACCCTAATCTAACTATCTATTAGGGTGAGTAACATAATGTGAGAGAGTGGATAAGTAGGTAATAGGGTGAAACCCAATCCTTCCTAGTATGTACCTCTTAATCAATACACACTTATTGTCATTCTCATTCATCTCCTATAATTACTTAACAACTCAATCGACTTTAAATTGGAAATATCGATCTCAATCTAAATTGCAAATATTCACAATTCTCAACCATATTATCCTCAAGGTTCAATTGTAAAACTATAGTGCAATATCACCTATTCTCTTACTGGAGGTGATTATTGCATATAGGCTTGGTAAAATCTAGTATTAGTATATTGGAGAATTGTGTGTTATTTAAACTATCACGTTAAATTTGGCACGATTTCTAGGGACAAAAAAATATTAATTGAATTTGGTTCTATTTGAAATCCATTTAGGTTTCCTTCAACCATTGATGTTATTTCATATCTTCTTGAACTTGTTTTTTTTCTACGTCCATTGAAGTGTGTTTGCTCCTATATTTTAGGTACTATATTTTGTATATGCAACACTCAACATATGTTGACTATGCATAATCATACTTTAGTCATGTATTGACATGACTTTCCACCTAGAGAACACAAAGAATTAAGACAGAATGGATGACTAAGAAATTACATATCGTATGAATTAGGCTCTTGATGCTCAAAGTAAAAGACTCGTGTAAGAGACCAGGGTTGTAGTTCAAGAAGAAACTTGGTTGGATCAAGTTGTAGCCCTTGAATACGAATAACAAAAGCAGCCTAGGTATTTTACATATCCCAAGCCATATAGGCCATAATCTTATGATTCCATCAGTCATTATGAATACACAATTTGAGATCTGATCACAATGGGTCACTATGATGCAGATCATGGCATTCACCAGTAACAAGGGAAAAGATTATCAGGGTTACCTATAGTGATTTCTTGATCTTTTCACATTGAACAAACAATCAAGTGTTTATGAAAATAAAGTCATTCAAGTACTTTCTTATGGACAAGGCAAGAAGCTTGTACTACTCCACAGAGGTATATAACATCTCAACATGTGAGAAATAGAGCAATTTTTTTTAAAAGTACTACCCTCACTCTATTACATACTAGATAAGGAGCAAGGTTACACAATTTTTCATGGTTATTGGGGAGTTCCTTTATCAGTCTCGGGAATGATATACATAACTTCTTATCCTATACCTACACTGTGGGAACCCGTCACACTATATGAGATTACTCAAAACATAAAACACAATCAATCACTAATTAATCACATACCCACAAATATGGGTAAATTAAAACCGATTCAAACGTCAGCACCCACTCAGAAACATTTGCATAAGAGCCCAAAATATTTCTTATATCCATATTATGCCAAGACTTTGATACAAATTATTCTATTGCCTTAGCCAAAACATATATACATAGGAGAACAACATTTGTATATGCCATACAAGTAAGCATTAATATGCTAACAAAAGTCCGATTCATTTGAAACACCATATACAAACTTTTCCTGCCTGGACCTGAGAGTACAGGGATGACTCTAGGACACACAAGACATCTAATCAACTTTATCAAAGATTCATTAATATAGCTCCTCTTTGCTGCCACATGTTTTTTTTCGTCACTTCTGATTACCTAAAAAAATGTGGCGGACCACAAGGGTGAGACCCAAGTCCCAGCAAGAGATATAACCTCCAACAACGTTTATTGATTACAACATTTTTAAGTAATTAAATAGTTAAGTAGTTTAATCAAATATAACAAATAAGATCAACAGTATTGATGATTATCAAAATACATAAGGAGCAGATAATAACTATCATCATTAGCCAGACTATCATCCTTTATCTTGTTGACAATATAAGAAATTTAGTAGCATATACATATCTAGCATCATGAGCAAGTCTAGTAACATAGCATAGCTAACAACATGGGCATGTCTAATTGGTTGAACATATTAGAATCATAAGAAGAGGTAAAAACATAAGAACAACTATATGGATAAGCATGATTAGCAGTATATGCATCACTAATTACAAAGGCATGGCTTGCATGCTAAACATAACTAACAACATGAGATAGCTAGCATCATGATTATAATCAACAGTATCTGTATAGTTATCAACACAAGCATAGCTACTATATGTACACATCTACAATATTAAGAATATCCACAACCTAAGTGTGTCTACTATCTCTTAATTGCACTAAGCATCATCTTTATGTAAAGATAACAAACAAGGGTTATCATCCAATGCGAAACATTGTGTACAACCCTAAAAAAATATGCTACACAGCTATATTACATCTTTTATTATGCCCTGAGGAATTTAAACCATACCATTCAAAGTCCAACTGACCCCTGTGAAGGGCTATTCGGTTCCGTATAAGATCTAAGAGTGTCGGTATCCTAAAATCTCTTCCCCTCGGTCAGTATGAGTAAAAAGGCAATGACATATCAGTCAAAGCTACCACCACATCGACATATAGTCAAGCTGATAACCACTAGTCCTACCTTGGTACAATTCATGACACTAGAAACTAGGGTATTCAAACCCAATCACTGGGGTACAATCGTACTTGTCCTCTAATCACATCATGTTATAATCACTGAGATACGACCACTGTCGTTCTCAGTCACATCAGATGTATGAGGCATGACCATAGCCAACCTCCACAATCTCCATTGTGGATGACAAGGATATATCCTCAACCTGCCACCCCCACATACTCAACAGGTATGCGCTCTGAGTTTCCCTTAGGAATACTCATTTCACCATCCAACAAGTTCTGACACTGAAGATGGCTCTACGGCACATGGCACTACATGATTAGAGTTGCACTTGATTAGTTATGCCAATTGGGTGAATTAAGGCTGCATCAAACAAGTGGGCATACAAACCCTAATTCACTTCTAGCAAGCATATAAGTATCACAACTTCGAAAAGATATAAAATGTGAGAAACATAATTTCTCATCTCATCATCACATGGTAATATTCACTTGCCATTCATGAGACGACACTAGTCATCATACTATCACAAGATATAAATCATTTTCACAATATCACATGGTATCAACCCTTATCAACATAAGAGAATTACACCTCATTCAGGGTTCAACCATGCCCAAAGGTCATTAAGACCATCATACTATCACAGGATATAAAATCCTTTTCACAATATCATAGGGTATTAACCCTTATCAACACAAGAGGATTACACCTCATTTAGGGCTCAACCATTCCCAAGGTCATTAAGACCATCATATTATTCCCTTCTCGATCATCATTATCTTTGCATGCCTTATAACAAGGCTCAACAACATCACTTACATACAATAAACTAGATCAACACAATATCACATTAATGAGCTAGGAGATATTCATAAACAATCATAGAAGGGTTATATTAAAATTAAGAACATTCTTTTATTACATCAACATGAAATGAATCTAGATATGATTAACTCTCATCATATTCATAATGCACATTTTTAGCATAAGAAATTATCAACCATGTGGCTATGATAACCATCAATTAACATATGAAGGTTATGATCATATTAAGGAGGTTATTCCACCATCATTCCATCATATAAGAATGTTAAACATGAATACTCATCTTTATCTATTTGCATTAGAGTTAGGTTCACAAAATAAATTATATTAATGTTACTAATCAACACTCATACCCAAACCCTAACTCACGGCATCCCCATTGAATCATAGATGCATAAGGTGAAGCATCAACATCACATTCCATACCGTTCTCAAGTATGAACCAACACATAAATCAAGGTATAACCATCAGCTTATAGCATACTAGGTCTTCAACAACAATTAGAGAGTACTCCATGATTGTATTAATCATTTATTCAAGGACTATTCTTACCCAATTACCATCATTTAGTTATATTAAAGCTAGGTATTACAAGCTATACCTCTTTAGGGTTACATATCAACACAATATGTCTATCATCCCTCCTATTCATATGAGTGAATAGGTAAGACTACCTTATTAAGGTTAACCCTCCATTTGTTCCATCATCATTCAACACGTATCACCATACCACAATGTCACCCAGAACCATTAGATGTGTAAAAGGTAAGGCCATGGATTGTTTACATAAGTAAACACCTTAGATAAGCCATCTATGAAGTCCTTGATTTGTTCTCTAGAAACATTCACCTTCTAACCCTATGTATCCCTTGATTAACAACACAAAAAGTTCCATTGAAAGTAGGGTAAAACCCACAATCAACTATTCATTTAGAACAAGCCATCCATTGTCAACAAGTAAGCTCCTTAAGTTGATCATATAAAGGAAACCCTATAAATCACATTATTAGGTCCAACATATTACATTAGCCATCATTCTACTTTATTGGAGGAATAAACATTAGATCTTGACCATTAGGTCATGTTCATATGTTAAAACCATCAATTACAGTATAGGTTCGACCATTGCATCAAGTGACCCAAGAAACCATTGGTCTAAGGATTAATTGATGCTACAACTACAATGATTAACTTAACATAGGTTGTAGAGATCTGATCCACCATCATTAGTGATTATTAAACCACCATAGGTTGTTAGATCAACACTATATTCATTAATCAACATCAAATATTAAGATGATGTCATCATTGATTGATAACATCAGTAGGGTCACTACTACAGAAACAACCTTTGGCGTCGGTTGTTTAACCCCCTTTGGCGTCGGTTTCTGAGCGACGCCTATGTGGGCGCCGCTAAAGGTCGAACACTTCGGCGTCGATTTTTTAACCGACGCCTATTTAACATATAGGTGTCAGTCTTTTAGTAGATAACCGACGCCAAAAGGGTTCACGCCACAGAAAACGGCATCATCTAGGACACATTCTGCGTCGGTTATCTACTAAAAGACCGACGCCTATATGGACTATAGCGTCAGTGTTTACTTGGTAACCGACGCAGAAAGTGTCCTAGATGACGCTGTTTTCTGTGGCGCGAACCAGTTTGGTGTCGGTTATCTACTAAAAGACCGACGCCTATATGTATTATAGGCGGCGGTTTGACACAAACAGCCGACGCCATTTCCAGTACGACTGTTGCCACATTAGGCGTCGGTTTTGTTCAGAAACCCGACGGTGTAGGTCTTTGCTGACGATTTTCTGTAAATAACCGACGCCTATATCTATTTTTTTTTTCATATCAGTTTGCAGGCCTGCTGTGGCTGGTCAGCAGGATGAGAACCTGCAGTTCAGTTTTCTGAACTACAGGTTTACGACATCCATTGATATTAGCCTACAAATAGGCCATAAACCTGCAAAAGTCCCAAGGAAAATTTCACACAAATAGATACATTCAGACATCAATTCAATTCTCACATTCACACATATAGAAACATTCAAATACATGTATTAACATTCAGAAATATTCATTTACAAAGTATCATTCATTATCGCTATCAACATCCCAATTATATCTTACAGTTGCCACTGCTTGTATGGCTTTTGCCCATTCTTCTCTTATTTCATTTAATGCTTCCATCGTATATGGAGCATGTATATTTTTTAAGCGTTTACCTCTACTGTTGTCAGTTTTAAACACCTGCAAAGAGAATGATGTATATATATAAGTAATAATATAAAAATAAGATTGATATATTTCATACTAACTAATGAGACTATATATAATACCTCATGTATGGTATCGATGTCCAATGTGGCATGTTTGATAATCATCTGCATAAATTGCATCACATAGTATGCACATGCCCAGCCATTGTCTTGTGTAGCGCACTATAAATTGAAACATACAAAATAATACAACTCAACACAATTCACATCAATAATATATACATTGGAGTCAGGAACTTACTTGTACGTTCTGCCAATTTATTGGCTGGTTCTTTTTCCTTGGGACCGTTCCTCCAGCCTTTTTGAATGCATCTAAACCCCTACATGTTAATATAACACAGTAAATTACATAAGTAAATAGTAATGTAATAACATATGTTAACAGATACAAAAATGAAATATTTCTCACCAGAATAATGGCATTCTCATTACGTGTCCAATTTTAGTGTTTAATGTACTTCCCGCGGGATCTAGATAATAAACAGTGAACGTCTCGGGGATAATAACTAGTAACTCCCAATGTCTACCGCTAGAGGTAAAAAGTTAACAATTAATAACTCAAAATGCACAATAAAAATGGAATTTTCTTAAGTCCAAATTATAAATAAAGTAAACTTACTTGACTTTGAATGGAGCTATTATTATCGTCTTATTTTGCTGACCAAAAATTGTAAAAGCATCTATACAGTATTGTTGAACACTATCAGGGTCTTTAGCTACCATACTAATCAATGATGGAATCAAAAATCCCACATGATCAAATGCAAATTGTTTGCAATGATCTTCGACTAAGTAGCTGCAAAACATGTATTACGTATGCATTAATATATAAGAAACCAGATCACCGGATCTTACACAAGGTATATGGATGTATAAACAAGATCTCACCTTATCCATGTCTCTATCATTGATGTATTCAGCCAATCATACATAAACAACTCAATAATATCTTGTATAAATAAAGAGCTATCGTATGATTGACCTGCATAATCTGCATCTAAAGAAACAATTATCGGGCAATGTATATTATGTGCCCGTAGCCAACATGCCATTCCCCTACAAGTAGGACCTAACGGGTATGTTAGGTCAGTTGGAACCCAAGTTGGTAATGCGGGAAGTGGAGATGGAGGCCTAGGTTCTCTTGGTGACTTCTTTTTAACATGTATATATAATTTCAGATCAGTTGACATCATATATACACATTAACAGTCTAAATCAATGTAAATTTATCTTACAATTTCAGTAGTGTAGACGACATCTGCTTTGGGCCACAATATGACCCCGCCTTCTGCCTCAGCAAGTGTATCAATATCCGGGTGGGGATATGGCGATGTAGCTTCCCTCCAATCAGGTAACACACGTAATGGGCCCACACGAACGTAGCCCTGTGGCATTGGAGTCCCGTGAAACCTTTCCCTAGGAAGGGACGGGTAAGCATGCGCCTCTGCAACAACATAGTCTTGTGTTCTTACGCGGCATGGCTTCAATGCCTACAAATTTACGTAAAGAATGTTATACATATATACATATCATCTTGAAAACATATCATCTTGAAAAGACTAGCTACAATGTCATAAAAAATACTTACAACAGACATGCTAGGCGATGGGTCTCCAGGATTACTCGCAGTCTGTGCATCAGGAGAAGAGTGGGTCGCCATAGGCTAATTGGAAGCCTGAGATGCCTGCCATCGCAGCAATTCTTCCTTGACCTTCTCAGCAACTACATCGTTGACCTTCTTAGCAACTATATCCTCGACTCTCTTATTCTCCTATACATGGATAAAAGAAAGATTAGCTTCTTATTATTGAATTTCCTTTTGCAGTAACATTCTAAAAAAAGAATAGGTTACCTCTTCTTGAGAAAGTCCCGCTCTGGGTTTGTGCTGGGATGGCCCAAAGAATGCTTTGATGCCCACACCAGCGCCTGCACCCCTAACACGTCCAGGATGCTCTGGGTTACCCAGAGCAACTGTCAATTCATCCCTTGTGCCCTGAGGGATGAACGTGCCTTGTTTCCTCTGCTCGTGCAGCTCCCGCTAATCACCATCAACAGAAATTGGTAAGTTAACACCACAAATAATCAATATTCAAACGATTGCTCTAAGAGTTGTATTTTACCATTTTCGCAGCCGCCTCAGCAGTTACAGGCTTCTTTATTTCACCCTTCTTGTTTTGCCTCCCAGCTATCCAGATATCATGGCGAGGCATGGGTGTGGTAGACTCCTGAGTATGAGCAGACTCCTGAGTAACCGCAGACTCCGCATGTAGTCTTTGGCGAATGCTTGCATAGCCTTTTGGACCCATCGTGTGGTCATGCACATTCAGTGCACGCCTTGCTTTTTGTGCGTCACTGAGGGCCTAGTTAGTATGCACATTAATGATTTGGTTAGTATCACTAAATGTTAATCTTGAATAGGTGAATACAATGTATATTAATTAAATTGGGAGTGATGCCTAATACCTTGAATTCTTCAGATTTTCTTGAAGCAACAAAATTGTCCCAATCTTCTTTGTCCAAGAAGTTCCATTGTTCAAGGGCTGACTTCTTGTTCTTATCACCCTCTTTTATGTATTCTCTGTTCAGATTTGTCCTATAATTCCTAAGCATCTTTCCAGCGCGTTGCATCACACTTTTACGATGCAACTTCTCATCCAATGCAAACATATTCTGTAAAATAGAAATGTTATTAACTAGTATCCAAAATAGAATTGTAAATAATAGAATTTGTAATCTACAAAATAGAATTGCAAATAATAATAACTCACGCATAAATCCTTCCATATCAAGTCTTTTTTCCCCTAAGGAACTTTATGCCAATTATCATACTTAACACCACAATGGCTCCGAGTGGTACACCCAAGATAGTTTACAAAATTATTGCGGTTCACTCCAATTGCATTTCCTCCATTATCAAACTCCACAACCAATTTGGATCCACTTCCACTAAGCGCTATTAACTTCTTCAACAGAGTGATGCCCCTTTTCTTGTTAAGTGTTTGGTGCTACGCATCAAGTTGCTCCAGTGCTTCAGTGGGTACATGTGCATCATCAACCTAAAATTTGACAAAAATAAACACATTGAATTAACCCAATATAGAAATATAAGATATATGACATAACTAGATGATAATGAATTTTATAGAAATACAGGATATGTTTTTAGAACTTACATTGGTATCCTCGCCATGCTCATCATGGACAGCATGCTCATCATGGACTTCATGCTCATCATGGACATCATGCTCATCATGGTCAGCCATCTGAAAATGTCATTAAAAGGCAAACATTTAGCATTTTTATTTACTAGAAAAAGGAAAACATTTAGCATTTGTATTAACTAGAAAAAGGCAAACATTTAGCATTTGTATAAACTAGAAAAAGGCAAACATTTAGCATTTGTATAAACATACATGTCTTTAAAATTGTGATCTTTTATCAATTAACAATTCTTCATTGTGATCTCCGCGCACATATAAGTCATCATTAGCTTCAATATTTTGTGGAGTTGGCAACCCAACTGAGAATGGACTGGAGTCATCATACTTATCATAGTACTCTTCTTCATCTATAGGATCTTCAATGAACTGTCTTTTACCATGAAGAACAACCGACCATTTATCATTTGCAGGATCATCGATATAGAATATTTGTTTCGCCTGTGATGCCAATATGAATGGTTCACCCTTCTCGCTAATCTTTTCAAAGTTCACCAAAGTGAAACCCAATTCATCCACTATAACTCCTTTGGTGTTATCAACCCAATTACATTTAAAGAGCAGAATTTTGAAATCTATGTAGTCAAACTCCCAAATCTCTTCAATGACACCGTAATATGACATTTTAGCTTCACGTGGACTCTTATCCTTTGCACTTGCAAAGTACATAGTCGACGTTTGAAGAGTGACCCCACTATTTTGGACGACACTCTTATCATCTTGGCGCTTTGTGTAATATGTGAATCCATTAATGTCAAACCCTTCATAAGACATAACATTCAGTTTTGGTTTAAAGGCGAGGCATTTGATAGTTTCTGTAATATCATTTGGTGTTTGAGATAGTTGATGTAAGACTTTATCTTCAAACCACTTAGTAAAAGTCATATTATGCTCTCTAGCAAGCCACATTGAACTTGCTCGAGGATGTTGTCTCTTTATGAAATTGGTATGTTCCTCGATATAAACACTCACTTCGTCCATATTGTGTAAAATATACAAGTGAGCTTGTTCCAACTGCTCACGGCTGATTACTTTCACCCGTGATCCCAAAATTCCTTTGCCCTCCTCGATATTCTTGTCATTATCAGGAGTGTCATTACCACTGAGAAAGTCATTGCAAAAATCCATAACCTCTCTCGCCACATAACCTTCAATAATACTCCCTTCAGGCCGATAACGGTTTCAAACATCACCTTTAAAAATGCTCATGTATCGTTCAAAGGGATACATCCAATGCAAGAAAACTGGTCCCAACATTTTCACTTCCCTAGTCAAGTGGACAACAAGATGTACCATGATATCAAAGAACGAAGGAGGGAAATACATCTCAAGCTGACATAGGGTAACAACCACTTCTCTTTGCAAATTATCGAGAGTATCAGGGTCAATAACTTTGCTGCATAGACTGTTGAAAAAGAAACAAAGTCTGGTAATTGCAAACCTTACATGCTTCGGCAATATAGATCGAATTGCCACGGGCAATATTTGTTGCATTAGAGTGTGACAATCATGAGATTTAAGACCTATCAACTTCAGATCTTTCATTGATACCAATCTACGGATGTTGGATGAGTAACCATGTAGCACCTTAACATTTACCAAGCATTCACAAAAAGTTTTCTTCTCCTTTCTAGACAACGTGTAACAAGCGGGAGGTAAGTATGTTCTTTTATTACCCATTTCACGTAATTCTGTTAATTCTGACCTTATTCCCATTTCACGTAGGTCCAGTCTGGATTTTATCCCATCTTTAGTCTTACCTGGTATATTTAACAGAGTACCAATGATGCTATCACAGACATTTTTCTCAACGTGCATTACATCGATACAATGCCTGACTGTCAAAGAACTCCAATAAGGAAGATCCCAAAATATTGACTTCTTCTTGAATGAAGAATTGTCACTCCGTGTGGCCATACTACATTGTGATTTCTTACCAAATTCATTGACAATGTCTTTTACTCTTGCATAAACAACATCCCCTGGTATAGGTTTAGGTGCACTCCGTTCATCATTCCATCCATTGAATGATGTGTGCTTCCTATGATACGGATGGAATTTTAAAAGAAACCTTCGATGACCAAGATATACAGTCTTGCCGCCATGTTTTAGTCTTATTGAATCAGTGTTTTCTTCACATATAGGACACACTTTAGCTCCTTTGACACTATATCCAGACAAATTCCCATATGCTGGAAAGTCATTAACAGTGCAAAACAACATAGCATGCAAACGAAATGTCTCTCTTGCTGAAGAATCATAGGTCATCACACCTTCAGCCCAAAGTTTCTTTAAGTCATCAATCAAAGGTTCAAGATAAACATCGATATCATTTCCAGGTTGTTTATGGCCCGAAATCAACAACGACAACATAACGTACTTATTTTTCATACCCATCCAGGGAGGAAGATTGTATATAACAAGCATGACTGGCCAAGTGCTATGTTGGCTGCTCAATGTCCCGTACGGATTCATCCCATCTATACAAAGCCCAAGTCTTAGATTCCTATCTTCTTCACCAAATTTGGGGTACAATAGATCAATCTTCTTCCACTGTGGGGAATCAGACGCATGTCGTAGGATCCCATCATTATTTTTCTTAACATCTGCATGCCACCTCAAATTCTTCGCATCTTTTGGATTTGCAAACAAGCATTGAAACCGTGATATTATAGGTAGATACCACAACACCTTGGCAGGAGAACCAGTTTTGGACTCCCCCGAAGTCGTCAATTTATACCGTGACGCACCACATTTTGGACAATCTTTCAAATCTACATAGTCCTTTTGAAATAATACACAATCATTCGGGCATGCGTGTATCTTCTTGGCCTCCATTCCCATTGGGCACAACATTTTCTTTCAACAAAGTCAACAATGAAGTGAAGCTTTTGTCGCTCCATCTATTGTTAGCTTTCAACTTATACAATCTCAACACAACGCTAAGCTTCATAAACTTAGCACAGCCTGTGTATAACGGTATCTCAGCATCATGCACAATGTTTGTAAAGATAGGAGGTGGATCGGTGTTCTCTACCCTACAACTATCCAGCATCACATCAACGATGTATGCTGGAACTGGTTCGTTCACATTTACGTCATCGGAGGCAATTTCTTCTTCCACCCAAGCACTGCTATCGACATCTACTGGTTTCGATTTTGAAATCTCTCCATGCTAGTGCCATTCTGTATAGCCTTGTACAATCCCGTTGCACATGACATGACTTTTGATTTCCTCACCAGTGTTGACTTTCAAGTTGTTACCACAATGCCTACATGGACAGTAGAACCTATCTGTAGGTTTTTTCCTATGTTCCTCAGAAAATCTAATAAACTGATCAAGACCAGATATAAACTCTGGGGTGCAACGATTACGAATGGACATCCATGATCTATCCATTCTATGATCAGAGAAAACAAGTATATATTAGGAAACAAGTATATATTAGGAAAAGATTAGGGTATACACTTACATCCTACCTAAGTGTATAATGTGATGTCATTCTTATATATAATAAATGTGTACCACCTATCCCATCCTTGAACACCTAATCTCACTAGTAAGTGTATCATGTGTATTGGGTTTTCAAGAAAATTTCGGCAGCATTTCCCCGCTGTTCTCTAAGTACATATATACTTAGAGAACAAACGGGGAAATGCTGCCAAAAGTTTCTCGAAAACCCAATACACATTATACACTTACATCCTAAGTGAGATTAGGTGTTCAAGAACAGTCCCAAACCGGGGACTATCCAAGATTTACTCCTAATGAGTCAATCTTGGACGGGTTTCTAGGCCAACAAACACATTTGATGTCATTCTTATATATAATAAATGTGTACCACCTATCCCATCCTTGAACACCTAATCTCACTAGTAAGTGTATAATGTGTATTGGGTTTTCAAGAAAACTTCGGCAGCATTTCCCCGCTGTTCTCTAAGTACATATATATACTTAGAGAACAAACGGGGAAATGCTACCGAAATTTTCTCAAAAACCCAATAGACATTATACACTTACATCCTAAGTGAGATTAGGTGTTCAAGAACAGTCCCAAACCAGGGACTATCCAAGATTTACTCCTAATGAGTAAATCTTGGACGGGTTTCTAGGCCAACAAATACATGTGTTGTCATTCTTATATATAATAAATGTCTATAAACTACAAGCAACATGGTTAATCCTAATCAACAGAGCATTATTAAATAATAAATCAAGAAATCAATAGTTTCAAACAAAAGGTCTAGGAATCTTTACTAGACATTATTTGTATCCCTAATCATCATATTTAACATACTACATTATTATGAACATCCAGATCAGATTAAGATCATACTATGTTATAACCATTGGTTTAATAACCCTATTTTCACGTACATGTTTATCAACTTTAAAACCCTATAATTCATGAAATCATTCTAATTCAATTTAATATGTTGGGATCACATAATTATATAATGACATCAGAATATATAGAAGAATCATAATTAACATGATTAACAACATGCTCATCAAACTAGGGTTTTCGAGAAAATTTTATTCACAATCTATGCATTTTTCTGATCAAAACCATATACAATATGTCTATAATTGGAGCTAGCATTTATTTCCTATATTATTGGCAATATTAATGTGTGAATATGATCTGGAGAGGAGCTGTGGTCGAACCTGAAAGGTAGGGCTAGGGCTAGATGAGTTACGGCCGGTCTGGAGAGGAACTGTGGTCGAACCAGACGGCGGCGCAGAGTGGGCGACGACGATGGCACGTGGCGGCAGTGCGCGACGATCGATGAGCAGGCAGAGAAGATGGTTGCGGCGTCGCGACGGCGGTGGAGAAGCAGCTAGTTGTCGGCCTGCGGCGGCGGCGTGGAGGCACTAGAGGAGAAGGCGGCGTTCACAAATCAGCACTGGCGGCAGAGAAGGCGGCACAGCGGCACTGTCGTGGAGGAAGATGGTGGTGGTTGCGGCGGAGTGGAGGGTCGGGCGACAGTAGAGAAGAAAGGGCCGGGGAACAATTTAGGCGATGAAATAGAAGAAAGGGGAAGAGTCGGGTGATCGTGGGATATTAAGTTCACCAATAGCGTCGGTTGTTTCAAACAACCGACGCCTAAACCTCTTTAGCGTCGGTTGTTTGAACCAACCGACGTTCAATTGGACGATATTTTCACGAAATTGTTTGGCGGGAACCACTTTCGGCGTCGGTTATCAACGGATAACCGACACTGAAAGTGACACTTTTCGCGCAAAGTTTCATCACACATAGGCGTCGGTGGCTATTTAAATAACCGACGTTGTATGTGACACTTTTTCTTTTCGCTCGAAAATTGGATTTTGCGGGAGCTTTTAGGCGTCGGTTTGTTATAGTCAACCGACGCTGAATACAAAGCAGTACCCGTGTCTAGCTGGTCTTCGAATATAGACGTCAGTTTACCTAAACAACCGACACCTTATATTATAGGCATCCATTTTCCTTAATAACCGACGCCCATAAAAGCGACACTGAATGCTATTTCTGTAGTAGTGGGTACTTAATGGATGATCATTAAACTTCTAATTCATCCAAAACCCGACCTAAGGGGGTCACCATAGGTTGTCATAATCATTTAACACCTTTTATCATGACCATTAGTTGTCATGAAGACAACACCATAGGGTTGTTGCAATGGTACCATCATCGGGTCATGGATTTATATAAGAAATCAGCTTTAAACCCTAAAATTGACCATTGGTTGATAGGTGTTTAGCACCATAGGTTGTCAAACCAACCTCATCCAAGTCATATAATACCTTAGGAATAATGTACACATGATCACAAGTTCATATATAACTGAAATCAGAACAGGGAACGTTATAAAAATCGAAATCCAAGTCAAGCATAGCTTTTTAGTGCATGAATCATCATTTTTAAGCAAGAACATGATCTAGAAAGCTTATGGTAAGCAATAAATGTGGAGCAAGTTATAAAAATTGCCTCTAATAAGAAGATGAAACCCCACACAGAAGAAATCTCGAGAAGGTAGGGTAGAAAATCCAAGAATAAGCTATGAATTTGTCAATCTAGCACCTTTCTTCATCAAATGAGCAAACCCTAAGCATAAGGAGCAAGAAAGGTAGGGTTTTAGAACTTTAGAGCAAATTCTACCATGGAACAGCAAGGTTCCGACCTGGAGGAAGGTCTAAGGAAGGAGAAGATCAAGATAAATGGAGAAGGAAAGAATAAAATAACTTGCCTTGGTCAGAATCCCTAGAAGATGACCTTGGAAACCCTAAAATAAAGTCAATTTCAACCTTAGAGCCTTTTTCCAAGAAGATCCCCACTTTCTTCTTCCTTGGGTAGAAAAATTCACAGCTGAACAGAGGGAGAATGAGGTTCGGTGAATGAGGGAAGTTTTGGAGAGAAAATGGCTCGTTTTGGTGCTTGGGGATAAGTATATGACACTTTAAGATAAAGATAAAGATAAAGAAAAAGTTGAAATTCTACTATCTATCCAAGTGTGCATGGCGTTAATTTATTAAGAATATACAAGCACACACAGAAGAAGCTCCCCCATCATGTATATAGACCTTCATGTCTTTGCTTTTTCGAATTTCCTAGCCAATCAAATCATTCATTAGTTGATAGCTACTAAAGGTAGCTCATCCGTGAAGGGGAAAACCCTAAAATACCCTTAGAGAAAATACCTTCAAACCGAGGTTTAAATAGGTGCCCCGTGGCTCAACAAGATCAATAATGATGAGATAATATATAAGGAACATAATGCAAGTACGAAATTTCAAAGAAAACCTCTCAATTGGGTAAATTGTGGAAAAGTCCAAAATGTGCATTAAATTGCATAACTTGCTCAAACAGTGTCCAAATTGGACCAAATTTGAAACTTAAGCTTGTATTATGATTTCATAGAATATAAAAAGGTTAGATTAGGTTTATAATCATTGAATTACAGTAATTAATCTCATTCAACTTATTAAGCAAGTTTAGGGGCCTTACAACTATAAACCCCTAACAGGGATTTCGCCCCCAAAATCCAAGGTAAACAAAGATGGGTACTTCCTTTGCACCTCATCCTATTACCTTCACATGGTTACTTACATATCATGGTTATGTCACATCATTCATACATATCTCCTCTTGGGTTAGCGCAAAAACCCCGACTTAATAAGACATTCTCAATATGGTATGTAGAAAATTGTTGTGTCATCTATACAACTCTAGTAGTAATGTTCAACTTTAAATTCTAGCTATCATCCTAAAATTATATCTATTTTAACAAAACATTACTCAAAAGTCATACTTGCTAGGTTTTTACCAATCATGGCATGTGTCCCATACCATTCCTTGAAGCATATAAAAAAGTGATGTATCCATCCTTTTTTTTGATACACTGACAATGGAAAACTTGTCAGTTCTTTTTCAACATCAAAAGAAATGTTGACGTTGGCACCTGTCATTCCATACAAGGAAACATCATTCCTAGTCAACCTTGTTTGGGGTCCAACAACAACACTATCTTCACCTTACTAGGATTTACACAACCTACTTAGAAGACATATCATGATCCCATAAAGACATTTAGTCAACTCCATCTCACTCTTATTCAACTTGTCTCATAGTTATTTCTACTTCAGAAACCCTAACATTTTTGAATAAATATTGATCATATTTTTTACCATATTTGAAATACTTTGACATGTCATCATTTAAAGCTTGATATAACTTGTATGACATGACGTGAACACTCTATTCCTCCTATTAATAAATTCTATTTGTACATTGGTTAGTCTAAAGGACATAACTCTAAACTCATCATGGTAATGTCAATTATTTCATACAATTTAACTCTTATGCATTGATATTTGATCATAGGTTTATCTTAAAGGAACATGGTACCACATATCTATTAACCAACAAACAATGTATCCTTGATAGTGGTTTACTCAGCTATCACTGAACCATACACAGCATTATCGAATCACTTTTTTAAACAACATTTAGAGGGTCATCATCAACTCTCTTTCTCTATCTAAGGGAGAGGAACACTTGGAATGTTCATTTATTAAACATCTCCAATCTTCACATATTTCTCATACTGTTGATACATTGTGGATACTAGGATTCATTACCTTGGTATCCACCTCATGTGCTATAAGGAACTCACATCCTTATCTGATCTACTTTTATCAACATAATAAATTTCAAAACATATAAGAGGAGTCTTCCTAATTATTGGAAGGCTCAAAAGAAAAATCATCACAAACTTTATGAACTTGGAACCATAGTCCAAGCAACCTTATGCTATAATAAGCTATCCACCCTCATGTTTGCAACGAATCCAAACATACCAAGTGGAAATGATCCACTTGAAATTTGTGCCCTAGAAAGGAAAGACACAAAGGAAAACACACTTTCTACATCATAGCAACATTGTTCAATGGTCACTAGCAAAAAGGTAACTGATTCTATTTTCATTATGCAGGTTACAACTTCATATGTATCGTTTTAAATTTTTCATTTTGGTTTCCTTGCCATTAGTACAAGAATCATCATGATTAACATATCTCATTAATCCTTCCTTTATGACTATTTATCCCACTTGGGTATGTTCTCTTATTTTATTATGTTTTTCAACCACTTATCAACAGGTAAATCATCATATTCCACATTTTCTTAATTAAACATGGATCATCTGTATTAATTTCTTTTACATGCCATGTTGAATTTTCATTAACACTTTCTTACACACATAGGTTGGTCTAAGATTAACTCAGGTTCCACCTTATTTATTTGCCATTGTTCCCATTCATCTTCTCATTTTTTACTTGTTATAGGAGTTTTCTCTATCTTATGTGGAGTTCATACCTTGATTCACTTTATAAGCATAGACTTATCTATCTTTTACTTTATTATCTTTATGAATCACATCTTCAAGAACTCCTCTTTTCCTTATTTGTATTCAGATTTAGATTTCATGATGTTGTATCCTTCTCTTATAGTTACCAAACATTCAAGTTTTGATAGATAATGATGCAATTCTCATATTCTTTAAGGTAGGATTGAGATATTCACAACATGATTTCTTATTCTTTATGCTCTTTAGATTGTCTCAAACTGACTACTTGATCAGTGCAATCAGAAAGATAACAATCTAAGAGTTCCATACTTACCTTTCTTCAATAATTGAATACCTGGCCACGACACCCAAATACTGAGATTAGGCAGTATGCACCATATTTTTATGTCATATTCCTAACTTAGACATCATCCTAGTCCTAAGTATTGGTGTCCATGTAGACTCAGTGAACCTAAAGCTCTGATACCAACCTGTGGGAACCCGTTACACTAAAATAGATTACTCAAAACATAAAACAAAATCAATCACTAAAAATATGGGTAAATTAGAACTGATTTCAACGTCAGCACCAGCTCAGAAACATTTGCATAAGAGCCCAACATTTTTCTTATATCCATACTATGCCAAGAATTTGATACAAATTGTTCTATTACCTTAGCCACAACATATATACACAGGAGAACAATATTTGTATATGCCACACAAGCAAGCATTAATATGCTAGCAAAAGTCTGATTCATTTGAAACACCATATACAAACTTTTCCTACCCATACCTGAGAGTATCGGGACGAATCTAGGACACACTGGACATCTAATCAACTTTATCAAAGATTCATTACTATATCTCCTCTTTTCTTCCACATGTTTGTTTTCGTCACTTCCGATTACCTAAAAAAATGTGGTAAACCACAAGGGTGAGACCCATGTCCCAACAAGAGATATAACTTCCAACAACGTTTATTGATTACAATATTTTTAAGTAATTAAATAGTTAAGCAGTTTAATCAAATATAATAATTAACATCAGCAGTACTAATGATTATCAAAATACATAAGGAGCAGATAATAACTATCATCATTAACCAGACTATCATCCTTTATCTTGTTGACAATATAAGCAAATTGCATATGCATATCTAGCATCATGAGAAAGTCTAGTAACATAGCATAGCTAACAACATGAGCATGTCTAATTGGTTGAACATACCAGCATCATAAGAAGAGCTAAAAACATAAGCACAACTATCTAGATAAGCATGATTAGCAGTATATGCATCCCTAATTACAAAGGCATAGGTAGCATGCTAAACATAACTAACAACATGAGATAGCTAGCATCATGATTATAATCAGTAGTAGCAGTATAGTTATCAATACAAGCATAGCTACTATATGTACGCATCTACAGTATTAAGAATATCCACAACCTAAGTGTATCTACTATCTCTTTATTGCACTAAGCATCATCTTTATGTAAATATAACAAACAAGGGTTATCATCTAATGTGAAATGTTGTGCATAAGCCTAAACAAATATGATACACATCTATATTACAACTTTTATTATGCCCTGGGGAATTTGAATCATACCATTCAAAGTCCAACCGACCCCTGCAAAGGGCTATTCGGTTTCGTACAAGATCTAGGAGTGTCGGTAACCTAAGATCTCTTCCCCTCAGTCAGTACAAGTAAAAAGACAGTGACATATTAGTCAAAGTTGCCACCAAAGCGACATATATTCAAGATGATAACCACTAGTCCGACTTTGGTATAGATCACGACACTATAAAATAGAGTATTCAAACCCAATCATTGAGGTACAACCGTAGTTGTCCTCTAATCATATCATGTTATAATCATTGAGACACGAACGCCGCCATTCTCAATCACATCAGATGTATGAGGTATGACCATAGCCAACCTCCACAATCTGCATTGTGGAAGACAAGGATATATCCTCAATAGTATGTGCTTCGAGTTTCCCTTAGGAATACTCATTTCACCATCCAGCAAGTTCTGACATTGAAGATGGCTCTACGGCACATGGCACTACATGATTAGAGTTGTACTTGATTAGTTATGCCAATTGGGTGAATTAAGTCTACATCAAACAAGTGGACATACAAACCCTAATTCACTTCTAGAAAGCATATAAATATCACAACTTTGAAAAGATATAAAACCTGAGAAACATTGTTATAACCTCAAATTTCTAAATAATGTAATGAGATGTATAATTCTCTTTTAATGATAAATGAATTCTATGATTGATTTATTTGCTGGAATTGATGGATTTTGTGTATAATGGCTTTGATTGTTTTTTAATGGGCTTTGTTGGCCAGTAAGCCCAATTGAAAAGAAAAGAGAAGTAAAAAGTAAAGGATTTATCTAATAAAAGGAGATATATAAGAAAAGGATAAAAATAAGAGGAAAAAGTCAAAGGGATATTTCCAAATAGGGGATTTCGTGACTTTTGGGTTCCTTAAAGTCCGAGGAATTCAAGATGATAGGATAATGGAAAAGGAAAAAGAAATATCAATTAAAATTGGATTAATGAATGGATAACTTGGATGTGAAGGAAACACCCTTTTTTGTTGGAATTTGCGTTTCAAATTTAATACTAAATTAGATAATGCAAGATGGAGTTTCCTCTAAATTTTGAGTGTAAAATAATAATCGAGGAGAGAGAAATGAATTTCCCACGTTTCCTGGTTAAAATCCCCTTTTAACTCGATTTTAAGAAATTAGGATTAGGGAGTGATATCGTCCGTTGGATGACCCGTGTGGTCCAAGGGACCATGGATCTAGGGGTAGCCGATCATCGTCTACCCCGAATCACATTAGAATTGAGAGACAAATTGGGAATTTGAATTCTCATCGACTGAGGTGATAATTCGAAGAACAAACTAGTCCATCGACTTCGGGAGAGTGATCCAAAGGATCTAGACCCTAAGTTCACATGCTATCGTTGATGAGGGAAGAAGTTCCCAAATCTTCAGACTTCTAGACCCAACTGTATATGGGGGGTACTTGAGGGTACCAGCATACCTAATTCTTATCCCAGCCACTGCGGAGAGCAACGACAAGTCGAGCGACGGCCTCAATTGCGAGTTTCATCCTAACCTACCCCCTCTACAACTTGTTGGTCATGGCAGAACTCTGACGACTCATTCCAGTGAAGGTCAAGTGGGACCGAGAAATTGAATGGCTCATCAAGTTTGGGTGACGACGGTAGAGCTTCCGAGAACCTTCATTTCTTTGTTGGTAGCCTGGAGCTCGGAGTCAACTGAGGAGTTGATCGCAGCCCTGTGAGCGATCAGAGGAAGACGACGACCGAAGACCGTCTGATCGCTGTCCACGGTGATCTCGGGCTGTAATCCAATGAGCAAGAGCGAGAGAGGCTAACTTAGGCATACACAATATGAACCGTCCGATCCAGGGAGAGGATCACCGGTCCACCGATCTAGCGGTCTGTGATTTTCCAGTAATTTCCCTCTCTGCTCAATTAATACTGAAAAAGGGTTTTCCTTGCTAAAATTGTAGAAATTAATAGAAACTCATATGAGTAAACTTTATACATGAAAGTTGATAAGAAAAATGCAAGGAATAAGATAAAAATAGTTTGAAGGCTTGATTATGTATCTTTTTGCAAAAGTATATTATTTTGATGAAAAAGGTATTAAAATTAGGTTAGAAACCCTAATTGATGGTAATGGATAATTTTATGAGTAGTAATAGGTTCATTCAAGTATTATTAACATGTTATATGATAATGTTGAATCTTAAGTTGATTTATATGATTAAATTGCATGATTCAGGGTTTTAAACCTAATTTAGTGGATAATATATGTAGAAACCCTAAAAGTGGATAAAAGAAGAGAAAATCCAAAAATATAAGAATATTTGGTTAAAAGATGATATTAGGATTTTTTATGAGATGTAGATGAGAAAATTATGGTTTGTGAGTAATTTGGTATAATTAGGGTTTAAGAGTGTTAAATGTATGACAAAACCCTAATTGCATACGAAACCCTTAAAGAGGTAGAAAACCTAAAAAGGGATAGAAACCATAAGAAGCAAGAAGGTTTGGGTAAATATTAATAAAAAGGAAATTGTATGTTATTTCAGGAATCTTACTTGCTTGCTTGGATTGGATTTCTTTTCTTATTGGTTGATTCTATCTCAAAGATCTACAAAACAGGTATGTGGTTATTTATGGTTAACCGCTTTAGTTTCACAAAGGTTTTCCAGATGTTTTATTGCATTGAATGCAACCTATATGTTTGGATGTTCATATGTGAAAATTATAAAGACACTATGATTATCACAATTATGATATAGTGTGTATTCTTTCACCTACATGCCACCCTGATGTAAGATGCAATGAGGTCAAGTCCAAGAGGGAAGACCCATGGGCACCATGATAGGTGACCCCAGACACCAAGCTCAAGATAGAGAAGGTGGCCTATATTGTGTGACTAATGGGCACCATGAGAGGTGACCCCAGGAACCAAGCTCAGGATGGAGAAGGTGGCCTTAAGTCAATGGCAAAAGAGAAACCCTAAAGAGGGTATTCTAGGGTTAGGGAAAAAGCAGTGGAGTTTGACACATTGAAAATGTAAATTGAATTGTTAATTAACTTGATTGTGTTAATTAGGTTGTTAGCCCTATATTTGAAAATTTTATTGTCCCCACATATCAGTATATTAATATATGCTGACCGACATTTTATTTGTCGGCGTTTTAGGTACAACATTGAAAAGGACAAATAGTAAAGTGGAAAATTGTAAAAATAAGAATTAAAGTACAAGGAGGATTAGTTAGAATAGATTCTAGCTGTGGATAGAAGTTAGATATCCAAGTTTTTAAAATGTATGCAAAGTTTTATTTTATTCCAGCCTTTCAATATAGTTTGGTAGAATTTTATAATTATTATTGATTATTTGTCGAACCTTTAATTTGGTTAATTGGGATAACGACTCTGACCTCTTGGTCTCCCTTAATTGGGGGTTACTGGGAGGCGGGGTCATTACATTTGGTATTAGAGCATCGGTTCCTCATTTAATCTTTAGTAATTATTAAACTTTACGAATTCTGTAGAACCGAGGGAGTTATTAGAGGATTTTCTGAAAGACAGAGGTGTCTAGAAAAGGATCACGTCCAGGGGCTGGCAATAGTTTCCTCCGCACCACTAGTCGGAATATGAGGACTCTCGGATCTGTGTGACTACCTGGCCAATGTATTAGGATCTGACTCAAAATAAGATACCTTTAGGACTCTCTCATCTTGTTTATTCCTTCTCAACTCAAATTCTGTCAAGGATTTTAAGGATTAGGGTTTTCTCTCTCTCTTCCTCACCCTCTTGAGGTATGGGTAAGGATGATAAGGATCAAGGAATCCTCCACCAAATTAATAAAAGATACGCAAATAAGATGTCATCGACATAAGTATAATTAGTTAAATATAGACTAAAAGTCTATTTGTATGCTTATGTAGAAGGCCCGACTAAAAGTCTATTTGTATGATTATGTAGAAGGCCCGTGTGAAGGTTGTTGCTATCTCAGATGCCGCCAATGGTGGTGGGCCTTCCCGCAAGGGGAAGGGGTCTTCCAAGAAAAGAAGGAGGAACCATGGTAATGAAACCTCAAAGAAGAGGAAGAGACCAGAGGAAGTAGAAGGTGAGATCCCCAACCCTGATCTAATACCCTATGAAGACCTGGAGAAGGAACAAGAAAAGGAACTTGTGTACAAGGAAGAGGCCCAGATGGAGGAGGACTAGTCTGGTGGTCTGAAACTAACTATGGTGATTCACACCACTGATGCTATATGGATGGAGTAGCAGAAACGGCTGACTGAGGCTATCAGTGCTCTAGCTCTCAAAAACATAGCAAGAGACGAGAACGGAGAATCGCTTCCCGTTCGTCCTCGATTGGGAGCTACCATCATGGACTTCATCAAGTTGAACATTGAGAAGTTATGGGGAGAAGATAAGTCTGAGGTGGTCGACAAAGCAGAATCCTGGCTGTTAGCATTCGAGAATGGATTATGTATGCTTGAGGTACAGCCGAAAAAGAAGGTTCTTTTTGCTTCTCACCTCTTGGAAGGAGAAGCCAAGATATGGTGGGAGAACCATATCATGGGAAGAGACTAGAGTGAAGAACCAATGGTGTGGACTGACTTCAAGACTATCTTCACCACCAGATTCATCCCCGTTTCAGCCAAGAAGGAGAAGGAATGAGAGTTCACCAACATGACCCAAGGAAACCCGTCAATTGCAGACTTTGGTCGCAAGTTCCACATCTTGGAGTACTTTATACATATGATGGATGAAGAGAGGAGGGTGTACCACATCATAGAGCATCTGCACCCTTCCATCAAGCCTCATGTGATGGCCAGTAAGCCGAAGACCTTCGCTGAAGCCTACAACACCGCCTTGGTCATGGAAAGGACGGTGATGCCTGCTCAGAACCCCTCCAAAGGATACCTGGGTTTCACTAAAGGAGCTTAGGGGCATAATAATGAGAAAAACAAGGGACAGGGGCATAACCACAACAAAGGAAAGCATGGACACAAAGGCAAGCCACATGGTGAGAATCACTTTTAGAAGTGTCGCACCTGTGGACAGTCACATCCTGGAAAGTGTCGCTTCGAGAAGAAGGTGTGCTACCATTGTCAGCAAGAGGGACACTTCATCGCCAACTATCCTCAGCCGACCCGAGAGGCCCAGTGGCAGCATAGCCAGTGGCAACAGCACCCCCAGTAGAGGGGGAGCACCAGCTAGAGGACCCCCTGATGGAGAAAGGAGGCAAGCTAGAGTGTTTGCCATTGACAATGAAGAAGCTCAGGCAAATTCTAATAGGCTGATCGAGGGTAATCACCCATAGAGTTTTCCTTTTAGTTTAGTAGATCATGTTATAGCTTTCTGATATGATATGAACTATGTCAGTTTGCTGGAAGTCATGGGACAAAATGTAAAAGCACTTTTTTATTCTGGTTCTACTAATACTTTTATTTCAAGAAATCTGACAACTATGGTATGTTTGGACATCAAGGATTTAGGTTATGTTTTGGATGTCACAACCCCAAGTCGTCGTATATATACATATCTTTTAAAAACCCATGTCTTTCCAGTTAAGTATTTGAACCATGATCTTCCCACTGACTTCATCCTCCTCGATATGAATGATTTTGATGTGATCATCGGTATAGATTGGCTTTACAACTATAGAGCCCAGATTGACTGTGACGTCCCCAGATTTTCACTTCTCCAAACCCTATTGGGAATGAGATGTCAGAATCCGAAAACATCATCCAATCATATCAGAGAGCGATGCGGAAGCATAATACGCATACATGAACATACAACCATAACATTCTCAACATTCAACATGTAAATTTATACAACATGAATTATTACACAATGATTTACAATTACATATTGAATGAAAATTCTACGGTCTAAGAACATGTATGCTAAACTAGGATCTACACAATAGGTACAACCTGTACAACTTGCTCACATCATGTACTTTATCTCCCATGCTATCTCTGAACCTAAAACATACGTGAAACAACAAATCAACACACAAGGTGTTGTGTACATGGGCAGAAAGATACATATATTTATGGCTTTCATAATTTTGAAAAAGATTTGCAGAAGGAAAGAAAATCATAGAAAACACTTCTTTATTAAGCAAAATACGCCAATTTAAGTCATTTTCCCAGATGAATTGCATTATCAAGGTGGACTAGTACCAAAACATAAACATTGGGCCCATCCCCGTGTACCAAGTACTCTAGGGAAACTCCCCGTACATCGTGTGCTCTAGGGAGGTGTACTAGCCAACATTAATCCATTCCCTCGTAAGGGGGATAATGAGCACCTTAAATAACTACAAAGCATCTACATTCATTTATGTTCACAAGTGATAAAACATCGAGTACTATATAGTGCTACTACATCCAATATTTGCAAATAGAAGAGAGCATACATACATATCATGATTGCAAGCAAGAAAACCATAGTCATATACTTAAATAAAACGCACGTACCTGAGTTTAGAGAATTCTAATCATATCCACGATCATCTAGATAAACTGGCCAACACCTGATTTAAAGAAATTAATCATCATTACTACAAGGTTCACCGTTATTAATGGTATTTTGGTCTAGTTTAGGATTTAAGTCAAATATAGGTGTTACTGGTCTAAAAGTGTATCTCTGGTATTTTTCTACTGATCATGCTGCCATTTTAGAGGTCTGGTCCAAATTTCATATTTTTCTGGTACTTTTCCTATTTTCTAGAATTAATATGAGGTTTAAAGCATCTAAAATATGCAATAATTGAGAAAAGTCTAATATGCATCCATAATACTAATATTTGAGTCAACATATATTCTCTTTATGATATTGAGGCTCAAAAGAAATATTATAAGATTTTATATCAGCTGGATAGTATTTATTCTAATTATATGAAGCCCATAAAGGAGTATTATAAACTAAACTAAATATCACCAAGAATTATGTCCTAAATGTCTGATCTAGAGATTTCATAAGAAAGAGGGCATTTTTATGAATCCAGGGGTATTTTGGGGGAATTTATTGACCAAGGGATCCTTTTTCTATTGCATTTCTAAGATCTAGACATTAATTAAGATATTTACCTTTTTCGTGAAAAATACTAGCCGTCGGATCCCTGCATAGGGACCCAGATACACGCCACGTAGCCCTGAATAGCGTCACTCCATTTACTGGCCTAGGTGGGCTGGCCGGTTCAGAAGCGAGCCAGGGTCCTTGATCGGTCGCCCGACGCGTCTACCCCGTTCGCGACTCCAGGCGACAGTCGTCGTGGCACCGCTGAAGCCATGGCTCCTCAGACAGAGTTGAGGGTCCCAATACGGCTAGGTGGTCGTCTCCCCGGAGTGGGAGGTGCTATGTTTCCTCTGCCAAACAGAGCTTCACTCATCTATAGCTCCAGGAGGATCATTGTTGCTCTTCAGCAATGTTAGGTTCGTAGAAAGAATGCACATGGATGTAGGAACCTCTCCTCATTGCGATCTCCGTTGATCAAAAGGTGGATCTTTGGCGATCCAGGGTGGAGAAGGGCGATGGACGTTCTCCCTTCTTGCCCCGATGAAACCTCCGCCACCTAGAAAGACTCCGGCGAGTAGGAATGTCCGGTGATGGCCTTCGCTTAACGCCCGTCCTTGAGTGCCGTCGTTGGGGGGTGATCTCCGGCGAGCTAGACGCAACTGTGTGCCTTTCCACCATGTCGAGGAACACCATGACTAGCCAAAGTTCCAATGTGGAATCCTACTAGAACTCTAGGATCTTTAGATGTCTGCAGGTAACCGACGTCAGATCCTGGGTTGCCCTCTCCGACTCCACCTCCTCCTGATCGATGAGGATGAATCTGTGAGAACAACGCTGGAAGGTGCAGGAGGATGAAAGCTAAACAAGTGTCCCCAGTCATCTTCGATCGCCAGAAAGACTCAACCTAATACAAGAAGCTTCCTAATCTACTTGAAGTCATCTATGAGTCTCTTCCATACATTCCTCCTTCAGTCACACTCTCATTCTCATTGAAAGATACCTCGCTAAAGGCATGATCTTGTTCTCTCCCTATACGCCATCTCATGCCCCAATTCAGGAGTTGTTGGGATGTTAGGAGAGAGAGACAGTGAGGACTCTCTCTCTTAGAACTCATGTTGATCCATATTTTGAGCACTAGCCGGTGCTGGAAACACATGGCATGGTCATCGTCTATCCACATCTTGCGGGAGGTAGTGGATGAGTAGTTCTTATTCATTTTATGATCTAGGGTTAGGATAGGTCCAAACACCTATTATCAAACTAACGCTCCCCAAATTCCTACTGTCCGAGTGACAAATTGATATCACAATCACTAGTTCAAACAAATCAATGAACTTATCCCAACTATTAACATGTTTCAATAATTTTCATGACATTTAAACCTCAAATCTTAATAAAATAAGTCTGAAAAGACTTTATATGATCTTCATAACCCCATGGTTCATCAATATACCCCTCAAGCTCATTGTAACTACACAATGGACCTATTGGTATCGTAAGGAAGCAAATCATTTAACCAACTCATTCGTCATATTTGAACACAATTATTGTTCTAATCACCAATTGGGAATCTGGTTCACTTTTTGTGTGAAAAGAGTCAGTAACTAGATAAACAATTCCTATATTTGGTATCAATTCTCTAAATGACACACATGGTCCTAAAAAAATACTATATTGGTTATCAAACCCCTAAAACCTGAGTTATCACATTCACCCCATCTTATATGGAATTTCGTCCTCGAAATTCAACTAATCTCATCCTTAAGAGGCTATTTTGGGGTTGAACTTCATATACATCATTACTTCTTAGGTTCTAAGATCACCATAGTTGCATGCACTCTAAGTTGTCAACTTAGGATCTAGAGATTCTTGGGTGTGACCACCCCACCTTATATATGTGGAAACATCACTTCATGTCTTAGCCATAGCATGACATTACGATATCTTAGGATTACATCACCCCTAAGGATACAGGTTTTGTTCATACCTTTAAAGTTCAAGAGGAATTCATTTATATGCCATGGTATTCAGATTGTTCAAATCTAACATCATTAACATCTTCAATGATTTCAGGATTAGAGTAGATTTATCTTCACCCTTGATATTAGAATTTTTCTACATAATAAGGGCTTAGGTAACATGCTTGACCATTAGGGTTTCACCCTATGGTGTGATATTCATACTCAACTTAGAAGCACACATTGAGAAGGATCAAATTTACAACTATATTTCTGATCATATATCCTATGATCCAAAAATATCTCTATATCAAGTTCATGAGTTCAAATTTTTTATGTCTTGCATGTATTATGTAAGGGAAAAAGAGAATATACTAAGTTTATCCCATGATCTCAGCATCATATCTTTCGTGTTTCATATGAAGGGGAAGAGAATATTTGAAAGTTAAACTTATCATGATTTCAATCTTTGGTACTACATGTATGATATGTGGGGGAAATATAGAATAGGTCAAGCCTATACGAGTGACTCCTCATATATAAATCATCTATATAGATCAAGTGAGGTTTCTATCATCGTATATTAAGAAAGAGAAGAAGAAGGGAGAACATGTATTTTGAGTATCTTTTGCACAAAGCATCATACTCTCATAACTAGAGTTCATATATTACCTCACTTGCAACTAATGATGAGATTCACAAAATATGTCACTCCAGCTAGGACCTAACTCAGCCAAAGGATTGAATTTATCATATGGGTCATCTACCCATCCTTTTCTTTTACCCAATTCCCACATATAGTTTTGAATCATGCATAAGGACTCAACTCAACACTCGAGAGTAATCTAGTGTAGGACATTTTTTTAACACATATCTCATATGTTGGAGGCTAGGTCCTATGACCTTCTCCTTGTGGGTCTCACTCTCTCTCTGTAGTTTACCACATATCTCATTCTACCACTATATATCCCCCTTGTATAAGAGCTTGAGGCTCATGCACACTCATCTCTATCTTAACTAAGCTTATCATGAATAGGAAAAAGGGAATATACTTTCATCATCACGACTTAGCATAGATCCTCCCAAGAGTGGATTCAGTTCATATATAACTCAAATCTTAATAAGGAAACTTATACCATCATAGATCAACTTAGGTAAGATTCTATATACTTATTTCTTTCATCTTTCTTTTGTCTATCTATCTATCACATAACCTTATGAGGCTCTAGACATCTAATCTAGATCTATTCTCTCTTCTAGACTGATGTCACTCCCTTTCACTTAGATTGCATAACACTAACTACTCTCCAGTGTGAGGGACACATTTTATATTCACATATATTTAATAAAATATTGTATAGTTTTTCTTCGAGAAAGAAGACGTAGAGAAACTGTCGAGGCTCGAGCCGATTGGAAAACAAAACCAAATCAGCAAAATCGAGTGTCCCACACACAGTAGATAGTCTAGTGTCATGCCACCTAGTGAAATGGTGAGAACATGGTGTAGATTAGTGTAGCTACCCCATACATATGAGCTCTATATGGAAAGGGTCTCACACACTTGTCTAAACCTAGTTCTCGAACAACTAGGTTCTAACTTAGGGGCTAAGTCAAACCTTATTCCTATAAAACAACTTATTAAGTTTCTAGGGTTTAGAGTAAAAGGTGAAATTTAGTTTTATATTTAATGGTGAGTAATTGTCAGGTGTAGCTATTGTTCATGCTTTGATACCAACTGTGACGTCCCCGGATTTTCACTTCTCCAAACCCTATTGGGAATGAGATGTCAGAATCTGAAAACATCATCCAATCATATCAGAGAGCGATGCGGAAGCATAATACGCATACATGAACATACACCCATAACATTCTCAACATTCAACATATAAATTTATACAACATGAATTATTACACAATGATTTACAATTACATATTGAATGAAAATTCTACGGTCTAAGAACATGTATGCTAAACTAGGATCTACACAATAGGTACAACCTGTACAACTTGCTCACATCCTGTACTTTATCTCCCATGCTATCTTTGAACCTAAAACATATGTGAAACAACAAATCAACACACAAGGTATTGTGTACATGTGCAGAAAGATACATATATTTATGGCTTTCATAATTTTGAAAAAGATTTGCAGAAGGAAAGAAGATCATAGAAAACACTTCTTTATTAAGAGAAATATGCCAATTTAAGTCATTTTCCTAGATGAATTGCATTATCAAGGTGGACTAGTACCAAAACATAAATATTGGGCCCATCCCCGTGTACCAAGTACTCTAGGGAAACTCCCCGTAGACCGTGTGCTCTAGGGAGGTGTACTAGCCAACATTAATCCATTCCCTCATAAGGGGGATAATGAGCACCTTAAATAACTACAAAGCATCTACATTCATTTATGTTCACAAGTGATAAAACATCGAGTACTATATAGTGCTACTACATCCAATATTTGCAAATAGAAGAGATCATACATACATATCATGATTGCAAGCAAGAAAACCATAGTCATATACTTAAATAAAACCCACATACCTGAGTTTAGAGAATTCTAATCATATCCACGATCATCTAGATAAACTGGCCAACACCTGATTTAAAGAAATTAATCATCAGTAATACAAGGTTCACCGTTATTAATGGTATTTTGGTCTAGTTTAGGATTTAAGTCAAATCTAGGTGTTACTGGTCTAAAAGTGTATCTCTGGTATTTTTCTACTGATCATGCTGCCATTTTAGAGGTTTGGTCCAAATTTCATATTTTTCTGGTACTTTTCCTATTTTCTAGAATTAATATGAGGTTTAAAGCATCTAAAATATGCAATAATTGGAAAAAGTCTAATATGCATCCATAATACTAAGATTTGAGTCAGCATATATTCTCTTTATGATATTGAGGCTCAAAAGAAATATTATAAGATTTTAAATCAGCTGGATAGTATTTATTCTAATTATATGAAGTCCATAAAGGAGTATTATAAACTAAACTAAATATCACCAAGAATTATGTCCTAAATGTCTGATCTAGAGATTTCATAAGAAAGAGGGCATTTTTATGAATCCACGGGTATTTTGGGGGAATTTATTGGCCAAGGGATCCTTTTTCTATTGCATTTCTAAGATCTAGACATTAATTAAGATATTTACCTTTTTCGTGAAAAATACTAGCCGTCGGATCCCTGCATAGGGACCCAGATACATGCCACGTAGCCCTGAATAGCGTCACTCCATTTACTGGCCCAGGTGGGATGGCCGGTTCAGAAGCGAGCCAGGGTCCTTGATCGGTCGCCCCACACGTCTACCCCGTTCGCGACTCCAGGCGATAGTCGTCGTGGCACCGCTGAAGCCATGAGCTCCGACGAGGTGATCCGATGTGACGTTGTGCAGAGGCTTGAATCTATGCGCAAGCTAGCAGCACCCTCCTCACAGGAAGATTGGTATCTCAACCTCACCGACATTCCAGGTAAGCCGCCATCGCCATGGCTCCTCAGACAGAGTTGAGGGTCCCAATCCGGCTAGGTGGTCGTCTCCCCGGAGTGGGAGGTGCTCTGTTTCCTCTGCCAAACAGAGCTTCACTCATCTATAGCTCCAGGAGGATCATTGTTGCTCTTCAGCAATGTTAGGTTCGTAGAAAGAATGCACATGGATGTAGGCACCTCTCCTCATTGCGATCGTCGTTGATCAAAAGGTGGATCTTTGGCGATCCAGGGTGGAGAAGGGCGATGGACGTTCTCCCTTCTTGCCCCGATGAAACCTCTGCCACCTAGAAAGACTCCGGCGAGCAGGAATGTCCGGTGATGGACTTCGCATAACGCCCGTCCTTGAGTGCCGTCGCTGGGGGGTGATATCCGGCGAGCTAGACGCAACTGTGTGCCTTTCCACCATGCCGAGGAACACCATGACTAGCCAAAGTTCCAAGGTGGAATCCTGCTAGAACTCTAGGATCTTCAGATGTCTGCAGGTAACCGACATCAGATCATGGGTTGCCCTCTCTGACTCCACCTCCTCCTCATCGATGAGGATGAATCTGTGAGAACAACGCAGGAAGGTGCGGATGGATGAAAGCTAAACGAGTGTCCCCAGTCATCTTCGATCGCCAGAAAGACTCAACCTAATACAAGAAGCTTCCTAATCTACTTGAAGTCATCTATGAGTCTCTTCCATACATTCCTCCTTCAATCACTCTCTCATTCTCATTGAAAGATACCTCGCTAAAGGCAGGATCTTGTTCTCTCCCTATACGCCATCTCATGCCCCAATTCAGGAGTTGTTGGGATGTTAGGAGAGAGAGACAGTGAGGACTCTCTCTCTCTTAGAACTCATGTTGATCCGTATTTTGAGCACTAGCCGGTGCTGGAAACACATGGCATGGTCATCGTCTATCCACATCTTGCGGGAGGTAGTGGATGAGTAGTTCTTATTCATCTTATGATCTAGGGTTAGGATAGGTCCAAACACCTATTATGAAACTAACGCACCCCAAATTCCTACTGTCCGAGTGACAAATTGATATCACAATCACTAGTTCAAACAAATCAATGAACTTATCCCAACTATTAACATGTTTCAATAATTTTCATGACATTTAAACCTCAAATCTTAATAAAATAAGTCTCAAAAGACTTTATATGATCTTCATAACCCCATGGTTCATCAATATACCCCTCAAGCTCATTGTAACTACTCAATGGACCTATTGGTATCGTAAGGAAGCAAATCATTTAACCAACTCATTCGTCATATTTGAACACAATTATTGTTCTAATCACCAATTGGGTATCTGGTTCACTTTTTGAGTGAAAAGAGTCAGTAACTAGATAAACAATTCCTATATTTGGTATCAATTCTCTAAATGACACACATGGTCCTAAAAAAATACTATATTGGTTATCAAAATCCTAAAACCTGAGTTATCACATTCACCCCATCTTATATGGAATTTCGTCCTCGAAATTCAACTAATCTCATCCTTAAGAGGCTATTTTGGGGTCGAACTTCATATACATCATTACTTCTTAGGTTCTAAGATCACCATAGTTGCATGCACTCTAAGTTGTCAGCTTAGGATCTAGAGATTCTTGGGTGTGACCACCCCACCTTATATATGTGGAAACATCACTTCATGTCTTAGCCATAGCATGACATTACGATATCTTAGGATTACATCACCCCTAAGGATACGGGTTTTGTTCATCCCGTTAAAGTTCAAGAGGAATTCATTTATATGCCATGGTATTCAGATTGTTCAAATCTAACATCATGAACATCTTCAATGATTTCAGGATTAGAGTAGATTTATCTTCACCCTTGTTATTAGAATTTTTCTACATAAGAAGGGCTTAGGTAACATGCTTGACCATTAGGGTTTCACCCTATGGTGTGATATTCATACTCAATTTAGAAGCACACATTGAGAAGAATCAAATTTACAACTATATTTCTGATCATATATCCTATGATCCAAAAATATCTCTATATCAAGTTCATGAGTTCAAATTTTTTATGTCTTGCATGTATTATGTAAGGGAAAAAGAGAATATACTAAGTTTATCCCATGATCCCAGCATCATATCTTTCGTGTTTCATATGAAGGGGAAGAGAATATTTGAAAGTTAAACTTATCATGATTTCAATCTTTGGTACTACATGTATGATATGTGGGGGAAATATAGAATAGGTCAAGCCTATACGAGTGACTCCTCATATATAAATCATCTATATAGCTCAAGTGAGGTTTCTATCATCGTATATTAAGAAAGAGAAGAAGAAGGGAGAACATGTATTTTGAGTATCTTTTGCACAAAGCATCATACTCTCATAACTAGAGTTCATATATTACCTCACTTGCAACTGATGATGAGATTCACAAAATATGTCACTCTAGCTAGGACCTAACTCAGCCAAAGGATTGACTTTATCATATGGTTCATCTACCCATCCTTTTCTTTTACCCAATTCTCACATATAGTTTTGAATCGTGCATAAGGACTCAACTCAACACTCGAGAGTAATCTAGTGTAGGACATTGTTTTAACACATATCTCATATATTGGAGGCTAGGTCCTATGACCTTCTCCTTGTGGGTCTCACTCTCTCTCTGTAGTTCACCACCTATCTCATCCTACCACTAGATATCCCCCTTGTATAAGATCTTGAGGCTCATGCACACTCATCTCTATCTTAACTAAGCTTATCATGAATAGGAAAAAGGGAATATACTTTCATCATCACGACTTAGCATAGATCCTCCCAAGAGTGGATTCAGTTCATATATAACTCAAATCTTAATAAGGAAACTTATACCATCATAGATCAACTTAGGTAAGATTCTATATACTTATTTCTTTCATCTTTCTTTTGTTTATCTATCTATCACATAACCTTATGAGGCTCTAGACATCTAATCTAGATCTATTCTCTCTTCTAGACTGATGTCACTCCCTTTCACTTAGATTGCATAACACTAACTACTCTCCAGTGTGAGGGACACATTTTATATTTACATATATTTAATAAAATATTGTATAGTTTTTCTTCAAGAAAGAAGACGTAGAGAAACTGTCGAGGCTCGAGTCGATTGGAAAACAAAACCAAATCAGCAAAATCGAGTGTCCCACACACAGTAGATAGTCTAGTGTCATGCCACCTAGTGAAATGGTGAGAACATGGTGTAGATTAGTGTAGCTACCCCATACATATGAGCTCTATATGGAAAGGGTCTCACACACTTGTCTAAACCTAGTTCTCGAACATCTAGGTTCTAACTTAGGGGCTAAGTCAAACCTTATTCCTATAAAACAACTTATTAAGTTTCTAGGGTTTAGAGTAAAAGGTGAAATTTAGTTTTATATTTAATGGTGAGTAATTGTCAGGTGTAGCTATTGTTCATGCTCTGATACCAACTGTGACGTCCCCAGATTTTCACTTCTCCAAACCCTATTGGGAATGACATATCAGAATCCGAAAACATCATCCAATCATATCAGAGAGCGATGCGGAAGCATAATACGCATACATGAACATACAACCATAACATTCTCAACATTCAACATGTAAATTTATACAACATGAATTATTACACAATGATTTACAATTACATATTGAATGAAAATTCTACGGTCTAAGAACATGTATGCTAAACTAGGATCTACACAATAGGTACAACCTGTACAACTTGCTCACATCCTGTACTTTATCTCCCATGCTATCTCTGAACCTAAAACATATGTAAAACAACAAATCAACACATAAGGTATTGTGTACATGGGCAGAAAGATACATATATTTATGGCTTTCATAATTTTGAAAAAGATTTGCAGAAGGAAAGAAAATCATAGAAAACACTTCTTTATTAAGCGAAATATGCCAATTTAAGTCATTTTCCTAGATGGATTGCATTATCAAGGTGGACTAGTACCAAAACATAAATATTGGGCCCATCCCCATGTACCAAGTACTCTAGGGAAACTCCCCATACACCGTGTGCTCTAGGGAGGTGTACTAGCCAACATTAATCCATTCCCTCATAAGGGGGATAATGAGCACCTTAAATAACTACAAAGCATCTACATTCATTTATGTTCACAAGTGATAAAACATCGAGTACTATATAGTGCTACTACATCCAATATTTGCAAATAGAAGAGATCATACATACATATCATGATTGCAAGAAAGAAAACCATAGTCATATACTTAAATAAAACCCACGTACCTGAGTTTAGAGAATTCTAATCATATCCACGATCATCTAGATAAATTGGCCAACACCTGATTTAAAGAAATTAATCATCATTAATACAAGGTCCACCGTTATTAATGGTATTTTGGTCTAGTTTAGGATTTAAGTCAAATCTAGGTGTTACTGGTCTAAAAGTGTATCTCTGGTATTTTTCTACTGATCATGCTGCCATTTTAGAGGTCTGGTCCAAATTTCATATTTTTCTGGTACTTTTCCTATTTCTAGAATTAATATGAGGTTTAAAGCATCTAAAATATGCAATAATTGGAAAAAGTCTAATATGCATCCATAATACTAAGATTTCAGTCAACATATATTCTCTTTATGATATTGAGGCTCAAAAGAAATATTATAAGATGTTATATCAGCTGGATAGTATTTATTCTAATTATATGAAGCCCATAAAGGAGTATTATAAACTAAACTAAATATCACCAAGAATTATGTCCTAAATGTCTGATCTAGAGATTTCATAAGAAAGAGGGAATTTTCATGAATCCATGGGTATTTTGGGGGAATTTATTGGCCAAGGTATCCTTTTTCTATTGCATTTCTAAGATCTAGACATTAATTAAGATATTTACCTTTTTCGTGAAAAATACTAGCCGTCGGATCCCTGCATAGGGACCCAGATACACGCCACGTAGCCTTGAATAGCGTCACTCCATTTACTGGCCCAGGTGGGCTGGCCGGTTCAGAAGCGAGCCAGGGTCCTTGATCGGTCGCCCCACGCGTCTACCCCGTTCGCGACTCCAGGCGACAGTCGTCGTGGCACCGCTGAAGCCATGAGCTCCGACGAGGTGATCCGATGTGACGTTGTGCAGAGGCTTGAATCTATGCGCAAGCTAGCAGCACCCTCCTCACAGGAAGATTGGTATCTCAACCTCACCGACATTCCAGGTAAGCCGCCATCGCCATGGCTCCTCAGACAGAGTTGAGGGTCCCAATCCGGCTAGGTGGTCGTCTCCCCGGAGTGGGAGGTGCTCTGTTTCCTCTGCCAAACAGAACTTCACTCATCTATAGCTCCAGGAGGATCATTGTTGCTCTTCAGCAATGTTAGGTTCGTAGAAAGAATGCACATGGATGTAGGCACCTCTCCTCATTGCGATCGTCGTTGATCAAAAGGTGGATCTTTGGCGATCCAGGGTGGAGAAGGGCGATGGACGTTCTCCCTTCTTGCCCCGATGAAACCTCTTCCACCTAGAAAGACTCCGGCGAGCAGGAATGTCCGGTGATGGACTTCGCATAACGCCCGTCCTTGAGTGCCGTCGCTGGGGGGTGATCTCCGGCGAGCTAGACGCAACTGTGTGCCTTTCCACCATGCCGAGGAACACCATGACTAGCCAAAGTTCCAAGGTGGAATCCTGCTAGAACTCTAGGATCTTCAGATGTCTGCAGGTAACCGACGTCAGATCATGGGTTGCCCTCTCCGACTCCACCTCCTCCTCATCGATGAGGATGAATCTGTGAGAACAACGTAGGAAGGTGCGGATGGATGAAAGTTGAACGAGTGTCCCCAGTCATCTTCGATCGCCAGAAAGACTCAACCTAATACAAGAAGCTTCCTAATCTACTTGAAGTCATCTATGAGTCTCTTCCATACATTCCTCCTTCAGTCACTCTCTCATTCTCATTGAAAGATACCTCGCTAAAGGCAGGATCTTGTTCTCTCCCTATACGCCATCTCATGCCCCAATTCAGGAGTTGTTGGGATGTTAGGAGAGAGAGACAGTGAGGACTCTCTCTCTTAGAACTCATGTTGATCCGTATTTTGAGCACTAGCCGGTGCTGGAAACACATGGCATGGTCATCGTCTATCCACATCTTGCGGGAGGTAGTGGATGAGTAGTTCTTATTCATCTTATGATCTAGGGTTAGGATAGGTCCAAACACCTATTATCAAACTAACGCACCCCAAATTCCTACTGTCCGAGTGACAAATTGATATCACAATCACTAGTTCAAACAAATCAATGAACTTATCCCAACTATTAACATGTTTCAATAATTTTCATGACATTTAAACCTCAAATCTTAATAAAATAAGTCTCAAAAGACTTTATATGATCTTCATAACCCCATGGTTCATCAATATACCCCTCAAGCTCATTGTAACTACTCAATGGACCTATTGGTATCGTAAGGAAGCAAATCATTTAACCAACTCATTCGTCATATTTGAACACAATTATTGTTCTAATCACCAATTGGGTATCTGGTTCACGTTTTGAGTGAAAAGAGTCAGTAACTAGATAAACAATTCCTATATTTGGTATCAATTCTCAAAATGACACACATGGTCCTAAAAAAATACTATATTGGTTATCAAAACCCTAAAACCTAAGTTATCACATTGACTGTAGAGAGAAGAAAATTCTTATCAAGAAACACGGCCATCCACACTTCACCATTCAAGGAAGGAAACATGCAACTACCAGCCTTTATGTGTCGGCCTTGAAGCCTGAGTGGGTGATATCCAAAGGTTGTCGAGCCTACCTAGCCATAATTACCGAACCTGAGACCAAGGGGTAATCCTTAGAGGAGATAGAGGTGGTTCGAGAGTATGCAGATGTGTTTCTGGATGATCTACCAGGGATTCCCCCTGAGAGAGAGGTATATTTCTCCATCGAGTTAGCTCCTGGGACTAACCCTATATCTAAGGCACCCTATAGAATGTCCCCTGTCGAGTTGCTTGAGTTGAAAACCCAGTTGCATGAGTTGTTAGATAAAGGTTTTATCCGACCCAGTACATCACCATGGGGAGCACAAGTTCTCTTTGTGAAGAAGAAGGATGGGTCGCTTCGGATGTGTATTGATTATCAAATGATCAATCAGGCAACCATTAAGAACAAGTACCCCTTGCCTAGAATAGATGACCTATTTGACCAACTCAAATCGGCCTGAGTCTTTTCCAAGATTGATTTGAGGTCAGGATACCACCAGGTGAGAGTGAGAAGTGAGGATATACCTAAGACGACTTTCTAAACCCATTATGGCCATTACAATTTTGTTGTCATGTCGTTTCGGTTGTCCAATGCACCTAGTGTATTTATGAACCTTATGAACAGTGTGTTCCAACCTTTCCTTGACTCTTTTGTGATAGTGTTCATAGATGACATCTTGGTGTACTCCAATGACCTAGATCAACACTGTGACCACAGGGTAGAGTCCTTGATATCTTGAGAAAGCAGACATTTTATGAAAATTTCTTGAAATGTGAGTTTTGGATAGACCAAGTCATGTTTCTCGGACACACCATCTCAGGAGGAACGATCGTCGTAGATCCAACCAAAGTATCGATAGTTCAAGACTGGTCTGCACCGAAGAACCCCTCCAAGATTCACAGCTTCTTAGGGATGGCCGGATACTACCGTCGCTTCATCAAGGATTTCTCGAAGACTGCTTTGCCGCTAACCATGTTAACCCAGAAGGATGTGAAGTTCATGTGGTTCGATGTATGTGAGGCTCGTTTCCAGGAGCTAAAGGAGAAGATGACCACTGCCCCAGTGTTAACCCTACCTTTCGGCAATGAGGGTTTTGTGATATTCACCGACGCTTCGAGGATGGGACTTGGTTGTGTGTTGGAACAAAATAGGCATGCAGTTTCATATGCTTCCTGACAACTCAAGCCCAACGATGTGAATTACCCGACACATGACCTAGAACTGGCTGCTATCATTCATGCATTAAAGATATGAAGACATTACTTGTATGGTGCTACCTTTGATATTGTCACCGACCACAAGAGATTGAAGTACCTACTAACACAAAGAGACTTAAACCTATGACAATGACGATGGATGGAGTACATGAAGGATTACAACTTCACCATCGCCTATCACCCTGGTAAGGCAAATGTCGTAGTTGATGCTTTGAGTCAGAAATAGCTCAGGTGTGCATCTATTTTGTCTAGTCAGTGGAAGAGCTTAGAGGAGCTGGTGGAGTGGAGTCCACAACTGCTTGAATATCGAGTTCGATTGGCCAATATCCAGATTCAATCAGAGTTGTTAGGTGAGATCATGGTAGTGCAGTTGGTTAGTGGAGAGCTTGACAAGATGAAGGGCTTGATGAATAAGCCACAAATTAACTCATCTCTCTATGGGAGGGGACGGAGGGATTAGATTCGAAAATTGCATATGGGTTCATGTGGATTCACTGATAAGGGAACATATCCTGTAAGAGGCCCATGGTTCTAAGTACATGGTGCACCCGGGGACTACCAAGATGTTTAAAGACTTACATAGGTTTTTTCTGGTGGCCAGGAATGAAGAGAGACATTACGGCATGTGTGGCCAGCTGTCTTACGTGTCAGATGGTGAAAGTTGAACACCAACGACCCGGCAGACTTTTACAGTCGATAGAGATTCCAGAATGGAAATGGGAACAGATCACCATGGATTTTGTGGTGGGTCTACCCCGAACCAAGAAAGGTCATGATGCGATATGAGTTGTGGTAGATCGTCATACAAAGTCGGTGCACTTCCTTGCCTTAAAGACCACTGTCAAGGTGTCAGACCTAACTGAGTTGTATATTAGAGAGATAGTGTATTTCCATGGCGTACCTAGTTCCATCATCTCTGATAGAGATCGAAAGTTTACTTCCAAGCCGTGGAAGCAAGTTCAAGAGGAACTTGGTATGAGGTTGAAGTTTAGTACTGCTTATCACCCCCAGATGGATGGTCAGTCAGAAAGAATGATCCAGACATTAGAAGATATGTTGAGAGCATGTGTGCTTGATTGGGGTGGCTAATGGGAGCAGTAATTACATTTAGTCGAGTTTTCCTACAACAACATCTACCAAGCCGATATTGGGATGCCTCCGTATGAAGCTTTGTATGAAAGACTGTGTCGGTCACCACTTCACTGGGATGATTTCAGTGAGAGGACCATATTGAGGTCCGACAAACTCCATGTGTATGTTGATAAAGTCGCTTTGATCAAGCAGAGGCTGAAGAGAGCCCAAGATCGATAGAAGTCGTATGCTGATGCGAAGTAGACTGATGTGCATTTCACTATGGCAGAGCATGTTTTCCTGAAAATCCAACCGCTCTGAGCTATAGCCAAGAACAGAGGAAAGTTGAGTCCCTGATATGTGGGTCTGTTTGAGGTGTTAGAACAGATTGGTGAAGCCGCATATCATTTGGTGTTACCCCCTCAGTATAGTATGATGCATGATGTGTTTCATGTTTCCAATCTGAAGTGATATGTGAAAGATCTGAGCCATGTGTTGAGCATTGAGCCTATTGAGCTTCAAGGGAAGCTGACCTATCTTGAGTCACCTTTGCGGATTCTAGATACTAAGGTGAAAGAACTCAGATGTAAGAATATAGAGATGGTTAAGGTTCTTTGGAAGCACCATGGAGAGGATGAGGCCACATGGGAGCTAAAGATGGACATGGAGAAAGCATATCCTGACTTGTTTGTTTGATTGTTGAATTTTAATGGCTAAATTCCTATAAGGAGGGGAGGATGTTATAACCTCAATTTTCTAAATAATGTAATGATATGTATAGTTCTCTTTTAATGATAAATGAATTCTATGATTGATTTGTTTGTTATAATTGATGGATTTCGTGTACAATGGCCTTGATTGTTTGCTAATGGGCTTTGTTGGCCATTGAGCCCAATTGAAAAGAAAAGAGAAGTAAAAAGAAAATGATTTATCTAATAAAAGGAGATATATAAGAAAAGGATAAAAATAAGAGGAAAAAGGCAAAGGGATATTTCCCAATAGGGGATTTCGTGCCTTTAGGGTTCCTTGAAGTCAAAGGAATTCAAGATGATAAGATAATGGAAAAGGAAAAATAAATATCAATTAAAATTGGGTTAATTAATGGCTAACTTGGATGTGAAGGAAACACCCTTTTTCGTTGGTATTTGGGTTTAAAATTTAATACTCTATTATATAATGCCAAGATGGAGTTTACTCTAAATTTTGAGTGAAAAATAATAATCGAGGAGAGAGAAATGAATTTCCCAAGTTTCCTAGTTAAAATCCCCTTTTTAACTCAATTTTAAGAAATTAGGATTGCGGAGCGATGTCGGTCGTTGGATGACCTGCGTGGTCTAAGGGACCATGGATCTAGGGGTAGTCGATCATCGTCTACCCTGAATCACAGTAGAATTGAGAGACGAATTGGGAATTTGAATTCTCATCGATTGAGGTGATAATTCGAAGAACAAACTAGTCCATCGACTTTGGGAGAGTGATATGAAGGATCTAGACCCTAAGTTCACATGCTATCGTCGATGAGGGACGAAGTCCCCAAATCATCAGACTTCCAAACCCAACCGTATATCGGGGTGGGGGGGAGGTACTCGAGGGTACCAGCAGACCTAATTCTTATCCCAGCTGTTGTGGAGAGCAATGACGAGTCGAGCGACGACCTCAATTGTGAGTTTCATCCTAACCTACCCCCTCTGCAACCTTCTGGCCACGGAGGAACTCTAGCAACTCGTTCATGGTGAAGTTCAAGTGGGATTGAGCAATTGAACGGCTCATCAAGTTTGGGCGACGACGACAGAGCTTCCGAGCACCTCCATTTCTTTGCTGATAACCTGGAGCTCGGAGTCAACCGAGGAGTTGACCACAGCCCTGCGAGCGATCGAAGGAAGACGACGACTGAAGGTCATCCGATCGTGGTCCACGGTGATCTCGGGTTGAGATCTAATGAGTGAGAGAGGGAGTGGCTAACTTAGGTGTGTGCAATAGGAACCATCCGATCCAAGGAGCAGATCACCGTTCCACCGATCTAGCGGTGTGCAATTTTCCAGTAATTTCCCTCTCTGCTCAATTAATACTGAAAAAGTGTTTTCCTTGCTAAAATCGTAGAAATTAATAGAAAACTCAGAATAATAAGCTTTATACATGAAAGTTTATATAAAAATGCAAGGAATAAGATAAAAATAGTTTCAAGGCCTGAATCCGTATCTTTTTGCAAAAGTATATTATTTTGATGAAAAAGGTATCAAAATTAGGTTAGAAACCCTAATTCATGATAATGGATAATTTTATGAGTAGTAATAGGTTAATTCAAGTATTATTAACCTGTTATATGATAATGTTGAATCTTAACCTGATTTAGATGATTAAATTGCATGATTTAGGGTTTTAAACCTAATTCAGTGGATAATATATGTAGAAACCCTAAAAGTGGATAAAAGAAGAGAAAATCTAAAAATATGAGAATATTTGGTTAAAAGATGATCTTAGGATCTTTTATGAGAAGTATATGAGAAAATTAGGGTTTGTGAGTAATTTTGTATAATTAGAGTTTAAGGGTGTTAAAAGTATGACAAAACCCTAATTGCATCTGAAACCCTAAAAGAGGTAGAAAACCTAAAAGGGATAGAACCCCTAATAAGCAAGAAGGTTTGGGTAAATATTAATAAAAAGGAAATTGTATGTTATTTTAGGAATCTTTCTTTCTTGCTTGGATTGGATTTCTTTTCTTATTGGTTGATTCTATCTCAAAGATCTACAAAACAGGTATGTGGTTATTTATGGTTAACCACTTTAGTTTCATGAAGGTTTTCTGGATGTTTGATCACATTGAATGCAACCTATATGTTTGCATGTTCATATGTGCAAATTATAAAGGTACTATGATTATCACAATTATGATATAGTGTGTATTCTTGCACCTACATGCCACCCTGATGTAAGATGCAATGAGGTCAAGCCTAAGAGGGAAGACCCATGGGCACCATGAGAGGTGACCCCAGGCACCGAGCTCAGGATAGAGAAGGTGGCCTATATTGTGTGACTAATGGGCACCATGAGAGGTGACCCCAGTTACCAAGCTCAGGATGGAGAAGGTGGCCTTAAGTCAATGGAAAAAAGAGAAACCCTAAAGAGGGTATTCTAGGGTTAGGGCAAAAGCGGTGGAGTTTGACAAATTGAAAATGTAAATTGAATTGTTAATTAACTTGATTGTGATAATTAGGTTGTTAGCCCTATATGTGAAATTTTGTCGGCATATTCATATATGCTGATCGACGTTTTGTTTGTCGGAATTTTCGGTACAACATTGAAAAGAACAAACAGTCTAGTGGCACATTGTGAAAATAAGAATTAAAGTGCAAGGAGGATTAGTTAGAATAGATTCTAGCTATGTATAGAAGTTAGATATCCAAGTTTTTAAAAGGTATGCAAAGTTTTATTTTATTCCAGCCTTTCAGTATAGTTTGGTAGAATTTTATAATTATTATTGATTATTTGTCAAACCTTTGATCCGGTTAATTGGGATAACGACTCTGACTTCTTGGCCTCCCTTAATTGGGGGTTACTGGGAGGTGGGGTCATTACAAACATAATTTCTCATCTTATCATCACATGGTACTATTCACTTGCCATTCATGAGACCACACTAGTCATCATACTATCACAAGATATAAATCATTTTCACAATATCACAGGGTATCAACCCTTATCAACATAAGAGGATTACACCTCATTCAGGGCTCAACCGTGCCCAAAGGTCATTAAGACCATCATACTATCACAGGATATAAAATCTTTTTCACAATATCACAGGGTATTAACCCTTATCAACACAAGAGGATTACACCTCATTTAGGGCTCACTAATGCGCAAAGGTCATTAAGACCATCATATTATTCCCTGCAAGATCATCATTATCTTTGCATTCCTTATAACAAGGCTCAACAACATCACTTACATACAATACACCAGATCAACACAATATTTCATTAATGAGCTAGTAGATATTCATAAACAATCATAGAAGGGTTATATTAACATTAAGAACATTCTTTTATTACATCAACATGAAAGGAATCTAGATATGATTAACTCTCATCATATTCATAATGCACATTTTTAGCATAAGAAATTATCAACCATGTGGCTATGATAACCACAAATTAACATATCAATGTTATGATCATATTAAGGAGTTTATTCCACCAGCATTCCATCATATAAGAATGTTAAACATGAATACTCATCTTTATCTATATGCATTAGAGTTATGTTCACAATATAAATTATATTAATGTTACTAATCAACACTCATACCCAAACCCTAACTCACAGAATCCCCATTGAATCATGAATGCATAAGGTGAAGCATCACCATAACATTCCATACCATTCTCAAGTATGAACCAACACATAAATCAAGGTGTAACCATCAGGTTATAGCATACTAGGGCTCCAACAACAATAAGAGAGTACTCCATGATTGTATTAATCATTCAAGGATTATTCTTACCCAATTACCATCATTTAGTTATATTAAAGCTAGGTATAACAAGCTATACCTCTTTAGGGTTACATATCAACACAATATGGTTATCATTCCTCCTATTCATATGAGTGAATAGGTAAGAATACCTTATTAAGGGTAACCCTCCATTGTTTCCATCATCATTCAACCCGTATCACCATACCACAATGTCACCCAGAACCATTAGATGTTTAAAAGGTAAGGCCGTGGGTTGTTTACATAAGTAAACACCTTAGATAAGACATATATGAAGTCATTGATTTGTTCTCTAGAAAGAGTCACCTTCTAACCCTAGGCATCCCTTGATTAACAACACAAAAAGTTCCATTGAAAGTAGGGTAAAACCCACAATCGACTGTTCATTTAGAACAAGCCATCTATTGTCAACAAGTAAGCTCCTTAAGTTGATCATATAAGGAAACTATATAAATCACATTATTAGGTCCAACATATTACATTAGCCATCATTCTACTTTATTGGAGGAATAAACATTAGATCTTGACCATTAGGTCATGTTCATATGTTAAAACCATCAATTACATTATAGGTTCGACCATTGCATCAAGTGACCCAAGAAACCATTGGTCTAAGGATTAATTGATGATAAAACTACAATGTTTAACTTAATGTAGGTTGTAGATACCTGAGAAACCATCATTAGTGATCATTAAATCAATATAGGTTGTTAGATCAATACTATATTCATTAATCAACATCAAATATTTAGCTGATGTCATCATTGATTGATAACATTAGTAGGGTACTTAATGGTTGATCATTAAACTTCTAATTGATCCAAAACCTGACCTAAGGGGGTAACCATAGGTTGTCACCATAATTTAACACCTTTGATCACGACCATAATTTGTCATGAAGACAACACCATAGGGTTGTTGCAATGGTACCATCATCAGGTCATGGATTTATATAAGAAATCAACTTTAAACCCTAAAATTGACCATTGGTTGATAGGTGCTTAGCACCATAGGTTGTCAAAACAACCTGATACAAGTCATATAATACCTTATTAATAATATACAAATGATCACAGGTTCATATATAACTGAAATCAGAATAGGGAACATTATAAAAATCGAAATCCAAGTAAAACATAGCTTTTTAGTGCATGGATCATCATTTTCAAGCAACAACATGATCTAGAAAGCAAATGGTAAGCAATTAATGTGGAGAAAGTTATAAAACTTGCCTCTAATAAGAAGACAAAACCCCACACAGAATAAATCTCGAGCAGGTAGGGTAGAAAATCCAAAAATAAGCTATGAATTCGTCCATCTAGCACCTTTCTTCATCAAATGAGCAAACCCTAAGCATAAGGAGCAAGAAAGGTAGGGTTTTAGAGCTTTAGAGAAAATTCTACCATGGAACAGCAAGGTTCAGACCTGGAGGAATGTCTAAGAAAGGCGAAGAGCAATAGAAATGGAGAAGGAAAGAATAAAATAACTTGCCTTGGTCGGAATCCCTAGAAGATGACCTTGGAAACCCTAAAATGAAGTCAATTTCAACCTTAGAGCCTTTCTCCAAGAAGATCCCCACTTTCTTCTTCCTTGGGAAGAAAAAATCATAGATGAACAGAGGGAGGACGAGGTTGGGAGAAGTAGGGATGTGGTGGAGAGAAAATGGCTCGTTTTGGTGCTTGGAGATAAGTATATGACACTTTAAGATAAAGAAAAAGAAAAGGTTGAAATTCTAGTATCTATCCAAGTGTCCATGGCCTTAATTTATTAAGAATATACAAGCACACACACAAGCAGATCCCACATCATGTATATAGACCTGATTAGCTTTCCTTTGTTTAATTTTCCAGCCAATCAAATAATTCATTAGTTGATAGCTACTAAAGGTAGCTCATCCGTGAAGGGGAAAACCCTAAAATACCATTGGAGAAAACACCTTCAAACCAAGTTTTCAATACGTGCCCCATGGATAAAAAAGCTCAATAATGATGAGATAATATCCAAGGAACATAATTCAAGTGATAAATTGCAAAGAAAACCTCTCAATTGGTTAAATTGCATAAAAGTCCAAAATGTGCATAAAATTGCATAACTTGCTCAAACAGTGTCCAAATTGGACCAAATTTGAAAATTAAGTTTGTCTTATGATTTAAAAGAATATCACAAGGTTGTGTTAGGGTTATAAGAATTCAATTATGGTACGTAAGCTCATTCAATGTATTAAACAAGTTCAGGGACCTTACATACACCTAGGAATCTCATAGGTACAACTGATAGAGATGCTAAATTGGGTTGTTGATGAAAACACCAAATAGTTTATAGATTCTTAATATAAAGGCAACTTCATGCATTAGAAGTATAAAAGTGTATGGGGAGTTGTGAGTTTGGGTGTTATAAACCAATCGTGTTAAGGCATAGATCAAGGAGGGATTCTGAAGATTGCCAATGGATAGGATAGTTGTGAACTCAAATCAATTGTTGAATCCTTATAGAAAATATCTTAAAAGCAAGAGATCCTAGAAACCTCCTTTATTGCAAATGAAAGGAGAGGGAAACCAAAATAACAACAAGGGAAAGTTCCCATTCTTTTCTACAACAAAATTAAGTGTAATGACCATGTAGTCTAGGGTGTCAATTGCTCTTTGATTTCATTGTGGATAAATGACAAGATCAAGGGGATGGGAATGAAGTAAAGAACTTGAACTCCATCCATTGTAAACCTAGAAGGGTCTAATACAATCTAAATAAAGTTAAAACCATCCATGATTTCAATACAGAAACCTAATAGGTACCAAGAATGCCTCTTATTTGAGGCTGGACAGCTAAAAAATCAAGTTTAAGGTCCTCTAGGTTTATAGAATTATCATCACACAAAAACAAAGAAACCAAGGATCTACAGTAAAGGAAACTACATGAACACCAAAAAAAACATAAAGTATCAACAAGGACATCATTTTAGAACCCCACTAAGGGCCACAACAACAATAGGGAGACTAGCAGAGAAATCAATATCCTCCAAATCAAGATAAAAACTCATCAACTAAAAATATTATGCAGTCTAAGAAAATTGTGTGGACCAACCAACAAGACCATACTATGTCCATGGAGTCCCAAATGGCTCAACATGTTGGAAACTTACTTGCACCCATAAATTATTATTGGGCAAGCGTGAGACCAACCCAAAGCATCCAAAACAATTGAAAGTTGTTGCCACACATTCAAGAAAGATCTTTCCAAATTTCTAGGTAATTGAAGGAGACTCATCCAGTAGGTTAGAATGCCTTGAATGACAAATTCTTCCATGACCTCTTTCCCAGCTTAACTTAGGCTTATTTACTTCCACCCCCTAACTATGTTACATCTTAATCTTCAAAATTACCCTAAAGACCACTTTTTATATCTTCCAATCAATCTAGGTATGCCCAAATATTTCTTGTGTTTATCATCCAATTTCATGTTGAGGATGCTAAGGATAGGATTTTTCTCCCTATCTATATTCTTGCTAAATACCACATATGTCTTATTATAGTTAATTTTCTGACCTAAGTCTCTCTCTTAGAGGCTAGTAGTCTCAGCAACAAAGGATGCCTCCTATGGATTGGATCTGAAAAATAAAATACTATCCTCAGAGAAGAAGAGGTGTGATATATGTGGTGCTCTTATACTAGCCCGTACACCATGGATGTTAACATCCTTAATATCTTTCTCTTAAAGAGTTGAGAAAGAATCAATACAAAAAGTAAGGGGAATATGATTGTCTTGGAACAACCCACTTTTAGGTTATATAATCCCTTTCATAAAACCATTAATAAAAAGAGAAATAGATGTAGAGTTTTACCACTCCCTAATAGTGCACGACATGTTACCAAATCCCATCATCTTTGTAATCTTTTCAATACCATCCCACCCTACTCTATCATAGGCCTTGCTCATATTGAGCTTGACCACCATATACCCATTTCCCCCCTTCCTCATGATCTTCATGGCATGGAACATTTTAGAAGCAAGTATAGCATTGTCACGAATGAGGCATCCCAATAAAAAAATTCTAGTTAATGGAAATCAAATCTTTCAGGTAAATCTACAAATGTTTGAACACTACCTAAAAAATAGATAGTATTACATAGACTTATGGGTCATAAATTATTCATATGCTCAACATCTTTTGCATTTTGGGATAAAAATGATGTTTGTCGAGTTGAGTTCTCAATATTCACCTGACCTTTCCACCACTTGACAGTGGAGTCATTAATATCATCCCCAAGTATGTCCCATAAGATCTAAAAGAAACAAACATGTAGGCCATGGTGACACATGGCTTTAGTGGAATGCATATTAGTAGTGCACTCCAGATTTCAATTTTGGTTGATGTTTGTCAGAGGGTGATATACATATTATTCATGATACACTTGTTGATCCCTACTAGATCCCCCTCTACATCAATACTAATATGAGACTTGAAAAGTTCCTCGTAGTACTTAGTAATAATGTCAGTGATTTCACTATCCTCAAATTCAGTTGTCCCTTTAGTATTTTTAAGAATTTTAATGTTGTTTCTTTTCTTATGACGTGAGGCCTTTTTGTGAAAATATTTGGTGTTCCTATCTCCATCCTTCATTTATATTGTCTCACCCTCATAAAATAGTATCTTTCAGTGAGGTTTTTTTAGATTAGTAACCTTCATTCTTCTTTACATTTCTATATTTTCATTTTTCATTAGTTTTTTTGCTCCACCACCATACTTGCTTCAGATATCTTTAGTCTTTTGTTAATATCCTAGTAAGTGGTGATGGCCCAAGCACTTAGGTTTTGAGTGATTTTTCCAATCATAGAATTCAAAGGTAGAGATTTGCATATGTCAGAAGCTTCTTTGACTATATCTTTACACCCATCATCATTGATCCAATAGGTTTCAAACTAGAAGCTTTTCGTTCTTCTCCTTTTTTGTTATTCTTTAATGCATGTTGCATATGATGGAAACATGGTCTGACTTTATGATAAGTAGATGGTTCACCTCTTCCTTTGGAAATATGGAAGCCCATGAATAATTTTCCATGGCACAATCAAGACTCTCATGACTAGAACTTTCTTCATTACTACCTCTCTTCCACATGAAGGGGTTAGCAGTAAAGCCAAGATCATTAATATCACATTTGTCGAATGTAGATCTAAATTCATTAACATGGTGTGAAATATTATCACCACCTTATTTTTCGAGTGACTAATAATTTCATTGAAGTTCCCCATCAAGATGATGGGGATACACCAACCACTGATAATATCATGCATCAAACTCGAAATTTTGTTTTTTTTTGTTGTTATCAGTCCAACCATAAGCCCCTGCAAATATCCATGTGTTTCTTCTCCCATTACAATTATTTTTTACCAGATAGTGGTTTTTATAATAAGAGATAGTATTTACATTAACGCCCTCCACCACATCCCCATACCACATGACCTTCTTTCAATACTCAAGCAGACACCAACATAGCTGCATTTTTTTTCTTGTTTTTCCAAGGTCAACATGGTGGATATTATAACCTGGATTTTTTCATGTATTTATACATAGTTGAATGCATATGATGAGTTGTTAAGGACATATTAGAAACTTTGGTATTTTATATGTCTTGTTTGAAAGTTTTGGTTTTAGAATGCAAAATCTACATATGGAATGGATTTCATGTGTTTACTATTTTCAATAACCCTTAATATTTATTGGCTAAAGAAATATTGAAAAAGTAAATAATTAAGGAATTGCTAAAAGTAATGGACAATTGGTGGTTTAATAAGCAATTGTTTTAGAAAATTTCTAGAAAGACAAGTTGGAGGAAGCCAATAAATATAAGTTGACCCAAACTTGCACCCAAAGAAAGAGTATGACAAATTAAAGTTTGCTTGCTAGGTTTGTGTTGATATATGTCTTAAATGATTCAAATTAAGGAAATACTTAGAGACAAAGAGTATTCTAAAAGTTCAAGTCATAAAGGGTTTTCCTAGTAGACTAATTGTATAATTTCCCAATATGTGATTTATAGTCTATATACCTTCCTTGATGGCTTTTTGATTTACCAAAATAATTGCATTTTGTAAAGGAGTTTGGTTTATCCAAGTTTCTATGTTGGGACAGGAGTGGGTAGTCTCGACAACACATTACCATAAGTTGATATTTAACGAGATTAAACTCCTTCCTATATCGAACACCTACAATGCTTCCAAGATGGAAAAGCAACCCGATAACCTTAACTCTTCCTCTTTCTTTACTTGTTGCTCCATCCTAGAAACCCTAGAAGGATCACATGCCCACCATATAAGGAAGGGTCGGGGGAGCATTTCCCTTCACCAAAAGTAGTAGTTGAAGGTAACCATGGATGTTATGGACTAAATGATTGCTAGGAGGTTCGTTCTCCTCAAGCTGACCTGAGGATGACCCAAGAGGATTGGGATCAAAGTGTCATCATTCTACCATGGTTGCACGACTGGTGCACATTGACACTGAGGAAGAGAATGCACCCTATAAGAAATTGTGGAGATTGACAAAGTGCAGCAGATCGGACACACAATGTTTGCATCTACATGATGGGAAGAAGTTTGAGGGGTGCCCAATGATGACCCATCTCCATAGGGTGATGCGAATGAGGCTACTGCACCCACAGGAACCTAAGTTGCAGACTACTATGCCACTAGGGAATGCCTATGAGGAAGGGTAAAGGGGGAAAAGGTGAACCAGAATTATGTGGTGGGGATATATGAAGCTGAGGGAGTGGAGAGGCACGATGGTAGACAACTGATTCACTAGCCTGAGCTCCACTGCTCTGACTAGGATGTACGCACAATGGAAGTGTGAAGGCACGAGAGGGAAGGTAACCTATGGGTAAAAGACCCAAAAGCCCATGTGTTTATGCTTGATCAACATGGGTATGGGTGACCTTTTCCTCTATGCATGAGACATTCTTTAAAGATAAATAACATAAGCATTAATTGTTGATGTGTCAAGTCTCTATATGCCCAGGTAATTTTATCTTACAAATATTCTAGAAAATAGATAGTAAATATGATGATATCAAAATTATATATCAAAATGATCGAGAAAAAAGATGAACACAAATAGAATATAATTGAGACATAATTCTTATATCAAATGTAAAATTAGGTTTAATACTTATTTAAGTAGTGATTAGTACATAGAAACCCTAGATTGGGATATTAAAATGTTGAAATCATTAAAATCCTTTATTTTTGGCTATTATCTGATCTTGTTGAGTATTAGGATAATCAATATGATGGTGGTCATGATCATATGATAGTTAGAATTTCTAGAGTGGATGATCATTAAGATGTGTAACTAGGATTCCAAACATCAATGATGGGACTTGTGATAACCTTAATGTACCTAATCTGATATATGTGTTCCTAATATAATAACATGGTAGATTTGATAATCATGGTTACTTGGATTAGGGTTCTTGAGTCATTAAATCAGTGAACAAGGGTTTGAGGTTTCAAAACATGATTCTAATGATAATATAATATCAAGGAAACCTAAACCCTAGATTAGTACCCAATTAGGGCTTGATCTGATTAATGTGATGGTGACACTTTAGGAGTTACAAACATGTATATTAAATGTTGATTGTTTGGTTTCATATTTGACTAGATGATATGCTTAAGGTTCTTGGAGTATATACCGCAGGATATCTCCATGGTTCTATAAGAGGTACGTGGTTATTCCTTTGAATACTTGCCTTAAACGCCTTTTGTGATTTTCAAAGTTTTTGGAATGGATTCCAATTAAACTAATTGATTGTTTACTTAATTCATGCAATATATAATGCAACTATGTGTATCACCTTACATAAATATAACTTGCTCAAACCCAAAAAAGTTATCTCTGGTGAGTTAAAGAGCATGGGGTGAAATAAGTCATTATGAGAATGACAGGTGATCAAGCCCGAAAAGGAAGATCACCTCTGGCCAAGTCCAAAATGGAAGGCATATATATAAAATCAAGCCCGGGTGAGGAAAGGTTATGAAAGTCCATTGTAGAGACCAAACCCTAAAGAGAGGGTTCCCCATAAAAGGCTTTCCTGAAGAGAAGGCACACCACAAATAATGAAAGGATAAGGGTCTAGGAGTTATAAAAGAAAATGCATGTTCAACTATATAATGATATTTGTTTTATGCTTGTTTATGTTGTTACACCTACATACACATATTTTGTTTGCACCCCACATACACAATATAACAATATATTGTTTTGTGCTATGTTTCGCACGATTTTAGGTAGGTACAATATAGGGAGATATCAAGACATGATTAATCAGATGACATTCACTGAAGACATTAAAATCTAAATAAAATAGGATTAGTTAGATACTTCTTCTCAAAATATATTAGTTCCATGTTGTAAATTCATTTAACTCTTCATAGGAGTATCATTTTATATCATATAAACAACATTTGTGAAATAATGGCATACAACCTTGTTGCCTTGGACCATTCTTTGTTTTCCTCGATTTCCATCACTTTTCCAATGTTTTCTACCACTTTTATGAACACATTATTCTTTCTATATCGCTTTGGAATGTTGTAAAGGCAGATCCACATGGAACATTCCTTGAAGAAAATTTATGATGGTTGTATACCATTTGAAAGATCTTTTGTATGAACTTGATTATCAAAGTTCCATCGAGCTCCCTACATGACTTTTGCTTTGTCATTTTTGTGTGCAAGCTGGATAAGGATGACAAGTTGTTCGATCTGCTTGAACTCCACCTTTCGTTGTAGCTTTCGACTCTGTTCCATTGTTTTTTGGAGGGCGTCAAAGTTGAACAGCTTCTCGGTATGTAGTTTTGCTGCCATTGTTAAACATTTGTAATCCTTGCTCACCTTCACACTTCCATATGTGAAACCGACATTCTCCTCATCGTCATCGAGGTTTTGTGTCTCACATCGCCTCACTATACTATCTCATATCCCGTGGTTGAGAAGAGGTGGACTCGATGGAGGGAGGAAAGAGCTCATCCAGCACACGAAGGGGAGGAATAACCCTAGTTGCCAGATCTATCATGGAAATGACGGTGGGTAGGGGAGCTTTCCTTTAGAGGTTCACCCACTTGAATTGTTATGCTTATAAAGGAATGGTTTGTTGGAATCACTTGAATTGAATTTTGTAAAGGAGTTTGGTTTATCCAAGTTTCTATGTTGGGACAAGAGTGGGTAGTCTCAACAACACAATACCATAAGTTGATATTTAACGAGATTAAACTCCTTCCTATATATAACACCTACAATGCTTCCAAGATGGAAAAGCAACCCGATAACCTTAACCCTTCCTCTTTCTTTACTTGTTGCTCCATCCTAGAAACCCTAGAAGGATCACATGCCCACCATATAAGGAAGGGTCGTGGGAGCTTTTCCCTTCACCAAAAGTAGTAGTTGAAGGTAACCATGGATGTTATGGACTAAATGATTGCTAGGAGGTTCGTTCTCCTCAAGATGACCTGAGGATGACCCAAGAGGATTGGGATCAAAGTGTCGTCATTCTACCATGGTTGCATGACTGGTGCACATTGACACTGTGGAAGAGAATGCACCCTATAAGAAATTGTGGAGATTGACAAAGTGCAGCAGATCGGACACACAATGTTTGCATCTACATGATGGGAAGAAGTTTGAGGGGTGCCCAATGATGACCCATCTCCATAGGGTGATGCGAATGAGGCTACTGCACCCACAGGAACCTAAGTTGCAGACTGCTATGCCACTAGGGAATGCCTATGAGGAAGTGTAAAGGGGGAAAAGGTGAACCAGAATTATGTGGTGGGGATATATGAAGCTGAGGGAGTGGAGAGGCATGATGGTATACAACTGATTCACTAGCATGGGCTCCACTGCTCTGACTAGGATGTACGCACAATGGAAGTGTGAAGGCACGAGAGGTAAGGTAACCTATGGGTAAAAGACCCAAAAGCCCATGTGTTTATGCTTGATCAACATGGGTATGGGTGACCTTTTCCTCTATGCATGAGCCATTCTTTAAAGATAAATAAGATAAGCATTAATTGCTGACGTGTCAAGTCTCTATATGCCCAGGTAATTTTATCTTACAAATATTCTAGAAAATAGATAGTAAATATGATGATATAAAAATTATATATCAAAATGATCGAGAAAAAAGATGAACACAAATAGAATATAATTGAGACCTAATTCTTATATCAAATGTAAAATTAGGTTTAATACTTATTTAAGTAGTGATTAGTACATAGAAACCCTAGATTGGGATATTAAAATGTTGAAAACATTAAAAACCTTTATTTTTGGCAATTATCTGATCTTGTTGAGTATTAGGATAATCAAGATGATGGTGGTCATGATCATATGATAGTTAGAATTTCTAGAGTGGATGATCATTAACATGTGTAACTAGGATTCCAAACATCAATGATGTGACTTGTGATAACCTTAATGTACCTAATCTGATATATGTGTTCCAAATATAGTAACATGGTAGATTTGATAATCATGGTTACTTGGGTTAGGGTTCTTGAGTCATTAAATCAGTGAACAAGGGTTTGAGGTTTCAAAACATGATTCTAATGATAATATAATATCAAGGAAACCTAAACCCTAGATTAGGACCCAATTAGGGCTTGATCTGATTAATGTGATGGTGACACTTTAGGAGTTACAAACATGTATATTAAATGTTGATTGTTTGGTTTCATATTTTGACTAGATGATATGCTTAAAGTTCTTGGAGTATATACCGCATGATATCTCCATGGTTCTATAAGAGGTACGTGGTTATTCCTTTGAATACTTGCCTTAAACGCCTTTTGTGATTTTCAAAGTTTTTGGAATGGATTCCAATTAAACTAATTGATTGTTTACTTAATTCATGCAATATATAATGCAACTATGTGTATCACCTTACATAAATATAACTTGCTCAAACCCAAAAAAGTTATCTCTGGTGAGTTAAAGAGCATGGGGTGAAATAAGTCATTATGAGAATGACAGGTGATCAAGCCCGAAAAGGAAGATCACCTCTGGCCAAGTCCAAAATGGAAGGCATATATATAAAATCAAGCCCGGGTGAGGAAAGGTTATGAAAGTCCATTGTAGAAACCAAACCCTAAGGAGAGGGTTCCCCATAAAAGGCTCCCCTGAAGAGAAGGCACACCACAAATAATGAAAGGATAAGGGTCTAGGAGTTATAAAAGAAAATGCATGTTCAACTATATAATGATAATTGTTTAATGCTTGTTTATGTTGTTACACCTACATACACATATTTTGTTTGCACCCCACATACACAATATAACAATATATTGTTTTGTGCTATGTTTCACACGATTTTAGGTAGGTACAATATAGGGAGATATCAAGACATGATTAATCAGATGACATTCACCGAAGACATTAAAATATAAATAAAAGAGGATTAGTTAGATACTTCTTCTCAAAATATATTAGTTCCATGTTGTAAATTCATTTAACTCTTCATAGGAGTATCATTTTATATCATATAAACAACATTTGTGAAATAATGGAAATTTTTGCTATTGTTATTTGATTAAATCTGGATCTTGAGAATTTTAGGAAATGACTCTCAACTTTAAGGTCCTTCTTTAACTAAGGGATGCTAAAAAGTGAGGTCATTACAACCGATCATGGTCTCTGTAATAAATACCACATTTGGGAGCTCTCTACTATATATTTGGCTAAAGAGTCTAAACTATAGACGATGGCCCAATCCCTGACAATTCCAAGTTAAAAGTTTTATTATACTTTGTTGTTTTGGCTACTCTAACATACTCTACTTGAGAATAGGCCTGTGAAACCATAGAGATGCCTTCATTCCTTCCTAGATTTGAATTTCTTTGACATGTCTTGCCTTCCCTTACTTCCTTGATGTCTTTATTGGATGATTTACTTTTTGTCCTACTCCCTAGAACTTCTTCTGTCTCAGTGCCTCCCCCGTTAACAATTTTCCTATTTCTCTCCCTCCTTCTTAATATCATCAACTGATTTCTTTGAGTTTTCTATTGTCTTCTTTTTCTATCAACTAGACAACTCTTTCCCCAAAGGAATTGTTGATTTCCTATCTTCAGGGATAAAGCTCATGTTGTTTGGTATCTTCTAGTTGTCTATTAAAGTTATATCCATGTTGTTTTTGTCAATGGTGGATGAAACTTCTAACTTTGAACTCATAATATCATTGCTTTTCTATTGTCCTCAGGGTTATTTTCATAAATAATCGTGAAGCAAGCAACATCTTTGGATGTTTCCCTTCTCATATGGGCAGGTGCATAGCTCACCTTTGGGACCTCCATCTTTTCCCCATCTATGTTGTTACTTTCTTTAGTGCTATCATCATGTGGGACGAGCTCAGTAGGCTCCTTTAGTTGGGTCACTGTGAACTGTGCCTTTCCAATTTCTTTATTGGCACTTGGGCCAGAGTGTTTTCCAATCTTCCCCTTGTTCATCCTAGACTTGAAAAGATTCTTTTTGACTCACTCATAGCTTCCTCTGTAGGTTGCACTCCTTTGGGTTCTTCTAGGTGAGGCTTGAATCCACAAACCCCATTTTCCATCAGTTTAGGTTGTTCTTCTTAAAGCCATGTAGATTCCTGATATGTGTGCCCTACTCTTCCACAATTGAAGCTATTTTCATTCCTGATCTGTGTGCCTTACTCTTCCACAGTTGAAACAGAACATCGATAGTGTCTCATATCTGATCTCGGTGTCAATAACCACTCCCTTAATATTTTTCATTTTTGTATCATCTTCAAGGGCTTCTCAATGTCCAACATTTTTGCGACCCTTGTTGCCTTAGACCATTCTTTGTTTTCCTCGACTTCCATCAATTTTCCAATGTTTTCTACCACTTTTATGAACACATTATTCTTTCTATACCGCTTTGGAATGTTGTAAAGGCAGATCCAGATGGAACATTCCTTGAAGAAAATGTATGATGGTTGTATGCCATTTGAAAGATCTTTCGTATGAACTTGATTATCAAAGTTCCATCGAGCTCCCTACATGACTTTTGCTTTGTCATTTTTGTGTGCAAGCTGGATAAGGATGACAAGTTGTTCGATCTGCTTGAACTCCACCTTTCGTTGTAGCTTTCGACTCTGTTCCATTGTTCTTTGGAGGGCGTCAAAGTTGAACAGCTTCTGGGTATGTAGTTTTGCTGCCATTGTTAAACATTTGTAATCCTTGCTCACCTTCACACTTCCATATGTGAAACCGACATTCTCCTCATCGTCATCGAGGTTTCCTGTCTCACATCACCTCACCATACTATCTCATATGCCGTGGTTGAGAAGAGGTGGACTCAATGGAGGGAGGGAAGAGCTCATCCAGCACACGAAGGAGAGGAATAACCCTAGTTGCCAGAGCTATCGTGGAAATGACGGTGGGTAGGGGAGCTTTCCTTAAGAGGTTCACCCACTTGAATTGTTATGCTTATAAAGGAATGGTTTGTTGGAATCACTCGATATAGATTTTTAATGATATCCCAAAATTTCGCTTACCGCGAAAGTTACTATTCGAGGCACAACAACGTATTCCCACATCTGATGCAGTTGCGGTTGTCCACCTTATTGGGTTGTTGCCTTGTTGGTCCTTTTGTGATAATCATGGTGTATAGATTTTCGAATCTGTTTTCCGGTAGGTAAGCATTCACATCCTACAAAGCATTTACGGTCCCTTTCCTCCTTTAGTAATAAAATTCTCGACCTTCCACTACATGCCGACGCCACATCGATCCCAGACCAGCGGCTGTTGTTGTTTTACAAATCACCATAGCTTACTGGATGCGCCAACGTGTAAGTATGCACTACCCCGAGGCAGTTTATTTGCAATCAGGAGCGCGTTTCACGAGTCATTGGATCCACCAAAACTTGACGACATTGGAGGCTATTGTCAAAGCCATGCTTTTCAACCGCAAGAAGCCATCGGTGCCAGCCCAAATAATGTTAATCTGACCTTTTCGGGGGAACATAAATCCTTAAAAGAGCGCCCATCGTTTTCAGTCTACATCAAACTCCCTTCACTAATCATGTAGATGAAAAACCACTAGTAACTCCCGTGTCGCTCTGAGGAAAACTATTCGTAACAGTAATCCTTACCTAATTTAATTAGCACAGTTATCGTACAGCAACAGCTTAATGTAGCCGAGTTCATAAGCACAATTTGTCCCATATATTGAACGCCAGTAAATTGAAGACAATCCAAAGTGTAAATGCAAATTGAAAATCTTTATTTAATAAAAAAGAGAGAAAGCACGATGTTATTATTCTATCTCACATCCGCAAATAGAGAACTAAATACTAGAAGTACACATAAAAAGAAAAAGTTTACATGATAAAAATTATCAAGATAGAAAATAAAGTGAAACAACTAGAAGAACACTTCCTCCATACCAATTACTAGTCTTGGATGAAGGGAAGTGGGATGCCAGCTTCCTGAACCACTGGTTCACCGACAACACTGCTCAAGATATCGCCGGCATGTCTCCTCTTAGACCGTGCTATGGGCGGAAGACGGAAGGGTCTAGTTACACTCAGGAGATGGTATTTTCACCTCGAATTCTTCCTACAGAGTCATCACGAACTCCTCAAACACTGAAAACATTACTCATTACGCCGATATGTGGGCCATATCCATCCAACAGAGGATAAGAACCACCCTATGGTTGATTCGCCAAAATTGTTTACTGACGAACGAATTACGGTTCAAACCGTAAGATTGCAGCAGATCCCTGCTGCCCCATATGTTAGAATCCACTGGAGTCGGTATGTCATACTATGCCGTTTGTGTACGAACTTTAAGAATCCTGCTGGATTTAGTGTAAGAAACTACAGTTTGCTGGAGCTAGCGGAATTTTGTGGCGCGTGAAAATCATGTAATGAGGAGCAGAATCGGACAAAATGGTTTCCTTCATAATTGGATGATTTTATAAAGCATGCGGTTTCCTTCATATTTCAGCATGGTTACCGGTTCTCCAATATAAAAAAAATGTATTTAAAATACAGACGCGGTCCCATTTAAAATGGAAATCCAGATACTTAAGAATTCTTTGTCCAAACGTAGTGTAAGGAACTGCCAAAAGGCGGTACAGATGTGGAGGAGGCTTATCCCCAGGGAAGCCTCCCTATTCTTTGAACTGGCTTCACTTCCTGAGTGGTTGGGCTATAATCTAAAAGCTTTGAATAAGGTGGAGGATTGGAAGTCATTGTTTGCAGTCAGCTGCTGGTATTTCGGAAAGACGGGAACCTATTCATATTCGAAAACAAACCGATACCTCCTTCAGTCATGGAAGTTTATTGCAGATCGGCGCTCACATCTGCTAAGGCGTCCTTTCAAGGGGAATCGTACCCCTCAAGAGTTCCGATCTCCTCAAGCACAGCAATTGTACCCCTACCCATCACAACAACTATACTGCATGTAGACACGGCGATCAATAACAACGCGAACCTCAAAGCTTAGTCTCAAGGGATATGAAAGGCCAATGGCTATGCGGAGGGTCCAAACTGAGTCGAGGCTCAGACCCAATGGACGGGAAACTTAGGGCCATCCCGGATGGGCTTAAATATGCCATACATAACAGCCTGCAAGCTGGTACCATTGTCAGTTACTCCTGCAATACGGTCCACTGGATACAAAACTAGAAAGAAGCTCCGATCAAGCATCGTGTCCTGATTCAAACCATAAAACACCGTCTCCGAGCAACCTCTGTTGACATCATCTACGTGAAGAGAGACCAGAACAAACTTGCGGGCCTGCTGGCTAAGCAATGCCTCAAGCAACTAGATCCTAAAGTGTCTTGGACCGCCTTCCCTAATTTTCTCTTTCGGAGTACCTAGAGTATTTAGATGTCTTTTTGTCTAATTTCAATCCTGCTCTCAGCTTGTAGTCAGTTGCACTGACATTTATATATTAAAAAAAAGTATAGATGCAAACTATCTCGATAGCTTTAAAAAACAGTATGGTTTGTGCCTAAACAATATTGGAAAAATTGTGTATTCTGGAGCGTATGGCAGCTCATCACGAAACCAAGGGATGTTTGACCTCTCACTAAAGGCCAGATACGTCCTTAGCCAACACCATTGTGGTTGTCGGCTAGTGCATGAACAATTGATGAAGTATCACTAAATAAACTACAAAATCTCTCATGATACTTAGAACAAAGGGACACACTTCCATAACGCTGAGTTCTAAATGATTGCAACGCTAAATGAAGTTGGAAACTCGACCAATACTACAAGAAATACCTATTTTCTCAAGGCAACATACCCACAAACAAACTCATATTTCTTTCAGTTGTTCATCCAAATTTAACATTGAATACCCGTTTATTATTAGATAGTTTATGCCTCCAAAGAGGAGATGATAAGCTTGATACGTCCTAATGAAGGACCCTTGGTTCGAATTGTGTTGAAGTAGTTTTTGAACAACACTCCACGCTGATTAGGTGCAGGAGGCGGGTGACTGGATCACACGCTCCCTCAAGCCCTAGAGTATACCGCGCTCAGGTGAGTTATAAAACTTCCTAACTTTATGTATGTACTCACTTAGGTCAAACATAAAGTAATGCCAGAGTGATATGGTTTCTGAAATGCACTTTGAGAACCGTTAGCCTCCGCAACATTAATAATTAGCCAATTTTGCACTAAGAAAATTCATCTTGTTCAAGCAAATGGGATAATGTAGACGGAGGCCAATAGAGCACCAAACATTTAAAGTTAAGAACTACTAAAAGGAATTAATTTGGAGGATAAAAGTTGAGGAAAAGTAGAGCACAGAGAAAAATGAAGAAATTAGAAACTATAGTTGTTTAAGACGTCATAAGCCTTACATCTAGCTACCTAACAACTCTCATTTTTTTTACTTTCACCTCTTCTTTTTGTGATTGAACGGAGCACTAAATAAGGGAAGTCTTCTCAGCTATTACATACTTGGCACACATGCTGCAAGTAATCCACCAACTTACACAAGATGGAAAAAGTAATGAAGTGAACAACCTCAAAGTATAACGTTGTTTCAGTTGAATGGCTCAGTGAATATTGTTTTTTTAGTGCTTGGCGAACAACAAGTTTGGATAAATACAATCATGCAGTCTTTCTAGATACATACAAAGTGATTACACTTGTATAGCCACTAAATTGCAAATCCTCTTAGGGTTTTCTGTCACTCAATGTTGAAATAGAATTATGTAGATAATTATGATAAACTTCCTAGACCTCTAAGATCTATTTAAACTGAAGGGAAGATGTACATGTGTATTTGTAAGTTGTAGAGCATATAGCCCAATCCTATTTTTATGACTGAGGTAGGATCATGTCTAGGAAAATTGTAGATTCCCCTATCATGGTCACTACAGAATAATTATGTTCTATCATAAAAAATATAAAAATATTTTTTTGTAATCGATATAATAAAGCTATAAATTATATTTCTATAGTTATTTGTATAGTGAAATATGTTGAAATATTTTCTTTTATAAGTTAGATAAGGAATGGTTTCTTTATAAATTAGATAAGGAGTGGTTTTACAATCCAAAAAGAACTACGACACAACTTGTTGTCCACTTATCTTCTACTTCGATGTAAATCTCCAATTCTACGAATCATGTCTTTGTAGTAAAGAAAATATTAATATTAACTATTTCCATAAAAAAAGTTAAGGATCCTACAATGTCTTCTTATTATCATCCCATGCATAACCAACTAAATCAGTTTAATAGATAGGGTATACATGAACTCATCGACCCTCTCTCTATGACTCCTAGCCTCTACTTGGATGTCTCTATTTGTGGATTACATGCCGACTCTAATTTCCTACCTCTTTGCTGGTCTTGTTCCACAAATTGGATTGTGGTGGATTGACAAATTGCATTATGGAGCATGTTGATAGAAGTTTTCCACTCACATGGTGTTTCTTCAAGAACCAACTCATTATCCCTTTAGGGTAAGGCAAACATGTCTTTTTTCCTTTCTCCTCGATTCTGAGAGCTCAAGCATGTCATCTATTCCTATATGCAACCACGACAATGTGAACCCCAACTCCTGATCTTATATGATGAGGTGTTGTTTGAGAATCCCTATCGCAATAGCATCTTCAACCTCTACATGTTATTTGGCCTCTCTATTGTGCCTATATTGTTCCCACAATTGGCATGAACTCCACCAACATGATGAAACACAGATTGCTTTATAATGCTATATATCTATGAACAACACATGTCAAGGGTTTATGCTACTGTGCTTTCTTGGGATTGCTTTACTATTGTCCAAAACATAGATGTAAGCTTGTTCTCCATCTCTCTTTTCCACTTACATTACATATATGAGTGACCATTCAACATAATCCGTTGAGCATATTTATTTGAACATTTATGCATTCAATCATCAAGTTACACTATCTTTATCAACTATAATATGATTATTAATTTTTCTATATATAGAATGTATGTCAAAAGAAGTCATGCATTTTTTAAGATGAATTGCAAAGGTTTCCCACCTTTTTACCCTCCCTTCGTGTTACTAGGCCACTAGTCCATTGTTCCAGCTCCATGCTTCAGAAGTCAAAGATGGAGACATTGGATAGCCATTCGAATGGGGATCCATGATGGTTAGTTGAGTCTGTTGGGTCAGTTAGATGGTGGTTCTCATCCCCTATTCTACAAGAATCTTGTCACAATTTTGGTTCATAATTATTTAGTCATTGAATCTAGATCTGACTGCCTCTATATTGACTAAATGTGTCATTCTCTTAATAGTTGGATATTTTATAGACTTTTTACCATATTATTGAAAACTATATAACATATGATATTATACTTACAATGAAAAATAATGTAAGGAATAATTATTACAGAGCGAAGATTCATTTTAGAATTTCATAAGAATCAATTGGTATAAGATGTACATCATCTATCAACTTATAAATTGCTTAAGAACTCAAAATGAAATTTGATTTAGAAATAAGTTTTCCACATATAAAAATGGAAATATCGAGAACAAGTTTGTGTAATTTATCACACAATTTATATTTATTCATTAATAGGACAATACCACTATTTAACTATCTATGTACGAAACCATATATAAAATAAATTGGGTAAAATCTCTTTGTGGAATTTGTCCCTTTGTCTAATGAATATAAATAGCACAATGATATTAGTAGTTGGAAGTTTATCAATAATTTCTATAGTCTGGGATTAGTAAGTTGGAATATTAAAAATAATATTTCTAACAACTTCAAAGAACTTCTTGTTAGAAATATCATTTTTATATTTACATTATTTTTTCAAATAATAACCAAACGTCATGGAATATTATAGATAGTATAATATGTATTTTAGAATATAATATCCAAATATGGGGACATATGTTGTTTATGACTTAATCAAACCATTGTACTAGTATATAATTTTTTTCCATAACGCCTAACAAAAACAAATTAGTACTTGTATAGAAAGTGATTAGATATTTTATTTTGAATATGTACATTTTATTTATTTGTTAAACTAATCAATGGAGGGTATTTTATGAGGACTAGACATGGTTACCTTAAGGATAAAAATACAAATACCATTATTAATATTTAAAAAATGAGATTGTTGCATTACTTACAATAAACATGTAGTAACCTAAATTAGTCATTTCAAATTTTGATGTTGCATGTTAGGGAAACCATGATCGGTGGTAATTTCATAGTAGTTAACTTTCACTTTGAAGATCAAGCTACAATAAATTATATACAGTATGTGTACAGAGGAAATAAAAAAGCCAATTCAAAATTTAGAGAACCAAATGCAATGATTCTTTATGAATATGAGTAGCTAATATTCATCATACTATATCATACTATATAATGTCACTACATTATCATACTTCCTTTCGTTGATATTTTCATAATATATTTAACATCATCCTATTAAGATAGATATTTACTGCACATTTCTATACATTCTATGTAATTTGTTTACAAACTACATGAAATGATTCTATCATGCAATCATTTCATTATTACTAAAGAAACTCCAATAATAAAGTTCCTAAGAAGAAAAGAAGACCAAAAATTTAGAAAAGTCTATATTGTTAGCCACCAATTGCCATTGTTTTTGTTCTCTACAATTAATGTTAAGTGAAATAATATTGAGTTGAACTCCCAAGTGATTATTACATAAAATAGAATGTCATCCTAGCTAAGGATCTGAGTATTCTCATCAGATTCTAACAAAATGACTATATGTGATAGGCTAAGGCATAAGTTAGTTTGCAAACTCAAACATAGTTATGTTGGTACATCATTGTCATAGACCATGTGGAAGACTAATACATGGTTTTAAGGCCAAACTAGAGATATAAAAACATAGGAATTCTTTCACTTAAAAAATAGTACCTAGGTTAAATGCAACAAAGGTGATCTACATATAACGAAGGTTTAACATGGTAATATTATTGATTATGCATCAATATCTTCATGATCGGTTGTGCTACCTAAATTGGTGAATAATTTACTAACGATATGAAATTTACCCACCAGATTGAATAAAAGAATACAAACTATATGATTAAAATATTATATTCAAAATCTTAAAGTTAGTAATTATTTAGAACGAACAATATTTGGTCTTATGAATAAAAATTGAGCATATTTGAAAGGTATCATGATGGGACACTAACTTGTAGCATTATACCTACCCTATTGACATAACAAAAATAAATTTGGAATATAAGTTATACAAAATATAAACAGATGAACCTAATGAGCTCTTAGTAGATAACCCAAATCAAAATATTAACCATCAATTTGATGATTAAACAACACATTTTCGTCACACCCATTTATAGTTACAAAGGCATCCATATATGCTTACATATGTTACTAATTTCATGTCTTTGTACTTTTTAGGTGAGTTCACTCATCCTCAATTATAGAGGCTTCTCCTAGATGATTGGTTCTTCATTTTGGCTTTAATATCCATAAAATTGTCCAAAAATAAGCTTCTTGACATGGAAGCTATGGATTTTGTTGTCTATTTCTAATATTAGACCTTGGTTTTGTTGAATAGAGAGAAACTTTGTTTTTGTATATGTGAATTAAATTGTACAAAGCTATCTATGATATATAACATGAGAGGGAAACTAAGAAACTATGACACCTAATGTAGGTCTAAACACTAATAAAATTAGTAATAAGTACTTCATATTTCCCCTTAGGTTATATCGTATATATAATGTAAGCCCTACTAAAAGCATACTACTTTAAGGTGTTTTTGAGGGAAAATATTTATAAATATATTTTCAGACGGATCATCTATAGAAATGAAGGAATATACCATTTTCTAGAAAGAGCAACATCTGTAATAGAATGATAGTCAGTCTCAAAATTCCTAGTTTTTGTGTAAAACATGAGTATTGATAATGAAAGTTGTAGCTTTATTATCACAATGCATAGGCACTTGAGTGGAAATGGAAGTAAAAAATTCTTGGAGTAGTGGCACCATCTATAAGATCTCACATTAAGTGAAAGATAGGAGTAAACTTGTACCTAGTCTTAATGCATTATATCCTTTCATTGAATACATGATTATTGGTGGTGAATGTTATAGCTTTAATATCAAAATGAATGGGAATAAGAGTAGAATAACAAATTTCAATGAGTGGAACTTAAGACACCACCCAGACTAATCTCACGTATCATATGAGTTGTAACCCTATGTTCTATTTCAACACTAGAGTGTAATATATCATTACGATCTTCAATATCCAAGTGATACTATTTACTCCTTCACATATGTAAAATTGTACTAGAGCTCCTATATTCGTGAGTACCGTCATAATCATATTTAGTACATCCTAATAGAGTAGGGTATTCATTATTTGTATAGTGTAACCCATTTTTTAGAAGCAGGTTAGATACATGAGAACATGGTAGACATACATCCAACAAATCTCATAAGATTTATGCAAAATTGACTTATACATACCAAAAAAACATGCTTGGATGAGACACTATTACATTCAAAGGATTCCCAACAACAACTCTAGATTTGGTGATATCAACTAGTTCATGTAGGGGTGATCAAAATTCACTTAATAGTCGATTAACCAAATTGTCAATAGTGAATGGTTTTTTTTTTTTACATTTCGGTTAATGTGGTTAGTTTATTTCAATTAATTGGTTAAATAAATGATCAATTAGGTAAAATTGTTTTTTATTTGGTTAATTTAATTGTCTGGATAGCCTCAATTTATTCAAAAAATATCCTATAGATATATATACACATCTATATTTGTACTTTTATTTCAGAAAGTCTCCAAAATTATATACTAATCAACTTTTCATAAACTTTATAGTGTTGTATTTATATGCAATACTCTATAATATAAAAGTTATTCGAAATTTTATGTGTATTATTCAAATAAGATATTACAAGAGTTTTATTTGGAAAGTCAAATTAAATGATCGAATTGATTATTAACTTATTAACAAAAACTAAATAACCAATATTAATTCCATTAGGTTAATTTTTCAAATCTCAAACAAAAAACCAACCATTTCACCGGATCAATTTAATCATAACCGACAAAACTAACTCAATGCCCACTCCTTAGTTCAAGTCTATATGAATATCCAAAATGAGGTCGATGATCCATTGTGATACCCTCAGGTTTACAACTTAGCATACCAGATTCTTTAAGGATATCCAAAACATAATTCCCAGATGATAGAGAATAAGGTAAGAGTCTACATGTTAATTCAATACCCAAAAAGTAACTAATATGGCCAATATCCTTAGTGAGCAATTGTGCTTGTAAGAAATCCTTGGTCAGTTGGATACCATCATGGACACACACAAAATCCAGTATACCATCAACACAATTTACCAAATTTATAGACCATTTATATGAATGTATATCTAACAGACAATAATAAGAAGAAGAGTGAGAGAAACCACATTTTTGATTAGCTTCACTAAGTTTCTCAGAACAAGCCCTTAGACTTTTTTAAAATCATAAATATCTATGTTTAACTTGCACACTTTGGGACACTCACCACGAGAAACATACCCATGATATTTCTCCACATAAATCTTTTATGTTAAATTTGTATAACAATGTGTTTTGATATCCATTTGATGAATAGTATGATTACAATATATAAAAATAGTTAGACGAACACATGAATAATTGATATGATTCAAATGTGAGAATGTCTCAAAAAAATTCGTGCAATATGTTTGTGTATAGCCCTTGGATACAAGCCTTGATTTGTAGTGATTAGTCATCAAATTAGTTAGGTATAGAAATGTTTAGACCCACATAAAATCAACCACAAATGAATGAGGAGGCAATTCAATGAATTCGCATATCTAATGAGAAAGCAGAGAAGAAATCAATTTATTTATGGCATTATTTTATAGAGGATAGAATAAGGCTTCACTGTAATCTAAAAATAGCTAATGAGAGTTCACAAAAATCTAAAATTACTTTGCTAAAGGATAAAATGATCAAGATTCATAAAAAGAGACAAAGCATAATTAGGAAGAATATGCATATAGTGAATGTCCTTACAAACAGATATAGGAAATTCATATCTAACGATGATAATGAATATGGATCTCCATTATAAGAACTAAATTGACGAGAGGCTTGTCTATGGGGATAGTCGGGAGAGGTGTAGAATCAAATGAAGGAGAATGCATATCTAATGATGATGTTGCATGTAGCGTCCACCATATGTGTTAAGATAAATAACCCTAAAGGTAGGGCTAAATGAGGAAATTAACAACCTATTCATGGTAAAACACAATAAGGCCTTTATGAGATTAGAAAAAATAGTCAAAGAATAAACATAAAACACAAACTAAACTTTATAATGTCATCGTAAAGGTTGACATACTAATTAACATGATACATGAGCTACTCTCCATCTCATAACAATCTTTTATAACAAAGACATGCTTCTCTTATATCAAGACATTACATTAGGAACCATTATTTATTACAAGGTATTATAATCATAAAAAAATGCTACAAGGTTGTCAAGGTAAAAACATGAAATAGAATAGATGTTATGATATCTCTACTAGGATTTGAGTGTGCATGGACTCCAAGACAAAGAAAACCACAAATCACCCATCTCCAAACACTATGTATATAATCTACACCTTTAATAGATGTGAAACAGTAACAACATATTTTATGAGATATTTCCACCTTGGTAGATTACATATTTGACTCAAGGTCAATTATGTAGTCACGTCTAAATTGACTAAACCCGGGTTTTGATGATGACTAACCATTCCACATATTTGTGTCTAATGTCTCTACTTGAGTGATTTTAGATTAGGTATAGACACACTCCAAATGTGCTAACTTGCACATATCAAATTGGAGAAAAGACAAGTCAAAGTCAATACAAGTGCATATTTTTGTAATATGATGTAAATCCATTAGAATTATGTTGTAAATCACTTGTAATGATTGTATGAGTTGTAATTAAGCTTAAAAAAATTAGGAGCACTTAGATCGAATGTTTAAGCACTCAAAAGACATTTTCCAAAATTCACATCAGGTTATTCATCGATCGAGTTCTATGAGTTGCAAACTCGACCGATCCTGATTGGATCTTGAAAAAAACTTTTGATCGGTCGAATTTACACTTCACAGAACTCGGACGATGGAGTACCTGAACAATTTGATTTGCATTTGTCGGTCGAGTTTCCCCAGGACAAACTCGACCGATGGTCTGAATATTGGCTTTGCCGTTTACTCTATCGGTCCAGTTACCCTTATAGAAACTCGACTGATTGCACTGTACAGAAAAGTGCAGAAAAGTACTTCTAGCCATTGTGGAGTTGCAACAAGTGAAAATATATCTGTTGCAAGCCACAAAATAGCTAGTTTTTTGCCCCAATTGTTCCTAAAGGCTTCTAGGCATCCTCAACTATAAATATGACCCCTTCGGCTTCATCCCATGGTTAGCCAAGCACTGTGAAGGTCCCTATTCTATAGTTGAGTGATCCTACAACCTCCTCTCTCTCTAAGATTAATCACTTGCTACATTTGTTAGAGTGAGTAGGAAATTTGTAAGGGAGCTCGTCCTACATGTATATCTTGTGAGGCTCTCACTTCCACCACCTCGCTATCTCTCATTCCAACCATGAAGATGAAGGATCTCTCTCTTGGCTAAGAGAGGTGAAGAAGAACAAGGGAAGGCCTCCCTTGGTGAAGATCAAGGCTGAAGACTTGGAGCAAGAGTAGGTAAGCCCTTGGTGAAGGTAGAAGACTCCTTGATCAAGTGGGTAAGTCCTTGGTGGAAGCTTCTCTGAGTGAAGGTGAAGTCAAAGGCGGAAGATCCAAGAAGAGTGGGTAATCCCTGCAAGACTGAAGACTTGTGCAAGAGTAGGTAAGTCCTTGGATGAAGGTGGAAGACTCCTTGTAAAGTGGGTAAGTCCTTGGTAAGGTTGAAGACTCTTTGTATTATATATGTAAGTCCTTTGGTGGTAATGTATTGTATCTCTTATAATGAATATAATGAAGATCCAAGGTTAAGAAATCCTATAGGTTGACCTCTCTAGGTAGTGGCCTGACTCACTTCTAGTTTGAAGTGTGGAACCACTCTAAATAGCTTATCAATTGGTGTACCCTTGTTATGCATGTTTTAGTTGCACACAAATTTCCTATTTAGCAACCTTATCTTATGATATATCTTGAAGGTCTTATGAATTTTGTTTAAGTGCATTCAATGCTATTCACCCCCTGTAGATCATCTAATCACCCATCTAGGATCCAACAATTTGTATCAAAGTGGACTTCTTCAAGCATACTTCAACAAGTAGGAGAAGATGGGTGACTACCAAGGAGGGAGATACTTGATCAGCCTTCCAATCTTTGATGGGAGCAATTTCCTCAATTGGAGAAGAAGGCTTCAATTCTACATCCAAGGATCAAGTCTTGAGATGTGGCAAATGGTGAATAGCCCATACAAGCTACCAAAGACAAAGATTGAAGATTGTGATGACGCTACCTTGAAGAAAGAAAACTTGAATGCTAGAGCCATGCACATCCTCTATGCCGCCATGAACTCCACCGAGTTCAACCGGATTTCTTCTTATGAATGGCCTATGAAGTATAGAAAAAGCTATGCATCACTTATGAGGGGACAAATCAAGTGAAGGAAAGAAAAGTCTACATGCTCAAAGGGATGCTTGAGAACTTCAAGATGGGAAAGGAGGAGAGGATATCCAACATGTACTCAAGGCTCAACACCATTGTGAATGGTCTTGCGGTTCTAGGTCATCCTATGTCTAGAGGAGAGATCAACTCAAAGATCCTTAGAACTCTTCCCAAGAGGTGGGAACCCAAGGTGACTTCCATTGAAGAAGTAAGATCTCTTAAGGATGTCCCTATTGAAGAGATCATTGGAAATGTACAAGCACATGAAGTCACACTTAACCAAAGAGAAGAAGTTGAAAGACAAGAGAAGAAAGAGCTAAAGAAAATGAAGAAGGATGAAATGAAGGCTCAAATTGAAGCTATTGTGGGACACGCCTCTCCATCCTCTCATATTGAAGAAGGTGCCATGTACTTCAAGGGTAGATTCTATAAAGGCAAGAACTCCTCTTCCATCTGGTGCCTCAAATGTGGAAAGAAGGGTCACTACAAGATAGATTGTCTACAAGGCAAGAAGACCCATCATCACAAGGAAAGAGAAGAGAAGTACATGAAGAAGGAGAAATGGCACTCAAGATCAAGTGACTCCTCCAACTCAAGCTCATGTGAAGATTCAAGTGGAGGGTCAAGCTCAAGCTCTAGTGAAGAAGGAGAATGCCATTTTGCTCTCATGGCATCAACAAGTAAAGAATCAAGTGAGGTAAATCTAAACTCTTTAGATAAAGAATCTATGATTGCTATAATGCATGATACGTGTGCCTCTCTTAAGTCTTATAAAAGGAAAAAGAAAAATCTTGCTAGAATTGTTGATAATTTACATGTAGAAATAGATGATCTTGAACATGCTAATTCTTGCTTGCTCGATGACAAAAATTCTTGTCTTAGCCAAGTAGACTCTCTTGAATTTGAAAATACTAGTTTGCTTGATAAGATTAAGTTTCTAGAAGCTCAACCTCTTATGCCTAGTTCTAATGAAGAGCATACATTAATTGTTGATTCTCTCATTCATGATATTGATGTTCTTAAATCTGAAAACAAGGACAAAGATTATGTTTTGCAAGGATTAGAATCTGAAAATGGTGTTTATCTTTCTAAGTTTGCCTTGTTTGAAAAAGAAAATGCCTCCTTGCTTGCTAAAATCAATGCGCATGAATCTTGTTCTAGTTCTACTAGTAGAGAGAATGATGTTGTTGCTCTTCATATTGATAAAGACTCTTATTTAACTAAAGATCTTTGCTTAGAAAATGATCTTTTGCATGCTGGAGATAATATCAATCATTTATCTTCTACTATTACTTCTCTTATGCACGATAATGATGGTTTGTGATCTTCTTTGGAAAGATTCTTAGTTGGTAAAAAGAATCTTAATGACATCCTACACCATACTACTAAACAAATTGGTAGACATGGTTTAGGGTATGATAGTAGTCAAAGGAACAACAAAGGTAAAATACCTCCACTATTCCATGGAGAATCCTCTAGTTCCAAGACTATGGGCACATGCAACTATTGCAATGATATTGGCCATTATTCTACTTGTTGTCCCTTTAGGAAAGCACCTAAGATCAATACGACTTGGGTTGCTAAACTAACCCCTCCAGACCCAAAAACATGATTGGGGACCATTTCATCTTTCTTCTTGTAGGTACTTGCAAATGGATTGACTTGAGCTATTGAATTGCAAATTGACTTCTCAATCCACATGAAAGAAGAAAGGTGAGCTGTGTAGAGGGTGACAATAAGTGGAAAAAGGAATGGTAAGAACAAAGGTAATGCTTTTCTTTCTTATAACCATATCTAACTTGTTTTTGTCAAGTTAGTGTGCACTATGCATGTGGTTTTTGAGTCAAAAGTGGTATTTTGGGATTCTCTTCACACTTTTGCTCATAAACTGTTTCTAATGCTTTCATAGTGCATTACTAACTTGCTTACACATGTTTGGATATGGCTTATATCTTCAGCATGCCTCTAAATATGTTTTTATGAAATATATGTGCCTTTTGACAGTAGCTCTGTCGGTCGAGTTTTTCCTGTTTGAAACTCGACCGATAGGCACCAATGGGTGTTACCAACAACTGTCATCGGTCAAGTTGTCAATACACAGAACTTGACCGACAACACTATGCACAGAATACACAGTTGTCTTATTGGATGAGAATTTACCTCTCAACTAGATTTTCTCAACCAATAGCCTTATTCTTTGGTGTTGGATCAATGGGCGATTAGATGCTCTAGAGGGGGGGTGAATAGAGCTGAATGCACTTAAACAAAATTCATTAGACCTTCAAGATATATCACAAGATAAGGTTGATAAATAGGAAATTTGTGTGCAACTAAAACATGCATAGAAAGGGAGAGAGAAATTGAACATACACCAATAGGACAAGCTATTTAGAGTGGTTCCTCACTTCAAACTAGAAGTGAGTCAGTCCACTTACCTAGATAGGTCAGCCTCTAGGATTTCCTAACCATTGCACTCTTATATTCATTCATAAGACTTACAATACATGACCAATAAAGGACTTACATATCCAATACAAAGAGTCTTCAACCTTACCAAGGACTTATCTACTTTGCAAGAAGTCTTCCGCCTTCTTCCAAGGACTTACCTACTCTTACACAAGTCTTCAGCCTTGTAGAGATTACCCACTCTTCTTGGATCTTCCGCCTTTGACTTCACCTTCACTCTGAGAAGCTTCCACCAAGGACTTACCCACTTGAGAAAGGAGTCTTCTTCCTTCACCAAGGTCTTACCCACTCTTGCTCTAAGTCTTCAGACTTGATCTTCATCAAGGGATACCTTCCCTTGTTCTTCTTCACCTCTCTTATCCAAGAGAGACAACCTTCATCTTCATGGTTGAAATGAGAGATAGGGAGGTGGTGGAAGTAAGAGCCTCACAAGAAATACATGTAGTACTAGTTCTCTTACAGATTTCCTACTCACTCTAATGAATGTAGCAAGTGATTAAGCTTAGAGAGAGAGAGGAGGCTGTAGGAAGCACTCAACTATAGAATAGGAACCTCACATAGAGTTTTGCAATGAATGCTCAACCTTAGAATGAAGCCCAAGGGGTCCTATTTATAGCTAGGGATGCCTCTTAGCCTTTGGGAACACTTGAGAATGAAAACTAGCCATTTTGTGGCTTGCAACAGATATATTTTCACTTTTTGCAACTCCATAAAGGCTAGAAGCACTTTTTTGCACTTTTTCGTACAATGCAATCGATCGAGTTTCTATAAGGGTAACTCGACCGATAGAGTAAAAGACAAAGCTGATATTCAGACCATCGGTCGAGTTTGTCCTGGGGAAACTCGACCGACCAATGAAAACTGAATTGGTCAGGTACTCCATCGGTCGAGTTCTGTGAAGTGTAAACTCGACCGATCAAAAGTCATTTTCAAGATCCAATCAGGATCGGTTGAGTTTGCAACTTAGAGAACTCGACCGATGAACAGCCTGATGTGAATTTTGGAAAATGGCTTTTGAGTGCTTAAACATTCGATCTAAGTGCTCCTGATTTTTTCTAAGCTTAATTACAAGTCATACAATCATTACAAGTGATTTACAACATGATTCTAATAGATTTACATCATATTACAAAAACGTGCACGTGTATTGACTTTGACTTGTCTTTTCTCCAATTTGATATGCGCAAGTTAGGGCATTTGGAGTGTGTTTATACCTAATATGAAATCAGTCAAGTAGAGACATTAGGCACCAATTTGTGGAATGGTTAGTCATCATCAAAGCACAGGTTTAGTCAATTTAGACGTGGGTCAACATTGACCTAACTGACCTTGATGTTATTTCTCCCCATTTTTGAAGATGAAAAACCATTCCATAAATGTATTGAAAGCTTTTAAGTAAAATCATACCTTTGGAAAAACCTTGGGGTTTCAATAGGATTGAGCTCATATTCTCCCCCTTAATTGATGCGCATGGAGTTCTCATACTCCCCCTCAATTGATGTTATTTCTCCTGCATGGTTATCTTTCATAACATTTATAGAAACAATGTCTTCTACTCATATATGTTCTACACATATATGTCTTCTCCCCTTTACATGAACATACTTCTCTTCTTCATGTAAGACATGCCTTCTCCCTATTTTTTCAAAAGAAGACATACCTTTCTCCCCCTTTATCATTTCAAAAAGGTGGGGGTATGAAGAAATAAGAAACACCACTTGTTAAAAAAAGGAGACAAAAAGTTATATAAGGAGAGTAGAAGAGCACAGATAGGGGCTTGTCCAAACATAGAAAGAAAAACAAGTTAAAGCATATACTTGAACAACCTAAAATGCAAGATAAAGTGCTACGGAAAAATAATAAATCACAATTTTGACCCTCAAGATGACAGAATTTTCCCAAGAAGCATCAGGGCTCATGGCAAAGCGACGAGTCTTGATTAGAAGGCCGTTTCTGCATAAAAAGTACTAGTCTTTCATCAAAAACTGAAACTGGAGCAAAATATGCATAAAATCCAAAAATACTCCAATTTCTACATACAATATAGATCTATGTACCCTGCATCACAATGTTATGCAAGAAACTCAAGATAGTAGATATGCAATTCAAGGAACAAGCTTGAACAAGTATGAGACAAGATACAAGCATAGCATATAGTGAAATACCACTAGATGAGCAATGTTACCAATTATCAACAAGGTCAGAACTACATGTAGGTGAACTACTAGTAGATGATATCACAATTTAGGACTACTAGTAGGATCTAGATCATAGCAAGCTATGAGTAGATGTAGAGATATATCCAAACAAAGAGAAATGCTATTTTAGAAGTAAGTAAGGATATAACTCACTAGACATGCATCCTTACCATAAGATGATTACCACTAAGAACCTCAAAGTTGTATCAAAACAAGATATACACCTAGATAGATGTAGCAAGTTAGAGTACAACGGAAGAAATTTTAGACACAACCAAGAGATCTGAAGAGATCATCATCAAAACCTACAAAGCAACTCAAAGCAAGTAATTGCAAGATATAGGTATACCAATTTAGAGAAATTAGAGAGATAGAGTTGTAAGTAAGATAGGAAATTTAGAACATGGAAATATGCATATAAAGGTACCAAAACTTGCTATGACCTAGATCCTTCTAGTAGTCCTAACCGGTGATAACATCTACTAGTAGTTCACCTACATGTAGTTCTAACCTTGTTTCTAATTGGCATCTCTGCCCATCAAGTGGTATATTTCACTATAAGCTATGCTTGTATCTTATCTCATACATGCTCAAGATTGTTCCTTGAATTGCATATCTACTATCTTGAGTTTCTTGCATAACATTGTGATGCAGGGTACATAGATCTACATTATATGTAGAAATTGGAGTCTTTTTGGATTTTATGCAGATTTTTCTCCAGTTTTAGTTTTTGCTACAAGAGTAGTCTTTTTTATGCAGAAATGACCTTCTGAGCAAGGCTCATCACTTTGCCATGAGCCATGGTACTTTTTGGGAAAATTCTGTCATCTTGAGGGTCAAAATTGCATTTTATTATTTTTCTACAACACTTCATCTTGCATTTTGGGTTGTTCAAGTGCATGTTTTAATTTGCCTTTCTTTCTATGCTTGGATAAGCCCCTAGCTGTGCTCTTCTACTCTCCCTATATAACTTTTTGTTATCTCCTTTCCTTTAACAAGTGGTGTTTCTTATTTCTTCATACCCCCACTTTTTGAAATGACAAAGGGGGAAAAAGGTATATCTTCTTTTAAAAGAGGAAGAAGGAAGGTCTTACATGAAGAGGAGAAGTATGTCCATGTAAAGGGGAGAAGGTAAATGGGAGAAGACATATATGTGTAGAACATATATGAGTAGAATACATAGTATTCTATAAATGTTATGAAAGCTGACCATGCAAGAGAAATAGCATCAAATGAGGGGGAGTATGAGAACTCCATGCGCATCAATTCAGGGGGAGCATAAATAGGACCCCTTGGGCTTCATCCCATGGTTAGAAAAGCACTATGAAGGTCCCTATTCTATATTTGAGTGATCCTACAACCTCCTCTCTCTCTCTCTCTAAGATTAATCACTTACTACATTCATTAGAGTGAGTAGGAAATTTGTAAGGAAGCTCGTCCTACATGTATATCTTGTGAGGCTCTCACTTCCACCACCTCCTTATCTCTCATTTCAACCATGAAGATGAAGGATCTCTCTCTTAGCTAAGAGAGGTGAAGAAGAACAAGGGAAGGAGTCCCTTGGTGAAGATCAAGGCTGAAGACTTGGAGCAAGAGTGGGTAAGCCCTTGGTGAAGGTAGAAGAATCCTTGCTCAAGTGGGTAAGTCCTTGGTGGAAGCTTCTCTGAGTGAAGGTGAAGTCAAAGGCGGAAGATCCAAGAAGAGTGGGTAATCCCTGCAAGGATGAATACTTGTGCAAGAGTAGGTAAGTCCTTGTAAGAAGGCGGAAGACTCCTTGTAAAGTGGGTAAGTCCTTGGTAATGTTGAAGAATGTTTGTATTGGATAGGTAATTCCTTTAGTGGTCATGTATTGTATCTCTTAAAATGAATATAATGAAGATGCAAGGTTAATAAATCCTAGAGGTTGACCTCTCTAGGTAGTGGACTGACTCACTTCTAGTTTGAAGTGTGGAATCACTCTAAATAGCTTGTCAATTGGTGTATGTTCAATCTCTCTCTCCCTTGATATGCATGTTTTAGTTGCACACAAATTTCCTATTTAGCAACCTTATCTGGTGATATATCTTGAAGGTCTAATGAATTTTGTTTAATTGCATTCAACTCTATTCATCCCCCTCTAGAGCATCTAATCACCCATCTCAGATCCAACATACATACCCAAGGGATGCTTATTCTTTATTACAAGGAATACTTAACAAGTGTATATAACATGGTAGGAATTTACTAACCAAGAGAAATGAGTAAGCATATAATGTATAAGTCACTCACATTATGTATTACTTATCTCATTATTATCATCTCATCTGTTTGAGTTCTTTTCTATGTAAATTTCATACACAATAGTCTAATATCTCATTCTTGTCATTCTTATTCTGATGCTACATAATCATCCAATAGGACATGACCGTGGCCCGAAACCCCAAACATCATGTCAGTGATGTCTCAAGGCCCACTTCTTAGGGGATTTGAAAAGGGTCCAACATCCCACAAATGGAAGAAGCATGCAACTGAGGCTCTACTGACTCCTTCCTAGGGTAGAGAGGTATTAGATGGCTCTACTACTCTCTCCCTCTCAATCAAGGATTGGGGCCTCTTTTCCACCTCTGCCTCTGCCCTAATATTTCTACATCATATAAGAAATCTTGTATATGTTGAACATATAATGGGCTCAAGAGTGGGGGATTTGAGCTACATGCACTTAAAAAAATAGTAGACCTTAAAAATATTTTCCAAGATAATAATGCAATTATGAAAATTGAGGGAGAGAGAGTTTGAAAAATATACATTTGAAGGAACCATTTACTATAAAAAACATTATAGCTCCAACATTAAGACACTCCTTATGTTGCATTATAAAAATTACATCAAATGACCATGTTTTTCAAGTTCAAAGGTTAAACTAGCTTCCGTTTTATAGTCAATGAAGCCAACAAACTTATCAAGGACTTACTTATCCTTGACTAAGATACTTTTGACTTCTACAAGGACTTATAAAATCTTGCAAGAAGTCTTTAGCCTTAATCAAGAGTCTTTCAAATTCAAGCACTTACCAATCCTTATCAAGGATCTCTTCCTTTGCCTTCACCTTCACCAAGGAGAATCTTTGTCCACCAAGGGCCACCTTTGCTTCTTCTTCTCCCTCTTTTTGACAAACAAGAGAATCTCATCTTCATGTATGATAGAATGTGGACATAGTGATGTGAGATCCTACAAGCTATACATGTAGGATTGGCTCTCTTACATATTTCCTCACAAGGTTACATGTAGGACTAGCTCTCTAACATATTTCCTACTATCTCCAATGGATGTCACTTGTGGTTATAATCATGAGATGGATAGGGACTCCTTGGAGAACTTATTCTCTCAACTATAGTATGGGAGCCTTTATAGTGCTTGTCTAACCATGGTATGAAGCTAAAGGATCCTAATTATAGTTTAGGATTCCTCCTCATTATTATAATCATTAAGAATGAATTCTACCTATTACTGGGGGTGTCTAACATATATATTTTTACTTTTTTCCCCCTCTCTAAAGGATTGTTTTGCATTTTACAGAAGTTCCTAAAATCTCAATCGATTACAAGGGTAACTCAACCCATTGCCAAAAATCGCATCCAGTAACAATGTTGTCCCACTAGACAACAAGTTGTGTACATAAGAATCTTTCAAATTGCTAAAATTCTAATCAGTTAAGAATTCAGTCAATGACATCTTTTAAGCTACAAATAGTACCTTTGAATGAGTTTTATCCATGATAGTCTCGGCCGAAATAAGTACATGTTTGGAAAACTTAATTAATGTTAATTTCTTCATTAATTTGATCTAATATATTTTTTACACTTTTGAGATTTATACAAGTCATACTGTCATTGCAAGTGACTAGAAAAAATATCTACTGAGGATTTTAATATTGATACTTGTTCTTGCATGAATTGGTTTTTACAAACTAGGGTTATAAAGTTTGGTCTTTGGAGTATATACATCTGAAATCACTCCAGTAGAAACATTATACAGAAACAAGTGGAATAGTTTAGTCATTAACAAAAATGAGATTTAGGTAATATATCCTGTTGAGGAAACATCCTTCTCCTTTTTTAATACGATACACCATGCATAGACGTATTGAAAGTTTTCAAATGAAATCATAGATCTACATAAATATGAATATCTTTTGATGACGTTTTTAGTTTCATCTTAGATTTTATTTTTCATATTTTTCTTGCAGTTCACTTAAAAATCCACTTATTTTAGCTTTTTAGTTGTTTATGCAACTTATTTGGTATTTAATTGGTTTTATGTTGAATTTGTAGGTTGATGCAAGGAGAAGAAAAGAAGTAATAAAATCCCTATGAATATTATGCAATAATAAAAAAATTGATGCAAATAGAAGAGGAGAAGTGATAAACTTCCCATGAAATTTCCATTAAATAAGCCAAAATATCAAATCGTGGCTCCCCAACTCCATCAAGTAGAAAGATGGTGAATGCATATACAATCAGTAAAATGGTGCTACATTCCACATTTGATGTTGGAATTGGATGATTTAAGTGGGTTAAAGGTGATTCAATTATCTACACAACAAATATATTTATTGACTACTAGTTGGCTGACTGGCAATCCAGTCGTTTGAAACTGCTAGGACAAAAGTCATTATCAAATGGCTGAAAGTCATGGGATTAGTTTTGATGGATCTTTTATTTTGCATGTCGATATAAAATACTTGGGAGATGTGCCAGACAAGGGTTCATGACTTATTTTCTCCCATCCACAACCCTAGTCACAACCAAAGAGAGTCGGAGATAGAATTCACAACTTGACATGAAGACATGCTCTGTTGAAGGACTTGGTTAGATATTTCATCCATCGTTCTGAGAGTTGTAATGAGACCACTGAACTTCTCCTCTATGATGCCATCTTCTCTATCAGCTTCATCTTCTCTCTCTTTCAAAATCGTGATCAAGATTAGAGCATATATCTTTTACTTTGACACATGGAATAGTAGTGTGACCCGTACTCTACTTTGACATTGTTAGTGGTTATATGTATGGATATATACATTAATAATCAAATGATAAATGCTTGCTTCATATCATGGTCATCTATCATGCATGATTGTTATAATCCTAGATATGAAGTCTTTGAAATCTAAAATTGGAATAACAAACAATATTGTTGATGTAACATACAAAAATTTATGTAATAATTTAGTATTATTATGTTCAAATAAATAAATTACATTATTTAATATAAAATATTTTTTCTCTTAAATATGACCAATAATAAAGGACCAATTTAATTTATGAAAATAATTTGACATTTAACATATATTTGGAGAGATAACTCATTTATACATCTATTGTTATAAAATACTTTAATATTCTAAAATACCAAAATATTATTTTGTTTATGTGAATTAATGTCTAATATGCTCTCTTCCTCAATTTCAATAGTCAAAACATTTATAGATAATTAATAACGTGACACATAATTCATTTACACCCTTTTTATAAATCCTGACATATAACTCTTGTTAATTGCCAAAATAATTTCAATGTTCTCAAAAGTAATTATTTGGAATAATACAGCTTAAATATCAATCCGTGTATCCTATTAAAAAGTAAACAATTGTAAATTGGTTATTAAAGCATGACAATAATTAATGATCTAATTTATTCAAAAAATAATATAAAAATTAATTTGTATACTTCTAGATCTAATTTACTCCTTTCTAAAAATTTATGTATTATTTGACCATCCATTTAATTACTTAAACTTTTCTTTTAAATTTTCAATTAATTACATTTAAATGCCACTGCACTTTCTAATTGATGCAGAGTCAACCCTTTTTCCACTTGAACTTTGTGTGTATTTCTGCTTACCGACACCTCCCCTTCCTCTCCCACTTCTTCTTCTTCTGTTCTTCCTCTCCCTCTTCTTATTTCATTTTCTCTCCCTCTTCTTCTTTCGTTCTTCGCATATTTGTCCTTCCTTGTGTATATAAACCCTGCTTGGCTGAGAGATCGTCCCCTCATACCTAAACACTAGTAGAAGCACGAAATGCCATGTCCTTCCTCTCCACGACTTGGAAGCCCAAGCCACAATCCTCTACATTTTTAGTTCTTGCGCCTGTAAGTTGTCGCATTGAGAATGAGAGATTAGCCACCTGCAACTATAGTTGCCAACCACAATCTTAACAACCACCATTGATGATAACAAATCCATTTTGTTTACTTCTGTCGACAATAACCAACATCATCAGACTTTATCCAACCGTCCTCCTTCTCCTTCTTCCTTTCAACAAAACCCACAACTAGAAGATGACAACCTACAAACTAATCACTATCGTACCTTTTTCCCTTGGACCAGCTGCCAAGGACACTAGGCATCAATCGTTGCTCTGGTGACCACCAAAGGACCATGTAGTTGACCTTTTTCATCACTTCATTGGACTTACAACTCTAGATTTGCAAACAGAAGAGGATCATAGATGTCCCTACTAAGTTTGAACCAGCCTACTAGAGATCTTACTTGTTTACATCCATCATAACTTTCACATCCAATGAGGATATGATCCAACATGTGATTAGCATGATACATGGGATTAGGATATTAATCTTACAACTCTACAAGGTAAAAATCAGACTCCTATAATTTTTGTTTCCAGTAAATTGGGTAGTAAGTGTGCTATGACAAATTAGGTAATAATCTGGTTCGAAATCTAATCACAATAAGAAATATATACTACATATTTATTTATCTTGATCATATAGATACCAATATGAAGAGATAGTTGATCCTATAAATATATGTCTTAGTTCAATTCATTGAATATGAAGAATGACTAATGATTATGTATTATCTTAGATAGTAATCACTTATATTTACCTGAATGGATATCTAATTATAAATAATCTACCTTCTATTCAAGGAGGTAAGAGGGAAGGAAACATATTTATTTATACAATATTTATAGTGAATTAAATGTTAAAAGAAGGTAAGAAAAAAAATGAGACAAATATCCTTCATATATATATGGATGACTCTTAATAAATATGTTGTAATATAATTGGAATTGACTAAAACCTTAGACATGGATATCATAGATACATTGGGAAGATTCGTTTATTAAAAACATATCACTTAAGTTTGAGACAAATAAACCCCTATTAAGGTAGAAATACTGAGAGGAAGATTTGACTTTAATTTCATTTATAACTTTATAATCAAAAGTATATACTTAGATGAGAGAACATATAATTACCTCTAATAATATATACATTATATTCCTTAGATAAATGTATGACCCAAAAATACTTGAACATATATGGATAAAGATAATGTTTAGAAATTGAATATAATCAATTACAATAAAGATCGTTATAGTTGAAAGACATCCAATGTGAATAATGAATGTTGATAACGAATAACTTGATATACATAACCGTATGTGCTGATGACATACATATGAGTAATATTCCTAAGATTTAAAACTCTAACTCGACACTAGGTAACCAATGCTAGGTTAGATCAACTTTTTACTATAGATTGATATTGTGGACTAATCTAAGTATAATACCCTTTTAGGTAGAGAAAGACTTATTCGATTCGATCACATAGAAATAGATTATGAATGTGCAAGGTATGTACTTCTCACTGAGAGATGTTTGGGCTTTCATCTCCTTTTGATTCCTGTTTCTCATGAATTATTTTAAATGAGGCATAATCAGTTGATTTTTCTAAATCAGGTGATCATTGGAAAATACCCTTACATGTTCATTTATTTGTGGAAATCATTCTTGATATTGTTGAACCTCAATCAGAATACAACTTATTACTACTTGACATGACCTATTTTATAAGCAATAGTGACACTTTCTTAGTATATTGTAACATAGGGTGGGGTGTATGGCCATAGTTTCACACATTCCTTGGGCTTAGTCCCTAAATTTGGGGGTGTATGGCCTTAGTTGCACGCTCTCTCTGAGCATAGTTTCTACATCGGGAGTATAGACATGGTTGCACATACTCTTTTGGTTTTAGTCCCTAAACATGTAGTCTATAGTGGTGCAGCTGCTCACTTCTGTATAGTTTGATGTTACTAGTTGAGTTGTTCACGTTTGCATTTCTTGTTTTATATTTATGCACTACTGCATTATTATTTTTGGAAATTTAAATTGATTATTTAATTCAATGTCTTTTGAACTGCCTCGTAATAAATACATACTTCTTATTTCATTTTGTATTATCTCATTAAATATACTATTTGCATCTTGTTTCCTTCCCCAATTTTGCCCTCCAGTATGCCCAAATAACATTTTTAATACATAGCAGGATTTGCTGATGTCTTTCCACTTTATTGTTTTATCTCAGCTGTATTTGGATACCTAGTTCAGGAATATTTCAAGAACTATATAAATGCAAGTCAGACCTGAAGATAGAGTACCTTGGACTCTTGGGCTTGAGGCTTATTTGAGATAGTCAAGTGTTGACCTCTGTAAATTTTCAAAGATTGATATAACCATATGATTCATGATATCATGTATTTGATCTAGAATATCCTGATGTTGCCAAGTTTTATTTAGGATTGTTGATGGATTTTTGTTGATACCTCATTTTAACCTTCCACTACATACCTCTCTAAATCCCTTAGGATCAAACTATTAACATGCTGAAATAAATTTACTAAATAATTGAAAAATAATTAGTGGAATTCTAGTGCTTTATCGCATCAAAGTAAAGTCGAGGACACCAAAAACCTCATCATTACATGTTGGTATCAGAGCCACCACAGTTGGCACTCAGGCTGTCTCAATGCTTAATTCAAGTCTTCATACCTTAAATGTCCATTAGGATGAACTTTTTTCCATCAATCTTGTGTGATCATATCTAGTATGATTATATCTTTGGACCTTAGGGTTTTATACCTAGGTTCATAGAGGATTTTGAACATCAATATTTTGGACTGAGGATTTTGTGATAGAATTCTAGACTGACTAGTATATATATATCCCTCTCACTTCCCGTAGTTTATACTTTTATAGCTCTTTTACCCCTTCTCTTTGAGATAATCATTCATTTTTTAATATGATATCTCACTTGGTAGGTTTCCTCTTTATGTATGTACATAAATCCAATAGTAGATTGCAAAACAAATATATATGCCTACCCTCAATGTGTGTATCTTTGTCTTGGAAGAACTCTTATGTAGATGTTATGACCCTAAACATGATAAACTTTGATCTTATATTCAACATGGTCTAGATAGTCATCTTTAAATAATATTAATAATAATAATAATAATAATAATAATAATAAAAATAAAAACTCATGAGAATGTGTACAAATTCCTAAATGTTGAACTAAGTGCTCTTCACATTCCATAGTAATGAGATCCCAATGAGGGTAAACATTGTAGTTATCAACGACGGACCTTGTAGTCTAATTGAGATATGGAATTTTATGGTTTATCTTGGCACTAAATAATATTAATACAAGACTCTCAATATAATACCTCCTGCTCATGTAGTAAATAAAAAAAGCAAATTTGATGAGGTTTTTAACAAGAAATCCTTCATTAGCATAAGATTTCACTTACATGTGTACCCTGGTTAGCTTTAAAAAAAGGTAATATACAAGATGCACTAATACAAGTGTAATTTGGTAGTAACTACACCAACTAGAGCCTAGATCTTATTTGTGCTTGTACTTTAACTTATATATGGGTGGTAGAAGTGATCATTTTGAGTTATTATGCCCCTTATTAGTTAGTAGATGCACTACAATATTTGGATTCCTACAAATCATCCCTCTATGTGTAAGGTGAAGTTACACCTTGATACCTATAATGCATTGAATTAAAGATTGGGTGGTACTAAAAATAGTTTGAGACATGAAAATGAACTCCTGTGGAAAGTTAGTCGACTTTGGTCCTCACATTGATTTTTCATCCACTTTTTTATTTTACCTTGTGTTATTTCTATTGTAAAATCTTATTTTTTAATATAATATTGTAAAAAAAACATTTTTTGGCTTTCATCAAACCTTTTCAGACAAAGTCCTAACTTTTCACAGGCATGAATTTGGAATGGTGATCTAGATGATAAAAAACCTATATTTGGATTGACCAAAATCACAAACGATAATGACTAGGTGGCATAGTGACTATGGATGATACATAGGTAAAAGGAGAAAAAAATAGTATGGTTGTTGATATATGGAAGACATTGACCTTGTACCCTTCTATTTTTTACTCATGATAATTTTTTCCTTATGATGGATAGAGTATGGTGACATATTATATTTTGAAAAGGTAATGAGAATGATGAATAATAGAAATGTTATAATGAAAATTGTGGTGCATGTTTATGAATGCCTCCTTTGATTTAACTTAGGTGGGTAGTCAAAATCAATTAAATCGACCTCTTCATTAATGAGTCAAATCAATCTTATTAACAATTCTCAGTCATAAATAAGACATCATAGTTCCAACTAGAATGAATAAATAGAATAATGTAGCGAAATCATGAATTAATTTTACATACATAGCAAGACAAATAATCCTACAAAAATGTTGATTAATTCCAATGCATTTGATAAAATTCTAATAATTAAATATTTTTCACACCTAAGTATATAGTTTTTAAATGTTAGAGTATGTGTGCCCAATAGATAACCACTATGAAGAAAAATTATTGGTATTTTACAATTACTTTAATACTAATGTTGAAATAAAACTCTACTAAGATTTCAAATTTATAAAATAATAAAACAAGTTTGAGGTAGTAGGCAGTGTTAATTGATTGTTATTACAATTCAAAATATTATTTATTTTATCGACATAATTTCGTATATGTATATGTATAACCCATGCACAATATGTATATAAATGTATACTAATTTGATACAAGTAAAACTTGTTTGAGAAATACCTAGTAAAATTTTAGTCTTGGTTATAGGATATGTGATTTCGAGGATGAACTATTTTTCAATGGGGAAGTCTTGTAACATACTGAAATTTAAGTAATAATTTAGTATTATTATGTGCGATTAAATAAATAATATTCTTTAATACAAAAAAATCTCTTAAATATGACCAATAATAAAGGACCAATTTAATTTATGATAATAATTTAACATTTAACATATATATGGAGAGATAACTCATTTCTATGTCTATTGTAATAATGTACCTTAATATTCTAAAATACCAATATATTATTTTATTAATGTGAATTAATGTCTAATATGATCTCTTCCTCAATTTCAATAATCAAATATTTATAGACAATTAAAAATTTAACACGTGATTCATTTACACCCTTTTTATAAATTCTAACATATAATTCTTATTAATTACCAAAATAGTCTAAATGTTCTCAGAAGTAATTATTTAGAATAGTACACTGGAAATATCAGTGTTCATATCCTATTAAAGGGTAAATAGGTTGTTACACTCTTTTATAACCATAAAATACTTATTAAATCCTAATAATAACTAATTATCTAATTTATTCAAAAAAATATAAAATTTATTTGGATACTTCTAGATCTAGTTTACCTCTGTCTAAATTTTTATGCATTTTAGACTTTGTTTAACCATCCATTTATTTAATTAAACTTTCCTTTTAAATTTTCAATTATTTACATGTAAATGTCGATGCACTATCTAATTGATGTAGAGGATACTCTTCCTATGCTTGAATGTCATATGTGTTTCTACTGGCTGGTGCCTCCCCTTCCTCTCCCTCTTCTTCTTTTGTTCTTCCTCTCCCTCTTCTTATTCCATTATCTCTCACCCTCTTCTTCTTCCGTTCTTTACATCTTCATCCTTTCTTGTGTCTATAAGCCCTTCCTAGCTGAGAGATCGGCTCCTCATACTTGGATGCCAGTACAAGTATGAAACACCATACCCTTCCTCTCCATATCTTGGAAGCCCTAGCCGCAATCCTCCTCCTTAGTTCTTACGCCTACAAGTCATCACATAGAGAACGAGAAATCAGACACCTACAACTGTGGTTGCTAGTGACAATCTGAACAACCACCATTGATGATGAGGGATCTAGTATGTTCACTTACATCAACAACAACCAACATCATCAGACCTTCTACATCCACCCTCCTTCTCCTTCTTCTTCCTTTTGACGGAACCTACAACTTGAAGATGATGACGTACAAACTAATCACTGTCGTACCTTGTTCTCCTTACACCAGTTTCCAAGGACACAAGGCATCAACTTCTGCTCTGGTGACCACCAAAGGACCATGTAGTCGACCTCTTTCATCACTTCATTGGACTTACAACTCTAGATCTGCAAACACAAGAGGATCGCAGATGTCCCTTCTAAGTTTGAGCCAGTCTACTAGAGATCTTACTAGTTTGCATCCATCGTAATTTCCCCATCCAATTAGAATATGACCCAAAAAGCGATCAGCGTGATACATGGGATTAGGCTACTGATCTTACCGCTCTACAAGGTAAAAATTAGACTCCTATAAATTTTGTTTCCAGTAAATTAGGTAGTAAGTGTGCTATGACAAATTAGATAATAATTTGGTTCAAAATCTAATCACTATAAGATATCTAGACTACATATTTGTTTATCTTGATCATATAGATACTAGTATGAAGAGATAGTTGATCCTATAAATATATGGCTTAGTCCAATTCACTAGATCTGAAGAATGACTAGTGATTATGTATTAGCTTGGATAATAATCACTTATATTTACCTGAATGGGTACCTAATTATAAATAATCTCCCTTGAATTCAAGGAGGTAAGAAGGAAGGAAACATATTTATTTATAAAATATTTATATTTAATAAAATGGTAAAAGAAGGTAAGAAAAATATGAGACAAATATCCATTATATATATGGATGACTCTTAATAAATATGTTGAAATATAATTGGAAAGGACTAAAACCCTAGACATGAATATTATAGATACATTGGGAAGATTCATTTATTAATAACATCTATATATTCACATAAACAATTACCTTTAATAATAAGTACACTATATTTCTTAAATAAATGTATGACCCTAAAATACTTGAAAATATATGGATAAAGATAATATTTAGAAATTGAACATAATCAATTACATTAAAGATCATTATAGTTGAAAGACATCCAGCGTGAATAATGAATGTTGATAATGAATAACTTAATATACATAGTCGTATGTGATAAGGACATACATATGAGTAGTATTCCTAAGATTTAAAACTCTAACTTGAAACTAGGTACCCAATACTAGGTTAGATCAACTTTTGACTATAGACTTGATATTTGTGGACTAATCTATGTATAATACCCTTTTCGGTAGACAAAGAGTTATTAAATTCGATCACATAGAAATAGATTTTGAATCTGCAAGGTATGTACTTCTCACTTGAGATGTTTGGCCTTTCATCTCCTTTTGATACCTTTTTATCTTGCATTCTTTTGAATGAGGCATAATCAGTTGATTTTTCTAAATCAAGTGATCATTTGAAAATACCATTACATGTTCATGTATTTATGGAAATCATTCTTGATACTATTGAACCGTCATTCAGACTATGACTTATTACTACTTGTCATATCCTATTTTCCAAGCAATAGTGACACTTTCCTAGTATAGTGTAACATATGAGTGGGTGTATGGACTTAATTGCACACATTCCTTGGACTTGGTCCCTAAATTTTGGGGGTGTATGGCCTTAGTTGCACATACTCCCTGAGCATAGTCTCTAAATCGGGGGTATATGGCCATGGTTGCACATACTTTTTGGGTTTTAGTCCCTAAATAGGTAGTCTGTGATGGTAAAGCTACCGCTTTCCATATAGTTAGACATTACTAGTTGAGTTGTTCACGTTTTATATTTATGCATTGTTGCATTATTATTTATGGCAAGCTAAAATGATTGATTAATTAAATATATCTTAAAATGTCTCATAATAAAATTTATTTGATCTTGACTCATACTTCTTATTTCATTCTGTAAACTCTTTTTAAATTATATTGTTTGCATCTTGTTTCCTTCCTTAATTTTACCCTCTAGTATGCCCAAACAACGGTTGTAGTACATACCAACATTTGATTGTATCTCTTCACTTTATTGTTTTATCTTGGATGTATTCCTATACCTAGTTTAGGAATATTTCAAAGACCATATAGATGCAACTCAGACCTGAATATAGAGTACCTTGAACTCTTGTACTTGATCCTTATATGAGATAGTTAGGTGTTGTCCTCTTTAATTGTTCAAAGATTGATATAACAATATGATTCATGATATCATGTATTTGATACAGAATATCCTGATGTTGCCAAATTTTATTCATGATTGTTGATGGATTTTTTTTTGATACCTCATTTTACCCTTTTGCTTCATATTGCTTTCAATCACTTAGGATCAAATTATTAACATGATTAAATTGATTCCTTAAATTTACTAAATAATTGAAAAATAAATAGTGGGATTCTAGTGTTTTATCACATCAAAGTAAAGTTGGGGACCCCGAAAACCATTTCTATACAGTTGAACACTAGATGAGACCATGGAAGGACGTTCTATGGGGATATATTAGTCCATAAGGGTTCCATACTCTAAAAGAACATGAAATCCCTTGTCCCCAACCCAATATTCATATTTATGAATGATGCAATATTTAGACTGGCTACATTGGAAGTGGTCGTGAACCCCATCTTCCTAGTAATTGTATGAAAGTGTAAAAATCATTTCTTGCTTAGTTTAATTTATTTATATTGATTTGTTAATTTAGTTAATCAAACAATCTTTCAATCAATTGTCCTTGTTTTGCTTTTAATAATATATCTACAATAAGACCTCTCCACTTGCAGACGGCAATTATTGTATGCTAGTTTAGATAAAAACTTAGGAATTCATTACTAGGTGAATTTCTCGTGCTATAATTTACCATATCAAATTCTTACTCTATTGCAAGGGACAAAAAACCTTTTGAATTTTTAGTCAACTGAGATAAATTTAAGATTTTCTTCTTTCTATTTTCTTTTGTAATTTTAGTTTGGTTAGTAATTTTTAGTTTTTTTAATAACTTATTGACTAGATTTTTATTTTATTTTTATTAACTCCTTAGCTTGTTTTTGCATTTTTCTATAATTTTTTGTTTGGTTCCAAAATTTCTTTTAGCTTAGATTTTTTCACTATTTTAGGTTCTTGCATTTATTGTTTATGGTTCATTCTAAATAAATAGAAAAATATCTCCATTTCTTTGACTATTTTTCCCTCTCTTGAACCTAACAGTTGAATTTTATATATTTTAGGCATTGACCGAGCAGTGTCATGTGTGTGGTTATTACAACCATATATCTTTCGACTCTCTCGATGCTTCTTAATAGTTCAAAGAAGCATTGCATAAAATCATAACCAAGCAAATTTTCATGTATTATCAGGGTGAATGCATTGCTTATAATGATCTAGTTGTAACTTAGCCATCTAATTTGGGTTTACATGATGATTGCATGCTTTACTTGATTGATCCTTGTTTTATCTTGACTAATAATGGTAGTTTGTTATGATATATTGAGCTTTGTTATACACTTTAAAAAAGTTTTTTATTTGAATAATTAGGATTTGCAAGTGGAAACTTTAATCGGCTGAAATCTAGAGTTTTAAAATACAGGAATACATAATTTGATAAATGTTAGTAATTTATAGGAAAAGTTGAATTATTTAAAACGTGTGTATAGTTTGGAAAAGTAAACTATACATATAAATGAAAACTTTAAGAACTTCTAGATGTTATTTGAACATATCTGTTTGTTGCATTATACATTGTCGACCATGATGCCGACTGTAGTATAACAAACAATATCAGATTTGTAGTTATTTATTAATAACTCTAAATGTGTTGAAATTTTAGGTGGAACTCTAAAACTTAATTTTAGACAACATGATAAGTTTTCATATCTTTTTAAGAAAGTTTGTCTGATGACATATTTTTTATCAGTTAATTTCTATGACAAAACAATTTACTAAAATAAAAGAAAAAATAAATGTGGAGCTAACTTGCAGTCATCCCAGGCACCTTCACTATTTACAATAAGTAACTTATAACCCACATAGCTCTCGTATTTTTTACTTTATTATATAGAAACAAAATCCTATAGATATGGAGAATCAGGGTTTGAGTGAGGAAGAAGGCTGAGATGGTGATCTAGGGTTTTCTCATCTGAGGAGTGCTGAAAGCAAGTAAGTTTACCTTCTTTTGATAGGTTTTCATTGTGAACATTGTCTTTCATATATAATTTTTCCCTCCTCTGATTTAGATCAAAATTATATCAAATCACCCTCTTTAAACTTTCTTTCACTACTATTTTCCATTTCTAGGGTTCTTGAGTCATAGGAGGAAGAAATGGATTCATTTCTCAATGTTTTATATGGATTCAATGAGATCATTTCTTGGGCGACATTTCTGAGATGCTTGAATCTTGATGTTAGTGTTTATCACTCTCTTAAGATGTGTAAACATGTTGAAAGCATAATTATATCCATCTAAAATTATCAACATCCTTGCTCGCTTTTGTATGTGATTGGTTGATGAATTGGGAAGATTCTAATGAAATGATTTCTATAGATTTAGATTATTTTGTATAGAATTGCATTTGTCTAGTTCTTGATATATTGATTTATGATCTGTGAAAAAACTTATGGATAGAGATACATTTCGTTTTACACATATTTCATAAATTTGTCCTAATGAATGTTATGCTTGGAAATTGTGTTGATAAGTATAAAATAGTGTATGAAGTTAATATGAATGAGTTCTCAATTGCATTTCATATATTCTCTAGAATTATATATTCCATTAACATAAGGATCAATATGATTGCTTTAAATGGATGTACTCCATGCTAGGGTTAGCTTTTTCGAATTGACTCAAATGAGCTAATGAATTGATGCATACTTATCATTGATGGATGAGATGTGTTGAATGGAAAATCGAGTGTACATGTAAGATAATAGCATTATTGAAATCATGTAAATCCTAATTTGGTTAGTGAATGAAATTGTTCTTACAATGTACAAAGTTGAGCCAACTTCTTGAAAACCTCAAAAATCCAATAGTAAGATGAGTATGAGTGATAAAGCAAGAACTTCTATATAATCTTGTAGATGTGATGAAATGCCCAATTATCAGTATTATTACTGCATCTGAGGTTGATAAGTCTTATTATGATAATCAAAGCCTAATATGACTATTGTAGTATAATTTAGGTGATAATGAGTAAACCCTACATGAATGAAAGAACATTGTACAAGTCATGTAATAATGAATGAGAAGATGATTGAAGGTTAAAGAGTAAGAAGAATCAACCCTAATATGTAATACTCCCTAAATAGAAAGTTTTATAAGGAAATAAGGATTTTTAATATTTAACATAATTCCATTACAAGACAAAGGACACGGTACATGTTTCCAAATACAAGAAAATAAATGGACAAGGGTGAACTAAATTGTGATGATAAGTAAGGAAAAAAGTATTAATGAAATGAGTATGGATAGAAGTATTTCACCTATTTACTTTTTTTTGGATAAGGTAAAATATTATAAAGAACAAAAGGCAGTATAAGGGAAACAACAAAACCCTGTATACTATGCATGGTCTACAACAGACCCCACATCCTGAGAGCCATGGTATCAACACCCACCATGACCTTCGGGTTCACTTTAAAGAACCACACAATACTATTGCTAATAACATCAAAAATGTTGAGGAAATCCCTAGCCTGCTTGTCGTGCATCCTATTGTTCCTTTCACTCCATATGTGAAAGATGAGAGAGGTGAAGAAGATCCCACCCAAGCTTCTATTCCTTTGGTTGCATTTGGATCTCTCCAAGATCCACAACAGTGCCTCGTTCAACTCCAAGGGGGCTTGGCCACCCCATCCACACTTCAGTCCCCCTCCCCTCCTCCAAAGGTAGGCTGTGTAGTCACATTCAAAGAAGATATGCTTGTGTGACTCAGCAACCCTATTACATAGCACACAAAGAGGATCACAATTGAGCCCCCACTTGATCAACCTATCCTTGGTAGGTAAGTGACCCATAATTGCCCTATACGCACCAAAGCTCCACTTTGGACATAAGGACTTGGTCCACACAATCGAATGCCAGAGAACCTGTGACATATGACTGTTAAGATTCTAAGGTCTGAACGGTGGAAGCAGGTCACCATTCTGGCCGTGCAACATGTAATGGTAGTTCATTTGCTCATGTGCGTCATTCATTTTCCTCCAAGTTCTGGAATCATTCGGGAAACAACCATTCCCCATGGCCCCATACCTTTCTATCATCCATATCACCCACAGAGATTCCAAGCAGTTCAAAAACCTGTACACTCTCCTATTAGTTGCTCCCAAGCAATATCCATTGGACAGGTGAGGCCCAAACCACCAGCACAGTGTGGCTGAGCCACAGTCTTCCGATTAATACCATGAGCACCTCCGTCCCAAAGGAAACTAGCAGCAATGGCTTTGAATTTCTCGAGAATAAACCAAGGTAACTCAGTTTGTCTGCACCAGAAGTTGATTTTAACATTAATGACTGATTGGATCAGGACCGCCCGTCTTGCCATGGAGATGTGAAGCCCACTCCATTTCTCAACCGTAGCTCTCATGTCATCCACACACCTCATGTAATCCACACCTTTCCCTCTCCCACCTGACAAGGGGATGCCCAAATATATCGTAGGGAAAGAACCTTCAGAAAGACCAATCTCTTCCCTCAGACGACCTCTTCTAGTGTCACAAGATCTAGAAAGAAAGACATGATATTTTAGCTCACTCATATACAGATTCATCATCTTCCCAAATGTCTTCATCAGCCTTCTCACATATCTCAAATATATGCAATGACCAGCAACGAAGAAGAGCACATCATCAGTAAAAATCATATGAGATAAAACTTTAGTACCCTTAACCTGAAAGGTTTTACAAGCCCCTCTTGTTTGGCTAAATCAGTTAAGAAAGTCAGATTTTCCATAATCAACGTGAAAAGAAGAGGGGACAAAGGATCTCCTTTACGGAGGCCATTAGTCGCCTTGAAGAGGCCATTTTGGATACCATTGATAAGCACAGAGAAAGAGGTAGTTTGCACACACTGCTTGATAACCTCAATCCACCTCTCGGAGAACCCCAGAGTCTGCAAAGTACTCCAAAGAGCATCCCATCTGACATGATCGTAAGCTTTGGCTATATCCAACTTAATGCAAGCTTTCTTTGATGTGTTCTTAACACCAAACTCAAGCAGAAACTCATTAGCTAGAAGCATGTTATCAGAGATGGACCGGCCTTTAACGAAGGTAGCTTGGTTCGGGGAAACTAGAGAAGGAAGGATAAGTTTTAATCTGCTAGCCAGAACCTTAGAAATCACCTTGTAGATGACCGAACAACACGCTATAGGCCTAAAGTTAGAAATGGAAGCCGGAGATGACATCTTTGGTATCAGCCTAATGAAGGCATGGTTGGCTTGCCTCACCATTCTACCACCCACCAAGAACCACTGAACAGCTCTGCACACATCCTGGCTAACAATAGGCCAACAAGATTGAAAAAATTTGGAATTGAATCCATCGGGTCCCGGTGCCTTTGAAGCACCTATGGAGAAGACCACTTTCTTTATCTCCTCATCCTCTGCTATTCTCAAGAGGTTCTTATTCATCTCATCTGTGACACATCTTTGGATTTTGGAATGGGACTGATCATGTCTACTATCTCGGTTGTACAACCCGGAGAAGAAGTCCACCGCCATCTTAGCCATCTTGTCTTCTTCGTCAACAAGCATCCCCATAGGATCGATGAGGTTATGTATGTGGTCTCCCATTTTATTTTTCTTCACAGCAACATGATAGACTTTTGTATTTCTATTGCCATCTTTAACCCAGTTAGTTCTACTTCTCTGCCAATAATAAACCTCCTGTGATTTTTCTAGCAGTAAGAGGCATTTACCAGTCTCATCTTCGGCCTTCATATACTCCATAGAGAGTGGGACCTCCCTCAAATTCCTGGCCGCAATGTCGAAATCGTTTGTGGCTTCCTTGACCAGCATGTAAAGATTAATCTTATACTTAGACCTCGCCTTCAGATCAAGTTTCAAATTTTTTAGCTTATCCACAACAACAGAAAGCGGATTACCCTTCACATTAGTAGACCAAGCCTTCTTCACTGTATCCTCAAACTTATTCCACAACAGCCAATGATTAAGGAAGCAAAAAAGCCTGTTAGGTGTTGTCTTATGGGCAAGATCAACCACCAGCCAAGCATGGTTGTTGTTGGGATGTGCTCCCAATGACACCGAAGCAATGGGGAACACCTCCAGCCATCTCACATTAACAAAACCCCTATCAAGGTTACTAGCAATGTGTCTCACCGGGCTTCTTTTATTATGCCACATAGTTAAGCCACCCTTCATATTCAACTCGATGAGATTAGCTTTATTAATAACATCATTAAACCTCATGAGGATCGAGTCTGGGATAGGAAGGCCACCCAGATTCTCCTTGGCCTTCCTAGTATTATTGAAGTCACCCACCACCAGATGAGGTAGGTCATGCTGCGTGGTACTCACTAGGTACTCCCAGAGCCTTCTTCTATCTTTATCTGAATTGGAACCATAAACAACATAGATGACACAGTGGAAACCACCTTGGTTGATGCAACTCAACAACATGAGTTGCTCCGAGTTGAAAATCACCTGCACATCCTAGCAACCAGGCTTCCAACCCACAACAATTTCCCCCCCCTTCAATCTGTCCAGATTAGAGGAGAACCTCCAACCTCTAGAAAATAGACCCTCCACTCTCTCATTCATCTCCCTTCTAATCCTTGTCTTAAGGCATATGACAATCTCATCCTCCTTCTCCTGTATGATCTGTCTAAGGACCCTTTGCTTACAGGGAAGAGAGGCTCCCCTGACATTCCATGTGAAGATCTTCATATGGATGTTTTGGATTGACCCCTTTTGCCCGAGGAGGTACCACCTCTCCCTCTACCTCTCCCATGTTCTCCCTTATCACTACTGGGGTCGATTCTGGTAGTACACCTAGCACTACCCAGCACCAGCTCATCTTCACCAGGGAGGTCTTCAAGAACCTGAAAGGGTTGGTCGCTGCCACCGCAACTTCCAAAGAGCCCTCCTGGTCGTCCAAACCCCGCCTGGAGTTTTCAACAACTTCCTTCCCTTTAGGCGTAGTAGTGTTGTTAACACACTCAAACTCGATGACTGTCGGTACCTCCGCACCCATGGCTTCTTGGGTCGCTACTTCAGTATTCACCTTCTCAATCACTACCTCCCACTCTGTTGATAGCAAGTTAGCTTGTGGGCTGCTATGACATGTTCCTTGGCCACTCCGGTTCTTAGTCCTTCTTCTTCTATTGGGTCTAGCACTCCTCGATCTGCCCCTCTCTTTGTTCTCATCCAGGTTTCCCTTAGTAGTCTGGAAACACTCAGACATATGCCCAAACACCTTATAGGTGTGGCATCTGTCTGGTAGAGCATCATAAACCACCCTGACCTCCATCTCTTTTCCGCCAGGTAGTTCAATCATCACAACAGGGGGTGGATGTTTGTCAACTTTGATCTCGATACACAGATGTGGGGCACCAACGTATCTCCCTTCAGCCATGAAGTCCACCACCTTCGGTGTTCCTATGGCATAGCCCATGATGGTAAGGGTGCGCCTGGTCCAGTGACGACCCAAGTCCGGGAATGTCACCCAAACAGGGGCTGAAGCCAGCCTTGCCTTATTAACATCCATGTCTAGAGTCTACTTGGAGGTAAGGACCAGTTTGCTATCGAAGAACCAATGCCCTTTTTCAAGCACTGTCTTCATATCCTCCTCCAAAGCAAAGTGTGCAAGAAAGAGACCATTTTAGTGGAGAAATCTGAAGCTCTCCTCTAGGATTCCACGAACGCAGAATCCACCCGTATAGCTGATGGATGATCGCCTTCCTTCCCATGATTTGGACCAAGATCGAAGTTTGGTGGAACTCGTCCATATCCTTCATAACAGGTTCAGCTATCTTCATCCCGGGCCTGCTGTCGTCCTCTCTAAAGAAGGGGCTTTTTGGATCCTCCGACATATCAACAGGTCAACAAGACTTATTGGCATGGAAGTTTTTGACCCTATCCACCCACAAACCCTCACGGGGAACACCCTACAGAGGGGGCTCTCCAGTGGCCTCACCAGACTCTGCCTCACCCGTCGCCGCCTCACCAGCTCCGTCCGCCATCGTATGGAAATGACACACGCTCCACTGGACCCCCGGTAGGCTCCAAGCCACAAGAAGTAGAGAGACTCACCATGGGCGGTGGAAGTGATAGGAGCCTTGAGTGATCGTCTACAAAGTCGCTGAGCAGACACCCCCACCACCAGAGAAGCACACCCACAGGGTCAACCTCGCACACCAAGCCACGAGCACCGAGGAAGCACTACGGGGGAGCGGACAGCCGGGAAGCCCAGCTGCCGTGAAGGCAGTAGGGGAGGGGAGGGAAAGTGCAGGGTGGAGCTTCCCCCCTAGGGGGAGAAACGAAGTGGAGAAGAGAGGCAGAAACTAGAGAGAAGCCGGAGCTCGCTCACTAGAGAGAAGATATTTTGATTGTTTCTGATGATAAATGTATCAATTTCGTCAATGTAGAGCTTAAATGACTCTATGAGTATTTACTTTAAATATATGTGAGTTGTCTTAAATTGAGAGAAATACAATAAATTAGACTATGAAGGATTTCAATGAGAGAGAAACTATATGCATAAAGTAATTTTAGAATGATTAATTAGTGAATAGTAGTGAACCAGATATCAAATAAGTTATGAATGATGATTATGATATGAAGGAAAAATGAATAAAATTCATATTTGGATCTGAGAACCTAAATTTAACCCTAATATGATGAACTATGCAATAATAATGAATAATATTTTGTGGTAAGGGATTAAGAAATGTACATAAGTGTAGTTTAATTAAATTGCTAGATGAAGTTCAATGATGCAATTTGATTCATAAGAATACATGTTTGGACTGTAATTATCTGTAGAACACTTGTATTTGGAGAATGGTCTACACTGATGGATTTTAAAAGAGATTACAAATGTGATACACAGTAACCCTAACTAAAACATGGTAAGTAGTAAATCAGAACTATTAAGTGTGTTATGCATGTTTATGTTTTGATATTTATTCATATCTATAAAAATCAGATTGAATAATTAAATGTTTTATGATAACTATTTTATGAGCATCATGAATGATGTAAGATGGAAACATGCTTATATTATTTCTAATTCTAATTTCTCTATGAATATTTGTTGAGAACTATGTTATGAGATGAACTGATAAGATATAAGTTGAGATTGTATTAATATTCAATGATAATTTTTGAGAAACCCAATTTAGGAAAATGATAGCTAATGAGATTATGTCTCAAGTTGAAAGCCCACTAATAATGATTGAGATGGGATGATGTGAAATGAAAAGAAACACACATGTCAAAAATTACAAATTTCTTTGTTCTTCTTGTTTCAAACATTATCTTTCTTGTTAACCCTAATATGCTTTATATAATTTTGGTTGGACAAGAATACACACTTAATAAATTATGATTAAATTATTTATATATGAGAAAATGGATTAAATAATAACTGAAATGATGACACATCTAATTAGGTGCCCTTAAAATCATGAGTTTCCCTAATATCCATTCTAGTGAAATGAAACGGATCTCCTTCTAGTAATAAGATAATTATGAGAAGGATTTCTAGTGTGGATCTTGATCTTAAAGGACATACAACCAAGATTTAGGAATTAGTCACATGACATGCATCTGCCCCTAAATCCTCTATTGTGAAAAGTCAGTGTCCGTGAGGAACAGATTGATGAAATGAAAATTGTGAAACATGTGGTATCTAATGACATGTGATATTCATGATGATATGTGATATTCCATCGTGTTGTCTCCTATCTCGTGTACAAGGTATGAGGATGTGATCCTCTTTAGGCAACCTTGTGTTGACCAGGGTATGTTTTTAGTATTTTTGGGTAGCTGGCTAAACCCTAAGATAGTGGCGGTGAGTCATTCACATGAGAATCGGTCATGGATACTTATAATTTGTTAGGTACAAGAAAAGTGGTTTTGTGGAAAAGAATAATAGATGAAAATCCATGTAAAATATCAGTTGAATGCTTGTTACATTCCTTTTACTACAAACTTATAGACTTTTTTGTTGAGTATATTTTTGGTAGTGGAGATTAATCATTCTTTTTTTAGAGATAATCTATTTCTATATTTTTACATGTTCGGTTTGAAAGCGATCTTAAATGTTGACAACTATTTGATGTTGGAATTAGATATCCACTATGATTAAGATTTGTATTTACTTGTCATTTGAATAGTATGTCTTGGTAGACATATGTGGATTTCATCTTCAAGACTGCATGATGTGTTTTTGGTCTAGCTAGTGGGGTATCACAAAGATGATGTTATTTTTATGTCTTGATTGTAATTGTTTTGATATTTTCTTGTCAATTGTTCAGTTGGATTGTCATTTTTAAGTAATTAACATATATGGATTTGCTCATAGATATGCGCTTGAAGATGCTTTAAAGTTTGTATAGGACTTATGAATATCTTACTATATTGATTAGAATATTGTCATAAAATGGATGGGATAAATGTTAGAATTACATGTTAGACTTAGTACAATTTGCAAGTTTCACTGAGTTCAATATACTTAATATTATTTTGATGCATGTACTCAATTTGAGTGGGAGGTATCTACTAACTAGGGCTCTATATGAGTCTCATGAGGATGTTTAAAATGATTTTAGGTGTAAAGTCTTTCAACAGAAAGGTCTAGACAAAGAATAAGTAAGTAGAATAAACTAAATTATGATGTCCATGTACTCTCTCTTTCCTAGTTAGTTCAGTGAGTTTGTTCTTTCATGTATGTGTATTTGATGTCAATCAAATTGCATGTGAGAAATAATATTGGTGATAACTGAATATATTATTCTTTATGTGATATTGGTTAATGAGATTTTTTGAAAAAGGAAAAGGAAACAAAAGTACATGTATTTCAAATATTTTATTGATTGTATTTGTCCTAAACAAGGTGTTTTGATTCGTAATATGGATTTAAATTTAGGGTTCCTCTCTAACGTTGGCATTTATGTTGATCAAAGGAGAGGTTTTGACAATGTGGTATAAGATCTTAGATTAGATGAGTCTGCATGTATAATAGGATAAAGGTATACATGATAATTGGATGTTGATTATAAACTAAATTATATGCATACTAATTGAACTCGATGTTCAAATATTATGGTCAAGTATCTGAATATCTGGAAAAGTTAATATGAAACTGCTGACTATACTTCTTCTGGATGTCCTGACCAAGCATATCGATGAAGATAGTTTGGTAGTATAATAACATGACATATGAAAATACAAAGCATAAGCGTGAAGAAATAGAATGAATCATATAATAAATATTAAAGCAAAGACAAGTTGAAAGCTTCATACGAAAAAGATGACCAAAGCTAAAGGACCGTGAAAGACAATTACTAGTGGATTTGAATCTAAGTATGGATATGAAAATTGTAAGAAAAGATGACAAAATAGAATGACCACAATGAAAGGAACCAATGATAATAGATGATGAATTAAAATATTGATTCATGTGATATCTACATTGATGTGATAAATAATATGAATTAAGATGTAAATAAAACCCTAGAAATGATTAATTAGTAATATTTGTAAAGTAAATCATGTGATATTCAAAGATGATATTTTTTATGATTGGAGATGAAATATCCGTCCAAAATGAGAATATTTGGAATTTAAATGTAAGAGATCTAAGAAGAAAGAAAATGATTTAATAAGAAATAAATATAATATAAAATTAATACTAAGAAGACATTAAGAGAGATACACGGTTATACATTACCTTTTCTTGGATTTTGGGACAAAATCCTATAAGGAGGGAAGCATTTGTAATGACTTGGTTCCAACTTAGCCATCTAATGAGGCTATGTTGTCTAGATTGCAATCATGCCTAGTGGAGATCGATAGGCATCTTGATAGAAAATTTGGGTAAGTTGTGCCATAGCAGCTCTATTATCCGGGATCTAGGCCTTCTACTCCTTGAGATAAGGGTCACTAACATCTAGGACTTCCACTCCTAGCTGGGTCGGCTTATACCTTGTTGGTGGTGGATTTTAGGTGTGCAATGGGTGGAAGATCTCATATCCAAAGGGGAAATAGGAGCAATTAGGGCAGAACTTCCATCTAGAACCCTATCGTGGGAGATGCCTTACTGGATAAATGTTGCACCCCAACCATTCCTTCATCCTCTAGACCAAGATAGTTCTCTCAAAACCTTGCAATTTGTAGCATTGTGGTACACCAGAGGTAAGTGACTCAAACTGGGAATGGTAATCGCGACAACCCATGCCTTGGTCCTTTATTCTCCGGTGATATGGGTTCCACTCAAGAAAACTTGATGAAGATGTTTCTATAGTCCCTAATAGAGCTACAACAAGTCGTGGACCTGCTACCCAAGTAGATTAAGGTTTTAGCCCCATCTCTCACCATCATAAATGCCATGCAAAAAAATCACCTACCCATAAACACTTCAGAAGGGATATATCATCAACATACCTACCAATGTTTTCTTTAAGTATACGAAGTTGGGACATTAGTAGATCAAATTCTCTTCTCCTAAGGTCTCCTATCACTGCATGAAGTTGGAGCATTTATCTAGCAGATGCATGATGCATACATATAGCCTTCCATCATCATATATCCATAATATCTCTGATTTCCCTCCCATTGACTCTTCTTTTAGATGGTCTTATCCTCCACCCCACCCTCCGCCTAACTCTCTCTCTTGTCACTTCAAATATGGATGAACTTGATGCTCTAGAATTGATGATACTAGGTGTGTATCTATCCTCATCTCTTGGTCATTTGACTTTTTTTGGTAAAAAATGAGATGTGGTTTAAGGGAGGCTTGTCCTAATGAGGTGAAGATGCTTAGAGTGGCTAATCAGAAGGCCATGGTTTTCTTTCCCACCTTTGAGGCAATAATGCAGGCTTGAGGGTACCTTCCATCTATTTGAGGAAATGTTGCCTCCATCATACCACACCAATTTCCTGGTCAACTAATAGAGATGGCATGGTATTGGATGGAGGATATATCCTTGGAGACTTGTGATGACAATACCACTAGAAATATCACAAACCTCTTCAATTCATTGATAGGCATATCTTGCTAGGAATAAGATTCTGATGATGAAGTGGGATTTCTCATTTTCATGAAGGCCTTCAATGAGGATATCCCACAATTCTTATCTACCATGGGGTCTCCCTTCAAATTTCAAGCCAAAATATCCAAAAAGTAGGTGTGACAACTGATGGTGCAATTGAAGGTGAACTTCTTCTTATGAAGATGACATCTTAACCGAAGATACCTTCCAATGCGTATTCATTATCTTTGCTAATCATGTCTAGTGGGATTTTTACAATTGTGCATTCTGATCGCGTGACCGATAGAAATTGAATCATTAATCCACATCACCTCTGGTCCTAGAGATCATATTTGAGCGCTGTTACAACCCCAACTTTTGGGTTCATTTGGTGAGAAATGTGATTTCTCATATTAAAGATATTTGAACAAATAAAGATATAATTTGTTTTGAATAAATGGATTTCATTTACAATAACCTTGATGATTGTTTTGTGGGCTTTATTGGCTATTGGGCCCAATAATAAGGAAAAGACAAAAGGAATTCCATTGTTAATATGAAATGGAGAAAAGAAAAATGTAGAAACCTCTAGAAGGCAAAAGTATATAATACAAAAGTGGATTTCGTGCCTATTGGGTTACTTGGGTTCCAAGGAGTCCAAAGTTGCAAAAAGAAAGCAATAAGAAAAGAAAAGATCAATTAAATATTTCTTTATTAAGAAAGAAATTGAAAACAATGATAAAATGTGGAAAATAAGTGAAAAGAGGTATAATTGAGTTATCCTTGATGAATTTTCATATCCAAAGGATTCCTAAGGCATTTCCAATGAGGAAAATAAAAAGAAAGATAAAGAGAAATCCTCAAAAAGGGATATTTTAATAAGAATTAAACAAGATAATGAAGAACAATGGATATAAATGCATACAGAAGGATAATAAGTATCATTAAAAAAAAGAGTTTTGAAATAGTATAATTTCTTGGGGTCCAAGGAGCCCCAATGGAGAAAGAGAAAGAGAAATGGAAAATAATAACAAATAAGAGGATAATGTGATACACCATTAATGACTTTTTGATAATATCGAAAAGTGATGTTACTTGCTTAAAGAAAATAGATTTTCATGATCAATAGAGTAAAAGGCAAGTACAAAGAGAATAAGAGAAAGGATTTTTTTGATTTCCTAAATATCTAAAGCATAAGAAATATCAAGGAGATAAAATTTGGTTTTCCTAATGACTAAGGATTATGAATTATTAAGGAAATAATTAAAAAGAGAGGATTACTTTGTAAACAAGGAAAGGAGGTTTCCTATAGACAAAGGGACTTGCTCTCCTTGTGGGTAGGCATGCTAGGACGCTGCTACCTATCCCTATATAGGGGGCGGATCCACATACTCGAATTTTTCCTTATCTCCCACTCTTCTCCAACCATGCATCCATTCAAACCCTAACCAAGGGAGGAACGTGATCCCTAGAGCGACGAGGGGCTATGGAAGGAGGGATGGTGGAAGCAAGATCCACCATGACACCAGAGGGAGGCGGAACTGCCATCTGCACTTGTGCAATGCCAACAGAATGGCCACTGGCTGTTCGTGGTTGCAGACTGTGCGGGCGTGAAGCCCAACCACTGTGGTCATGTGTTGAAGGCTTAGCTGAGCATGAGGGGGCACGGCAGAGGCAGGAGGCTGCCCCTGGTGGCCGTCGAGGTCGGGAGAGGGTGGTAGGGTCGTGCCCGATCAATGCTGCAATGGCAACGTACGGTTCTACAAGGTGGAAGACGACCAAGCCGCGTAGGATGATTATACCCTTTAGCATATTAAAGAACCAACAACTCAAGTGGGGGCAAAAAGGTCATTCAGTTATGTTTCCCAAAGTGGAACGTTGCATGGGTATGCTGACGTGTCAGCATGCCATTGGCCCAAAGTAAGTTAATTTTACAAAATTCATAGCTAATTAACTGTAGCTCAGATGGATACGCACAATATATAAATTTTTCTCTGTAGAGCACGAGGAATGCAATAAAAAAAGTTTTATAGCCTAATTCCTTTTGAAATTCGAAAAGTAGTGTAAGTTGTCAACTTTAATGAATTAAAGACTAAGAAACCCTATTTGGAGATGATTAATGTGTTTAGTAGGGTTTAATGGATGATTGAAGTTGATATTAACATGTTAATTGTAAAAAGGTATATTGAGAACAAAAAGGATGAACTTTGCATGTAATTGGTTAATTTAGAGTTTCATGTGCATAAATATGCTTTAATAGGCCTTGAAACCCTAATGATGTTAATTGTGACTTTTAATAGCTTTAATTGTTTAAAATCATTATTAAAGTCAAAATATGATAATTCTAAGCTATTTAGAGTATAAAAGTTTCTAATTGTGGATAAATACCCTTAATGTAGTAATTAGGGTTATTCTAATGGATAAAGGTAGAATTAATGACAAATAGAGTTCATATGTGAATTAGACCATATTGAATTATGAATTGGTGATAAAGGAGCATAATGATCTTATCATGGATTAAAAGGATAAAAATGGTAGTTTTGATGTAAAAGAGGATTAATGGGCTTAATTGATGGTTAATTATGCCATTTCTGATATCAGGGTTATATGTTGTTAAAGGTAACCTTAATATCTTGTGAGAAGTTTGGATGAGATAACTAGGGTTTAAAATAGTAAAAGATGAAGGGAAACCCTAATTGCAATGAAAACCCTAAAAGTGGAATAGAAGCCCTAGGAAGCGAGCTAAGTTTAGTAGATCTTGATGGCATGATTAATAATAGGAAATTGTATGCATATTTTAGGATCTCATAATGTGCTTGCTTCCTTATTTGGATTTCTTGATTAGATTATTATGTATCAAATATGTGTGACAGGTATGTGGTTATGCTTATGAATATCTTGAATTAGTTTTTTGAGGTTTTCCAAAGTTTCCTCGATGACTAGAATTAAACTATTGGATGAATTTAATTCATGCAAACTATTATGTGGATATGATTATCACTTAAGATATGTGCCTACTAGCTCAGATCCTAGTCCCCTCTGTGGCTTAATAGTTTGACCTAGTACATGGCTACCTATGTGGTAGGTCCATCAGGTCATTGGATGACTTAGTACATGGCTACCAATGGGGTCGGTCCATCAAGTCACCTTGAGTCAGGGATTGGGCTACCTATGGGTAGTGCCATGCGACTCTTTAACACACCATGAGTTAGGGATTGGGCTACCTATGGGTAGTGCCATGTGACTCAACCCTAGATATTGATCTACCTATTAGGTAGGATCATGCATGGTTTAATGGGGATCTACCATGAGGAAGGTAGCATCCAGGTCCACTATAGGAACAACACAAAGATAGGGGATAGGAAAGGATTGAGTAGTATGGCTTAAGATGTAATTTTGGATGTTAAATGATAATTGGCTGATTACCTTGTTATCATAGTTGCACGATTATTGTTTCCCTCACATACCAAATTTATGCTGACCGACGTTTTTTTGTCAGCATTTTAGGTACAAGTGAAAAGAACAAATAGTAAAGTGGCATATGTGGAATTAAATGAGGATTAATGATCAAGGAGGATTAGTTAGAATATTCTCTCATATGGATAGAAGTTTAGTAATCTAAGTTTTTCAAAGGTATGCAAAAAGTTTTAATTTATACCAGATTTCAATATAGCTGTTAGAATTTGATAATTGTTATTAATTATTTGTCGAACATTTGATCATGTTAATTGGGATAATGGCTCTGACCTTCTGGTATCCCTTAATTGGGGGTTACCAGGAGGCAGGGTCGTTACATTTGGTATCAGAGCATACATTCCCCATTTAATCTTTAACAATTATTAAATTTTACAAACTCTGTAGAACCCAAGGGAGTTATTAGAGGAATTTTCAAAAGTCAGAGGTGTCTAGAAAAGGATCACATCCGGGGGCTAGCAAGATTTTCTTCCGCACAACTAGTCGGAATACTAGGAATCCCATATTAGTGTGGCTGCCTGGCCAATGTCTCAGGATTTGACTCGAAATAAGATACCTTTAGGACTCTCTCATCTTGTTCATCCCTTTTCAACACAAATGCTAGTAAGGACCTTAAGGATTAGGGTTTTGTCTCTTTTCCTCACCCTCTTGAGGTATGGGTAAGGTTGATAAGGATTAAGGAATCCTCAACCAAATTAATAAAAAGCATGTAAATAAGATGTCATGGACATAAGCTTAATAGATTAAGCGTAAAAGAATAGATACATGCTTAGGTCGTATGACATAAGTTGTCATGCCCTCAGGAGAGAATTGAGGCTAGACCTTCTTATCAGGAGGATAAGTAAAGAGAGTTAGTCTTAGAGGTAGAGACCTCCATTAAAAGTGGAGACCTGGCACATTCTCTGAGAATGATGTTGACCCTAACCCTAAGGGAAGGTTAGAGAGAGAAATGGCATGATGAGTTAGATGTCATGGTAGACTAGGTGTTTGGAGGTACATGCCTTGGATGTCATATGAGCCATGAGAAGTGGGATGACCGAGTACCTTTTGGTGACCCAACCCTGGAAAGGGTCATGCATGTTAGAGTGAAGGGTAGTTCCTTTATTGATGAGGTTAGTGAAGAACCTATGGAAACCCCAAGGGCTTATTTGAGCATAGCATAGTAGGCACCTATAGTACGTCAGTTGTGCTAAAACCCTGGCCAGGGGAGTTTGTTGGAAAGATGATGAGATAAGCATAAAAGTCTAGGAATAACCTTGAGCAAACATAAGTTTGAACCTAGGCTTCACCCACGTAGAGGTATGCTTGTGAGCTTGATCCATCTTCATGAAAATAGTTAGGTTGGTTGTGGATTTAGCTCTAGAGAGAGAGAGAGAAGGACCCAAGCAAGAAGGTTGGAAGCCTAGACTCTGAGATATGAGGAAAAGTGGGGAGATGAGGATGATACGACCTAAGTGGATGTTTGTGGTTGCCTCATGCTTGATCCCTGGAGGCTGATGATGTCCTAGTTTCTATGGGAGGAACCAAGCCCTACAGAGAGGATGAGTCAGCTGGTACCTTTGTACCTATGATATAGATGGGGAAGATGAGTTCCTTAAACCATGAAGAGGTTTAGTAATAGGTTTTAAGGCTTATGCCTGGTTGGTTGTCCTTGAGGAGGACTCCACTCTGAAGTGTTGCTTGAGTGGAAGGATGACAGGAAGTGCATGTCATACCTTGTACATGTTTGGATCATAGTTAAGAGGTTGAGCCGACAGTGGACATTAGAAAAGTGAACCTAGGTCTAAGAGGGGAAGTGGTGTACCTGATGCTCATGATGAGATTTGAGTTTCTATAGATTCGAGCATGGTACTCCTCATGGTTAGAGGAGAGGGAAACCCCTTAAATTTAAAGGTATGTTTGATGAACCCCTCACAGCTAACTAGATGACATGGGAAGGTATGATCATGATCTAGTGTTGAGGATGAGAACAAGTATGACCTAGCATGGTTTAATAGGTGGTCTATTTGTGCCTTAGGAGCTTGCTAGGGTTAAGCATGCTCATGTGGATGTAAACCCGAGACATAAGGGTGTTTGTGACCTTTGTTATCAAGAGGTGTAGTTTCGTTCCATCCTAAGAGAGGGACCATTTTGTAGGATGTATACCAGTTTTGTTGGTTTAAGGAAACCTAAAGAGGTCTCATAGAATATTGAGAAGCTAAGCGAAAAGTACATGGTATGAGAATGAACATGTAGACCCATAGATAACTATCTCTAAGTGCATGTGGATGTGTTACCATGGAGGTAACCGGTATGGGGACTGACCAAGGTAGGCAGGTTGCTATGACCCATATGAAAGGATGAAAGTCTGTCATGAATGTAGAAAGAGAGATGATGAAGGCTTGGGTAAGGTTCTAAGTTGGACATGTACTATAATAGAATCCTAAGTCTATCCTAGGTTCAGGTAGGGATAAGACTGATGGAAGTAGGAGTTGCCTAATTCCATATTTGCACATGACCATAGGGTCGGGAGGTAACAACTATCATTGTCTGAGGGCCATGGGTTAGGAGATTGATCACCTTCATGAACTCATGGGACCCAAATGGCAGATGAGTAGGGCACTCTCTGGATGCATGAGGGAAGAGGGATGACCCCAAAAGTGTCGACACCCTATAGACCTAGATGAGATGACCAAGGATTGTGTGTGGACCCAAGTAGGTTCGAGACCAGTTTTCCATAAAAGTAACTTTGATATCAAGATGATTGGGATGTTGAGACATAATATGCACGTTACAACTTAGATTTAAAGGTGTACTGGCAAGGTGGGATGTGCCATCTCTACTTTTGGAACAAGAAGAACTCTGTATTTGGACTGTAGCCAAATGCTTATTTCCTCTTATTATGGGAGTGAGAGATAGGACAATACGCATGCCATACACCAAGGATTAAGATGATGTGAGTTGGAACGTTGCTATGAGATATGAGGATAGAAATGATAACATGCCCTGGTGGAGTGAATGATACATGGATAGTTTACAAACTCTAAGAGAAACAAGGTAGTCATCTTATGAGGATGTTTTTATCATGAGCTATGAGTTATACAAGGATGAGTTCGAAAACAAAGAGAAGGAGCTCATAGTTTTCTTGATGAAGAAAGACTTAGAGTTTGAGATGAGACGATAAGTGGAATACATGGAGGTGTATGTCTTTAACATTACCTTACACATAAGGATGTGAAGTGGTTAATATGTAGATTCCTAGTTTGGCTAGAGGCTAGAAGAGATATGTTTGACTAACACTCAGATGTAATGAAATCTATTTAGTGGTTGTTTGGTTAGCCAGCCTAGGCCTTGATGCAATGAAAGGATGGTTATAGAACCTCAGATGCACATCTCTGGAAAGGAAGGTGATGAAACCCTGACTAGAGTGGTTTAGGGTTTCTAAGGAATTGATCGTGAGGAATCATGACATACGGGAGATCATGATTTAAGATCACCATATACTGTGGTACTACCAAGATAATAAGTGACAGTAGTACTTTGGATGCCTAAGATGAAGTTGCATGTAGTATGTTGCCATGCATGACAAGAGGTAGAGGATGGACACCAGTAACCCAGTGTAATGATATAAAAGTTATGGGTTATTGTAGAGGGAATGGGAGTTCATCACTATGGATGTTGTCGTGAGTCTCCCCTAGACCAAGGAAGGTCAAGATGCAATATGGGTTATTGTAGATCGCCTTATCTACATGACATGAGAAAGAAAGAGTAATGTCATGGGACAGATTCAGTTGAACTACATATGAGAGAGATGGTTCAACTACACCATGATGCGAGTTCAAAAGATCATGTGTATGACCTAAAGGTTCACTTCCATAAGGTGGAAGTAGGTACATGAAGAACTCAATGTAAGTACTGCTTATCACCCCTAACTAATGGTTAGTATTATCCAGACTAGTGGGTTTAATGAGAGCATGTGTGCTCGTTCAGGGTGATATCTAGACACAGTTCTTGTCCTTTTTAAGATGTGATAATAACCACCATAGTCAGTATCGGGCTGTAAATAAGCTTTGTAAGGGAGGTTGTGTCGGTCACCACTTCATTAAGATGATGTGGGCGAAGGGACCTGGCGAAGGTCAAGAAAGGACTATAGTGTGTGCAGATGAAGTCGCTTTGATCATCCAATGGCTGAAAGGAGCCCAGAGACGACATGAGTTGTAAGCTGATGCAAAGTAGACTGACATGCAGTTGACTGTGGGGGAATATGTGACACGAAAATCCGACCCCTCTAAGTTATAGCTACGAGATATGAGTCCCTGATGCATGGGTTCTTTTGACATGGTTTGGTGGAGAAGGTTAAGTTTGCCCTTACCCCTCAAGATAATGTGTTGTGTGATGAGATCCATGTGTCCAATTTAGAGCACTATGTGAGGTACCTGGACCATGTGCGGAGCAATGAACCTAGTGAGCCCCAAGGAAGGCTGAAATGACCTGAGTCACCTTTGAGGTTTATAGATGCCAAGGTGAAAGAACTCAGAGAAAGGAATATGTGATGATAAAGGTTCTTTGGAAGCGCCATGGATAGGGAAAAGCCACATAGGGGCCAATGATGGACATGTAAAAGTCTTATCCTGAATTGTTTGTTTGCTTGATGGAATTTTGAGGACAAAATTCCTATAAGAGGGGAAGGATGTTACAACCCCAACTTTTGGGTTCATTTGGTTAGAACTGTGATTTCTCATATTAAAGATATTTGAAAAAATAAAGATATAACTTGTTTTGAATAAATGGATTTCGTTTACAATAGCCTTGATGATTGTTTTGTGGGCTTTATTGGTTATTGGGCCCAATAATAAGGAAAAGACAAAAGGAATTCCATTTTTAATATGAAATGGAGAAAAGAAAAATGTAGAAACCTCTAGAAGGCTAAAGTATATAATCCAAAGGTGGATTTCGTGCCTCTTGGGTTCCAAGGAGTCCAAAGTTGCAAAAAGAAAGCAATAAAAAAAGAAAAGATCAATTAAATATTTCTTTATTAAGAAAGAAATTGAAAACACTAATAAAATGTGGAAAATAAGTGAAAAGAGGTGTAATTGAGTTATCCTTGATGGATTTTCGTATTCAAAGGATTCCTAAGGTTAAATGGAATGCCAATGAGGAAAATAAAAAGAAAGATAAAGAGAAATCCTCAAAAAGCGATATTTTAATCAGAATTAAACAAGATAATGAAGAACAATGGATATAAATGCATCTAGAAGGATAATAAGTATCCTTTAAAAAAAGGAGTTTCAAAATAGTAGAGTTTCTTGGGGTCCAAGGAGCCCCAATGGAGAAAGAGCAAGAGAAATAGAAAATAATAACAAATAAGAGGATAATGTGATACACCATTAATGACTTTTTGATAATATCGAAAAGAGATGTTACTTGCTTAAAGAAAATAGATTTTCATGGTCAATAGAGTAAAAGGCAAGTACAAAGAGAATAAGAGAAAGGATTTTTTCGATTTCCTAAATATCTAAAGCATAAGGATTATCAAGGAGATAAAATTGGGTTTTCCTAATGACTAAGGAATATGAATTATTAAGGAAATAATTAAAAATAGAGGATTACTTTGTAAACAAGGAAAGGAGGTTTCATATAGACAAAGGGACTTCCTCTCCTCATGGGTAGGCATTCTAGGATGCTGCTACCTATCCCTATATAGGGGATGGATCCACAGACTCGAGTTTTTCCTTGTCTCCCACTCTTCTCCAACCATGCACCCGTTCAAACCCTAACCAAGGGAGGAACATGACCCCTAGAGCAATGAGGGGTTGTGGAACGAGGGATAGTGGAAGCAGGATCCACCCACAATGCTGGAGGGAGGCAGAACCCCCATCTGCACCTGCGCAATGCCAACATAACGGCCATTGGCTGTTCGCAGTTGCAGACTGTGCGGGCGTGAAGCCCAGCCACCGTGGCCATGTGTTGAAGGCTTAGCCGAGCACGAGGGGGTGCGGCGGAGGCAAGAGGCCACCCTTGATGGTCGTCGAGGTCGGGAGAGGGCAGTAGGGCCGTTCCCGATCACTGTTGCAATGGCAGCGTAGGGTTCTACAAGGTGGAAGATGACTAAGCCGCGTCGGACAATTATACCCTTTAGAAAATTAAAGAACCAACAACTCAAGTGGGGGCAAAAAGGTCATTCAGTTATGTTTCCCAAAGTGGCGTGTTGCATGGGTAAGCTGACGTGTCAGCATGCCATTGGCCCAAAGTAAGTTAATTTTGCAAAATTCATAGCTAATTAATTGTAGCACGGATGGATACACATAATATATGAAGTTTTCTCCACAGAACATGAGGAATGCAATAAAAATAGTTTTATAGCCTAATTCCTTTTGAAATTAGAAAAGTAGTGTAAGTTATCAACTTTAATGAATTAAAGACTAAGAAACCCTATTTGGAGATGATTAATGTGTTTAGTAGGGTTTAATGGATGATGAAAGTTGATATTAACCTTTTAATTGTAAAAAGGTATATTGAGAATAAAAAGGATGAACTTTGCATGTAATTGGTTAATTTAGAGTTTCATGTCCATAAATATGCTTTAATAGGCCTTGAAACCCTAATGATGGTAATTGTGACTTTTAATAGATTTAATTATTTAAAATCATGATTAAAGTCAAAATATGATAATTCTAAGCTATTTAGAGTATAAAAGTTTCTAATTGTGGATAAATATCCTTAATGTAGTAATTAGGGGTTTTCTAATGGATAAAGGTAGAATTAATGACAAATAGAGTTCATATGTGAATTAGAGCATAATGAACTATGAATTGGTGATAAAGGAGCATAATGATCTTGTCATGGATTAAAAGGATAAAAACGGTAGTTTTGATGGAAAAGAGGCTTAATGGGCTAAATTGATGGTTAATTATGCCTGTTCTGATATTAGGGTTATATGTTGTTAAAGGTAACCTTAATATCTTACGAGAAGTTTGGATGAGATAATTAGGGTTTAAAATAGTAAAAGATGAAGGGAAACCCTAATTGCAATGAAAACCCTAAATGTGGAATAGAAGCCCAAGGAAGTGAGCTAAGTTAAGTAGATCTTGATGGCATGATTAATAATAGGAAATTGTATGCATATTTCAGGATCTCATAATGTGCTTGCTTGCTTATTTGGATTTCTTGATTGGATTATTCTGTCTCAAATCTGTCTAACAGGTATGTGGTTATGATGCAGCCCTATTTTAGGGCTCCATTATGTGCCATTTTTGTACTTAAGTTGCATCTAAACATGTTAGAATTACATGTTATTCTCCCCAATTTGGTTATCATAGCAAATATGCTTATGGATGTTCTTTGTGCTGTTTTTCAGGTACTTGGACCATGCTTAGATGGAAGAGAGAGAGAAAGGGAGTTCTAGGGTTCCCCCACTCAAGGAGGGGCCCGAAAGAAGGCCCTAAAGTCTCCTTCAACCTACCTCTAGTGGCCAAGAATCATCCCCGAGCAAAGACATCTGAAAATGACAAAGTTAGAAGAGAAATCAAGAAGTCAAGCCTCACCACGGCCGTAGCCACAATGCCACGGTCGTGGCTTTATTTCCAAGTTCCAACAGGTTGCAACAGGGAATTCCATAGATCGCCCACGACCGTGGCCTCCCAGCCACGACCGTGGCCTGTGAAGACAAAATGACCATGGCCATCAGCACGGTCGTGGTCAAGAGAAGAGAACACGTCCGTGGCACCCTGCCACGGTAGTGGGAATTAAATTGCAAGAAGTCAGTCGCCAACAGGAATTTGCCTCCCAGCCACGACCGTGGCCAAGTCACCACGACCGTGGTTGATGCTGATCAAGACGCCCGTGGCCCCTCCCCACGGTCAGCTCCAACTCCTCCAAAACGGTTGTGTTACCCAACAAGGCCGTGGTGCATGCTACCCACCACGACCGTGGCACTCCGCCACGACCGTGGCCACCACCAGCTCACTACTTCCTTCACACCATGACCGTTTTCACCCCCCCCCACGGTAGTACCACACTGCCCTCACCACGGCCGTGGCACACCCACCATGACCGTGGTGATCACCTACCCTATACAACTTTCCATTGTTTTTTCTATTTTACCCCCAGTTAGCCCTAGCTCCTATATAAGCACTAGCTTCTTCTAGGGCTCGGGAGAGAGCACTTCGTAGCCACCCCCAGCTGCTCCGTTGCCTCCATTACTCCCATCCACCTACTTTCCTTGCATTTAATCTCATTTCCACCCACTTTCCACTCATTCCCACCATAGAAACCTAGTTTCTCTAGGTTTCTATCCATCCATTCCACCATTTCCATGCTCTTGGGCACCATTGGAGGAGGAGGATCGTGGCTGGAAGCAAGGAGGTGAAGAAGTCAAGCTTCATCAAGCATCCATGGCATTTCCTACTCTCTTTCCTTTCTCCTTTGTTTATGTTTTGACCATGTATAGCTAAGCCCCCTTGGGTGGGTTGTTTGGGGCAAAAATGTGACTTTGATACCATGTTGGGGAAATATAATTTGTAATGAACATATTTCACTTCTATGATGATTGCCTTTGCTTGTATCTTATTTCCCATTACTTGTGCATGTGATTGTTGTTTAATTACATTAATTCTTTGCCTTATGGTGCTTGAAGACATTTGCCTCTAGGGTGTTGGTTTCTATGTAGCTATCATGGGATAGGCTCCTAGGTCCTTAATTCAGATCCCTAGCTAACCCCCTATCTTCCAACATAATCACCTTCTTCCTACATGCAAATGTGAGTTCTAAGTGACTAGTATAAGTGTGATTAGTGCAATTTCCTAGGATATCCTAAAGGCTGAGGTGGCTAGTGGCATGAGGTCAAATATCCTCATCTCTACTCCCATCCTTACCCTTGGTCATCAATTGACTAATACCACTTATCCTAGAGACCTAGACTTGGTAAGTCCTATGAGAATTACACCTAGCCCTAGTTCTCCAACTAGTAGCATAGGGTACATTCTCATAGCACCCACCTTGTTGTTTGGTTTGGTAATCTAGAATGAAATATGTTAATTACTTATTGTGGTGACATCCCCCAACTAAGGTCAAGGTCACATTCCCAAACGGCCCACCTCCTTCATCTAATTGCTTAAAACCTTAATTGCCTAGTTTGCTTGTTAATGCTAGTGTAGTTTAATTGTTTTAGTTAACTTAGTTGATTGCCTAGTTGTACTAGCTAAGTGTTAATTTAGGTCTTTGATCTTGATTAGTGGTTAACTTAGGTTCTCAATTGCTAGTTGCTTGCTTAGTCTAGTATAGTTTGTTCTTGCTCTTGTTTAGATAGCTTGTTAACTTAGATTGCTAATTTAGTCTTTTGATAACTTAGTTTCATATTGCTTTTCATACTTGCTCACTTAGCTTAATCAACAACCAACCAACCTTTAAACCCTAAAAATCTTACTCTCCGCAATAGGAACGTAGCTCATGCCTTATAACTCTAGCGCCCCCTCTATCTCTGTGGTTTGACCCCGCATCTTGACCTTGATCTATACTACAACAGTACCCCGTACGCTTGCAGGCGAATTGTTTTAGTTTTAGTGATAGACTCGATTTGGGACCATACAAATATCGAAAGCAAAGATCCCTTCCTCCCGTGCCTCCTAACCTCGTGGATCGCACTCGGCCACCCTAGTTGGACGGTGTTGTAAGCCTCTAGCGGGAGCGCACCAAGCTTTCTGGCGCCGTTGCCGGGGATAGAGGCGCTCGACCTAGTTAGATAGTGTATCTTAGCCTTTCCTTTTGCCCTCACCATTGCTATTATTTATTCTTTGTGTTACTCTTGCATATTGGTTTTCTAACTTGGCTCCTTGTTGTTTATTTGTGACTTGCGCAGGTGACAGTTGTGCATGCGTAGCACGCGTCCGACTTGCACTGACTTGGTGGTTTACGACCCCGAGATTGGGAGAAGAAGGCGTCAAGCTCGCCGCAACCTACATCAAGAGGTTGAGATGGCTGAGAACAACCCACCAGCGGATGTTCCACCTCCACCGCCGCATCGCCCACTTCACGACTACTTCACGCTGGGGAACTACAACTCCCCCATCGCCACTCTAGTTGATCAGATCCCAGGTCAACAGTTCTCCATCCCGCCGGCACTCTTGGGGCTTCTCTCTACATACTTCGGTATGGAGAATGAGAACCCCTACCACCACATAGACGCGTTCCTTGAAACATGCTCTACCTTCCGCACGCCAGCCGCCACCGATGACTCAATCAAGAGGACGCTCTTTCCTTTCTCCCTCAAAGAGAAGGACAAGGAGTGGTACGTCTCGAGGCCAGAGTTGGTCACTTGGAATGAGGTGAAGAACGAGTTTCTCAAGAAGTTCTTCCCCATCGCCAAGTTATCCTACATGAGAAGGTGCATCACATCGTTCGCCCAGAAAGAGAACGAGCCCTTCCACCAGGCGTGGGAGAGGTTCCAGAAGTTGCTTCGTGACTGCCCTCATCATGAGGTTCCTCTTTGGCAGCTAGTTCAGGCCTTCTACACCGGGCTTGAGGAGCAAAGCCAAAACAACGTCGATTCTTCTTGTGGGGGCACATTCATGGCAAAGCCGCCCAAGGAATCATGGCCGATGTTTGAGCATCTCGCCGAGAATTCACGCCACCGAGCTTCCACTAAAGGGGGACATTGCGGCTGGAACTACACCCCTCCACTTTCCTCCGTGGCTCCCGCACGCAATGCCACCGACCCCGACATGATGCAAATGATGGCCGATATGATGCGAATGATGAAGAATCAAGTGGGTGGCTCTTCTAGCCAACCCGCAATGGCTGTGGATACTGTAGACGAGGAATTCAACGCTTTACATTCCTTTGGTGCTCGTAACAACCAGGGCCCAATGTCCAGCTCCTACACTCCCGAGTGGAGGAACCACCCCAAATTCTCCTGGAAACAACAAAACGAGGATGGGCAAGGACAGGGGCAGCAGAAGCCACACTACAACTCAAAGTTCGAAGAGGAAGTACTTGGAAGATTGAGGAATCTAGATGAAGTAAAGAGAGAAGTGTCTTCTCAAGGACAAAACATCAGCCGTCTTGAGCAAAGGCTCGATCAGATTTCTATCTCACTTGCACGTCGTGAAGAGGGGAGACTGCCATCTCAACCTATGATGAATCCTAACATTGAAGGTAATTATGTGACTGCCACCCAAGCCGCATACATCCCACCACGTGGCCAAGCAACCTCACTTCCACAATATCAAGGGCCACCGCACCCATATGCTCAACCATCCCACCAACCCCTGCTAAACTACCAATACCCACCACCACCTTCACATACTTACCAACTCCCACCTCCACCACAACCAACTTGCATACTCCAAAATCCTAATCCTCCCCAGCAAATACCACTGCCACCTCCGTCCTCACAAGCCCCCCCTCTTCACATGAGCAAGTGAGTATGATCACTATCATATGGGGTGAAGAAACTGCCCAAGGTTGCGAAATAAAGGGAAAGAAAGTGACTGAGGTTGGAAGAAAAGTCCAAATGCTTAAGGGATCTAGCAAAGATAAAGAATGCTCCGAAGAAAGTGCCACCCAAGCACCACCAGGGGATGCTAAGTGCACCCGGATTGCTACTACGCCCAGCACGAATGTAGAGGCACCCTCCTTGGTTCCACCCATATTTGAGGATACGGAAATTACAATAGATATAGCTCAGCCAGCTGTCAGTGACGGTGTCACGTCTACTGTTTCACATACCATGGACATAACATCGTTTGAAGCCATATCCTTATGGGAACCAAGACCTTTACATGAGATGATCGTTGCCATCACCCCTCCGCCAGTTTCGGCTAGTACAGTGAAGATAATTGATGAAGACAGAAAGAAATTCCATGAAAGTTCAACTCTCCAAAAAAGGGGCGGAAATGTCATGAGTCTCCTAGGAAACTTGAAGTGAGGAACAATAGGCATTACATCTCTCTTCTCATTGATGAAGGACATATGCATGGGAAGGAGAAAGTTAGTGCTACTGCCGACCAAGGAGATTGTTGCGTCAAAATCTGTGAACTTCATCTATGACAATGGATTCCCAGAAAAGAGAGGTGATCCGGGAGTACCACTGATTTCTTGCTTCATTGGCACACAACCCGTCCAGCACGCTCTCATCGACTTAGGTGCAGGGACAAGCCTCATGCCACGGAGCATGTACCTATGGCTTGGCCTAAACAAAATGAAACCAGTGGAGTGTGCCATTATCTTGGGTGACGAAACCAAGAGGAAGCCCTTGGGAATCATGTAGAACACAATAGTGGTGATGGATGAAAGAGTGAACATTGCCTATGTGACCGATTTCCTGATAGTGGACACTGCACCTATTGATGGATAAGAGTACCTCATATTGGGTAGGCCCTTCCTATCCTCTGCATGTGCAGAAATCAACATCCGCAAGGGCACACTGACGGTTACTTATAAGAGGAAAAAGTTCGACTTCTTCATGTTCACCAAAGAAGAGAGAGAGACGAGCTGGCCAATGAAGACTTCAGAGAGAGTTTGCGCTACAATGATCCCCTGGAGTTGTGGAGATCGAGCCCATACTTCTATTCCATGTACACTCCTTGGGACGAAGCACATGTCGTCAGAGCGCTCGACAGGATCACCGTAGAAGAGAAGGAGGACACCGTGGGTGTCAATACATGATGAAAAAGAGCAACAAGCCCGGCTGAAGGCTATAAATTTAGCGCTAGTGGGAGGCAACCCACGTGGTTTGAGATTCTCGTACCTTGTTTTTACCATACTTTCTTTTGGTTTCCAAGAAACACACACACACACACACTATACTTGATAGTTTTTCTATTTGTGAATCATTTTAGCATAGGCACAAGAAAGAAAAGACGATGTTGAAGGGTTTAGAAGAGACGGAGGTCAAAGTGGAAGAAAAGATTGCAACTCAATGGAGGAGCTATGGGAAGAAAGCCAGAATGGCACGGCCGTGGTGACCTGGTCCTGCTCACCTAAAATTACTTTGACCACTCCAGTTCTCGTCGGTTGCCTTTCGCAACCCCACGCCTTGTCACCCTACTAGTCTAACCTTCTATTTCATGATGAGGACATCATGATTTAAAAGTTTGGGGTGGTAGGGCGGTAAGCCTTCTTTCGCCGCATCTTTCCCTATGTGCCTTGTGCTAAATTTTTGCAAGATGATCAAATAGTTTGACTGACTTACCATACTCGATTACCCTGACCTTGTGTGCCTGCTTGCATTCACGCATTCATGTAGTTAATTTCTACATTTTTTAGTAATTTTTCAAAAATTTTGCTTCTTCATACCATGCATTGCATTCTCATCTAGTTCTTGATAATTTCTTGTGCATGTTAAGTAGGATTTGCTGCTTTATGTCTTTAAATTCCCTAAAGTAGGTTTAGATGCGATTTAGTGCAAATTGGCACCATTTTGGCCAATTTTGCCCAGATTTGAATATTCTTGCTCCGATAGGATGTTTTGACTTAATCTCCAATGTTTGAAATGAAAAGGTTTACTCTTGTGACAAATGCATGCCACATTCTTAGATCTTATTGATATATGGTCTTGTTTGTGACTTTTTACATGTGAACCACATCTCTTAAGTCTGTGAATGCTTTGGTTGAATCATGAATTGAGCAAGCGACAAATGCTTAAAGCCAATGGAATCACTTGGTAGAAATATGAATATTGTGTTAATTCTATCATGTGGTGTGATATTACTTTGTGAAGTGTTGAATTAGCTTTCATGCAAGGAATCTTATGTTGAAAACTACATTGATGACCCCTCTTTGATCCGACTTTTCGTCCACCATCTTCATACCCCTCTGCCTCATAAAAAGATGCCAAAGTGCACATATTAGCCGTGGCCACCTCCAAAAGTTTGGGGTGGCCACATCTTTATCTCCCCGCTTCACTCTATCCACCATGTGCCCTACCTACACCAAGGGCAAAGAAAAAGAAAAGAAAAGAAAAAATAAAATAAAAGGATGCTCCTGTTTAAGAGCATTCAAATAAAGAAAAGAAGAGTGTGTAAAAGCACTCCAAATCTTACCGCAACCCTTTCTTCTTATTTTATACCCATTGAGCTAGAAAACATCAAATCTAGATCACTTTACCCTTTCTACAGACAAGTGGATCATCTAGTGTGGTTTGAAGCATAAGACTGAATGCATGAAAGTGAAACAACACTCCTAGTCACCTTTGATTAACACCAACATGAAACGGTTTACCCGGAATAACATAAAGGACATATGGACAACTTGTGTTTCTATGCTTTATATTTGAAGTTTGTATGCTCAGTGCTTAGTTCATGATTGGATTGTGAAAGAAGGAGAGGAGAGATGTGAGACACATGCACTTAGTCGCTTCCAAGACCATATATTCAATAATTTTCTGTTGCTTTGCATTTGTCATTTGTTTTTGTTGAAAAGAATGGAAAAAAAGAGATTACGTTATAGCATACTTGAGGACAAGTATGTTTCAAGTTTGGGGTGGTGATGCAGCCCTATTTTAGGGCTCCATCCTGTGCCATTTTTGTACTTAAGTTGCATCTAAACATGTTAGAATTACATGTTATTCTCCCCAATTTGGTTATCATTGCAAATATGCTTATGGATGTTCTTTGCACTATTTTTCAGGTACTTGGACCATGCTTAGATGGAAGAGAGAGAGAGAAAGGGAGTTCTAGGGTTCCCCCACTCAAGGAGGGAACCAAAAGAAGGCCCTAAAGTCTCCCTCAACCTACCTCCAGTGGCCAAGAATCATCCCCGAGCAAAGACATCCGAAAATGACAAAGTTAGAAGAGAAATCAAGAAGTCAAGCCTCACCACGGCCGTGGCCACAATGCCATGGTCGTGGCTTTATTGCCAAGTTCCAACAGGTCGCAATAGGGAATTCCATAGATCGCCCATGACTGTGGCCTGTGAAGACAAAATGACCGTGGCCATCAGCACGGTCGTGGTCAGGAGAAGAGAACACGACCGTGGCACCCTGCCACAGTCGTGGGAATTAAATTGCAAGAAGTCAGTCGCCAACAGGAATTTGCCTCCCTGCCACGACCGTGGCCAAGTTGCCACGACCATGGCCGATGCTGATCAAGACGCCCGTGGCCCCTCCCCACGGTCAGCTCCAACTCCTCCAAAACGGTCGTGTTACCCAACACGGCCGTGGTGCATGCTACCCACCATGACCGTGGCACTCCGCTACGGCCGTGGCCACCACCATCTCACCACTTCCTTCATACCATGACCATTTTCACTCCCCCCCACGGTCGTCCCCCACTACCCTCACCACGGCCATGGCACACCCACCACGACCGTGGTGATCACCTACCCTATACAACTTTCCACTGTTTTTCCTATTTTACCCCCACTTAGCCCTAGCTCCTATATAAGCACTAGCTGCTTCTAGGGCTCGGGAGAGAGCACTTCCTAGCCGCCCCCAGCTGCTCCCTTGCCTCCATTACTCCCATCCACCTACTTTCCTTGCATTTAATCTCATTTCCACCCACTTTCCACTCATTCCCACCATAGAAACCTAGTTTCTCTAGGTTTCTATCCATCCATTCCACCATTTCCATGCTCTTGGGCACCATTGGAGGAGGAGGATCATGGCTGGCAGCAAGGAGGTGAAGAAGTCAACCTTCATCAAGCATCCATGGTGTTTCCTACTCTCTTTCCTTTCTCCTTTGTTTATGTTTTGACCATGTATAGCTAAGCCCCCTTGGGTGGGCTGTTTGGGGCAAAAATGTGACTTTGATACCATGTTGTGGGAATATAATTTGTAATGAACATATTTCACTTCTATGATGATTGCCTTTGCTTATATCTTATTTCCCATTACTTGTGCATGTGATTGTTGTTTAATTACATTAATTGCTTGCCTTGTGGTGCTTGAAGACATTTGCCTCTAGGGTGTTGGTTTCTATGTAGCTATCATGGGATAGGCTCCTAGGTCCTTAATTCAGATCCCTAGCTAGCCCCCTATCTTCCTACATAATCACCTTCTTCCTACATGCAAATGTGAGTTCTAAGTGACTAGTGTAAGTGTGATTAGTGCAATTTCCTAGGATTTCCTAAAGGCTGAGGTGGCTAGTGGCATGAGGTCAAATATCCTCATCTCTACTCCCATACTTACCCTTGGTCCTCAATTGACTAATACCACTTATCCTAGAGACCTAGACTTGGTAAGTCCTATGAGAATTACACCTAGCCCTAGTTCTCCAACTAGTAGCATAGGGTACATTCTCATAGCACCCACCTTGTTGTTTGGTTTGGTAATCTAGAATGAAATATGTTAATTGCTTATTTTGGTGACATCCCCCAACTAAGGTCAAGGTCACATTCCCAAACGGCCCACCTCCTTTATCTAATTTCTTAAAACCTTAATTGCCTAGTTTTCTTGTTAATGCTAGTGTAGTTTAATTGTTTTAGTTAACTTAGTTGATTGCCTAGTTTTACTAGCTAAGTGTTAATTTAGGTCTTTGATCTTGATTAGTGGTTAACTTAGGTTCTCAATTGCTAGTTGCTTGCTTAGTCTAGTATAGTTTGTTCTTGCTCTTGTTTAGATAGCTTGTTAACTTAGATTTCTAATTTAGTCTTTTGATAACTTAGTTTCATATTGCTTTTCATACTTGCTCACTTAGCTTAATCAACAACCAAACAACCTTTAAACCCTAAAAACCTTACTCTCCGCAATAGGAATGTAGCTCACACCTTCTAACTCTAGCACCCCCTCTATCTCCGTGGTTCGACCCCACATCTTGCCCTTGATCTATACTACAACAGTACCCCGTATACTTGTAGGCGAATTGTTTTAGTTTTAGTTATAGACTCAATTTGGGACCATACAAATATCGAAAGCAAAGATCCCTTCCTTTTGACCTCGTGGATTGCACTCGGCCACCCTAGTTGGCTGGTGTTGTAAGCCTCTAGCGGGAGCGCACCAGGTTACACTTATGAATATCTCGAATTAGTTTTTTGAGGTTTTTCGAGGTTTTTCGAAGTTTTCCTTGATGACTTGAATTAAACTATTGGATGAATTTAATTCATGCAAACTATAATGTGGATATGACTATCACTTAAGATATGTGCCTACTAGCTCTGATCCTAGTCCCCTCTATGGCTTAATAGTTTGACCTAGTACATGGCTACCTATGGGGTAGGTCCATCAGGTCATTGGTTGACTTAGTACATGGCTACCAATGGGGTAGGTGCATCAAGTCACCTTGAGTCAGGGATTGGGCTACCTATGGGAAGTGCCATGCGACTCTTTAGCACACCATGAGTTAGGGATTGGGCTACCTATGGGTAGTTCCATGCGACTCAACCCTAGATATTGATCTACCTATTAGGTAGGATCATGCGGGGTTTAATGGGGATCTACCATGAGAAAGGTAGCATCCATGTCCACTTCAGGGACATCATAGAGATTGGTGATAGGTAAGGATTGAGTAGTATTTATTAAGACATAATTTTGGCTGTTAAATGATAAATGGTGGATTACCTTTTATCATAGTTGCACGATTATTGTTTCCCCCACATGCCTGCTTTACGCTGACCGACGTTTTGTTTGTCGACATTTTAGGTACAAGTGAAAAGAACAAATAGTAAAGTGACATATGTGGAATTAAATGAGGATTAACGATCAAGGGGGATTAGTTAGAATATTCTCTCATATGGATAGAAGTTTAGTAATCCAAGTTTTTTAAAGGTATGCCAAAACTTTTAATTTATACCATATTTCAGTATAGTTGGTAGAATTTGATAATTGTTATTGATTATTTGTCAAACCTTCAATCCTATTAATTGGGATAATGGCTATGACCTTCTAGTCTCCCTTAATTGGGGGTTACCGGGAGGCGGGATCGTTACAAGCGCTCTAGGTAACACCTAGAGTCTCAAGAAGATGAACAGTGGTGAAGATGTTGGGTGTGCAATTGGGAGGGTCACTAGATACTATTACCAAGAAGGGTATTGGGGGACCATGTTAACAATGAGTGATCTCCATCATGCATATTAAAAGTGAGAGCAAAATTGAGTCATGTTGATCACTACACATGTGAATTTTGGAGGGGGAGACATGTTCCAAGCAGTCTAAACCATTTAGTTTTTTAATCTAAGTTAATGGCAGAAGTCAGAATCTTGGTAAGGTATTACTATGGTGAAGTTGGACTTTTTTGGAGTCTGATGAAGATGGTCATCAATATAGTACAAGACCCCGTCATAGTGGGGGATGTAGGTGATTTTCTGATGCTAATTGGGTTTTTGTGTGTCTTTCTTATTTTTGTGACCAATTTTCTTATCTGGAACTTATGTGGGGAGGCCAACATAGAATCTAGGTGTGCTTTAGGATGCCTTTGCAGAAGATTCAAGTCAAGCTTTGTTGCATTTTTGGAGTTGATACTTCCAGTGGAGAGGGATGAAGATGATATATTTTGAATGGATTGATGTAGTAATAACTAGATTGATGATGTCAAGGTTTTGTTATATGGAAATTTCCATCTTGAATCATGTGTGTTGCATTCACGGTCTCAGGACATCACAAATAGGATGATGGATCAAGGCAAAAAAACTTCTGTGTTATTGCCACTTATGCCAAGTCCTCTACATGTGACAGACATGGTCTCTGGTCTAATCTAGGATATGTAGAGACTATTGTAGGTCATAAACCTTGGATGATTTTTGATGACTTTAATTTTGTTAGAATATGTGATGAATAAAGAGGGCTTCTTTCATCAACTTAGTTGGCATGCGAGACTTCAACATCTGGATCAATGACATGGAAGTTTTTGAGATTCCTTTTGCTGGGAGTTCTTTTATTTGGGACAACAAGTAGAGCTTGGCACCCACATCCTAGGAGAGACTTAACATTGGATTCTAAAAGAAAGCTTGGAATATTGTTGACTACATTGATGAAGCACATCAAACATATTTGTGAATTTGAACACTCTTCATTGGTGGTGTGTATATCCCCCTCTCTCAAAAAAAATATGACCCCTTCCTTTTCCTTTCTGGTTATCTGACTTACCCACAACTAGTGTCTTGATGAGATCTGCAAAGGTTGGTGTGTTGAGGGATTGGTTGACCCATCTTTTAGATATTATTCAAACCTTTCTTACCTCAAACACCCCTCAAATTATTGAATTGTAACTCCTTTGGAAATAGTACTCTTAGAAAAAAAGACATTGAAGAGGTGATCTACCATCTGATTCTTGACTTTGATGAACAACCTACTGCTCTTAATTGAACATCTTATTAGAGATGCTGAGAAGAAGCTTGACGATGTTTATGAGCAAGAGGGGATTCTATGAAAGAAAAAACTTTTATTTAACAGTTTCATGATGGTGAGCTTAATACCAAGTTCTACCATGCTATCGTCCAATGAAGAAGAAAACATAATCATGTTAATAAAATTACTCTGGAGGATGGGACGAGCATCAATGATCAATAACACATGAGTTAGGAAATTTCTATGTTCTTTAAATCTTTCTATGAGAACGTGGAGGGTGAAAATCTAGGTCTAGACTCGCCTCTTCTATATTTGGTTCCCATTCTTGTTTCCACTGAAGAGAACATATATCTAGATGCCCCTCCTATAGAAGATGAGATTTGGAATACTATTAATCAATTGGACTTCTTTAGATCACCTAGACCTACTAGTTTACCTCCTCCTTCTATGTGGCCTCTTGGACAAACATAAAGCATGATTTCTTGGAAATGGAATAGTACTTCTTTGATGGACACCCCAATCACCATAACATCAAATGTTCCAAAGTATGTTTTATTCCTAAGTTTGCAACTACTTATTCTATTGCAAAGTATTTTTGACCCATTTCTGTAAAAAATGTCTCTTTGAGAATGCTAGATCATTTGATGAACAATAAACTAGATAGATCATTCCTCATCTAGTTTTAGATGAGCAAGGGGCAATCATTATAGATCTGGGTATTCCCAACAATATATGGTTGACTAAAGGGCTTATTCAAGACCTTCACCAAGGCAATAGTGTGGATAAATTGATAAAAATTAAAGTCCAAAGCCTATGACCTAATCAAATGGTATTATCTCATAGTGGTTCTCTCTAAATTTGGCTTTATGGAAGATTCCATCCAGTTTCTTCTCTCTTTCTTTGAAGGTTCTTGGATGTTGATGGTCTGCAATGGTATCACGTCAGGTTTTTGTCCTATGAATAGGTGCATCAAACATGGAAACTCCCTATCTCCCTCCTTGTTTATACTCTTTGAAAAATATGTGTTGTCTTATCAAAAATCCAAGGGATGACGACAACTACCCACACCACCTCTTTTAGGAGATTTTATTTGCCTCCCATTCTCCTCTTCATTGATTGTATGATATTCTAAGTATACATGTGATGATAATGCTCTGGACTTCTTCAGTTCTTCTATAGCTGACTATGAGCATGCCTCAGCCCAAAGAATCAAGAAAGTGAAATTAGTGTTCTTAATCCATCACGACAATCTTAATGCTTTACCCACAATTCAAAGCAAGTTGGTTTTATAACAACTTGATAAAAAAATGTTATATCTAGGGCTCCACATATCTTATATCGATTCGCTGCCTAGACATTAGATGAGGTTATTGAGATAATTAATAGGATGATTTCTATATAGAAGAGAAAACATGTATCTTTTTCTAACAGGATCATGTTAATTAAGTGTACACTGGAGTCCATTTTGATGTACACCTCGGTTGCTTTATGTATTCCCTCTAAAACCACTAAAGTAATAAAGGGCATGTTCAACCATTTTTTAGGTGCCTGTAATGACACCTCTATGATGTTTTGGGTGGCATGGTCAAAGAATGCTTGCCATTGAAAGCATGGTGACCTCAATTTTCTTTCTCTGTAGGTGATTGACATCACTTCTAATATGAAAGTCGCATGTGAGATTCTCACTGGAAATTCAAGATTGCCGACATTTTGTAGAAGGAAATACAACATGACTCATATTAGTTTTGATAAAGACAAACCCCCTTTTCTATATTTATCCACTCGACCTTCTCTGTAGTTGCATAAGTTTTGGAAATCTTTTCTCCTTGTCCGGAAATAGCTAGATTTGTCCATCTAAGGGGTGATATCTCTTTCTAGTGGGGATAAATGGTGCAAGAATTGGTTATATAACTTTGCTCAAAGACCAAGTGATATAAACAATATAATCCCCTATTAAGGATTGTGGTGTGAAGACAATGATTAGGATTGGAATATTTTATATGAAGGTAATGATACTGACAGGGTGCTAATGGCTCATGCTTCTCTTTCATGATTCATGAGGGAACTAATTTTTCATTATGGACTATGACACACTCAGGTGATTTCTCCCTTGAATAAGAAAAAAACATCATTACCTCAGAGCATAATGACTCCTTGGTTGATCATGCTTCTCTCTGGAACTGTATGGCATCCCAAGACATGGAAGACTGCAATGAATGACAATGTAGCCCTATGTAATATCCCCATAACCTCTTGATGATGTTGTTGTACCCTTTCCAATATTGAGACTCCTATACATATTTGTCTCTAGAATGAGCTAGAAGAGGATCTCTAGAATAGGTTTCAAGTTAACCTCATTCCATGAGTCTAGGTATAATCACATTGTCCTTAGTTGGATTAACCTTATTTGGTCCAGTAGAGATAGTAAATCTCTATGGGGATGGATTATATCTTTGACTCCAGCTCTGATCTTGTGGGTCATTTAGCGTGAATGATGGCACAAATGTTTTTAAAATAAAAGTAGGTTGGATGGGATCTACTAGAAGGAAATTTTGAGTCATTTAATAGCAAAATCCAACACAAATCCTTCAAGTAGTTTGGCAAGATGGGGTCCTAATTCATGCCAGTAACCTTGGTGTGAGCATGCCTAGGTTGATGAGTAGGCACTTGGAATTGGTACGAGCACCCTCCTGCTTTCATAAACATCAAGGTCAACATTGCCTTGGTAAAGGATACATTTGATAGTAATGAGTGGAAATGGTGGGCATCTGGCATCTTTCATCATAGCGAGGGGAGGATGATCATGGATTATGGAACATTGATTGATGTGAATACTAAGGAGGCAGTATGTATCCAAGCTATGATTGTGGTCATAACATATTGGGTACATAAGAGGAGATAGATACACAAAAGATGGTCGGTTTGGTGTGTGGGAACATTAAGAATCATTTAAGCCTAGTACCTCATGTTCAAGATATTCAAAAGAAGATTGTACTTCTCTCTTTGGTTGATGATTGGATCCACATAGAGGGTAATTTGGTAGCCCTTGAGTTTGTTAAATGGGAATACTTTTTAAAATTTCTCCGGGTTTTCCGTCATCCCTTCAGTTTGACCCAAAGAATGAAGAGGTTGATTTGCTTGGATAGGATGGGCACTCCTATAGATCAAATCTCATATAAAGACTCCTAGTGTGCCACATATTTTCTTTTTTTGGTGTCATTTACCTAGTAAATGGATGCATACTTTTTTTGTTTTTGGGTGGTGATGATATTGTATCTTTTATTATTTTTACCTCTGTGAGGAGGGTTGGATCAATAGAAATTCTCCTAACCCGAAAATTACTTATCCAACTAAATAGAGTTTACTTGGATTATTACATGCTTTACTTAATTGATCCTAGTATTATCTTGATTAATATTTGTAGTTTGTTATGACTTTTTGAACTTCAAAATACACTTAAACATGCTTTGATTTGAATAATTTGGGTTTGCAAGTGAAATCCCTAATCGACTAAAATTATGGGTTTGAAAAGTGCATGAATTCATAATCCAAAAAATATAGTGGTGTTATCAATTATTTTTAGTAACTTATATGAAACTTGTATTTATTTAAAATTTTGTTATATTTTGAGAAGTAAAATATATGTATCAATGAGAATTTTAGAACTTTCATATGTTATTTGAATTTGTTGGTTGGTCGAATTATAATTTTGACTAACCATGTTAGAGACTATAGTGTAGTAGTACAATGTTGGAATTTTAGTTACTTATTGAGAATGAGATGAAATTTCAACCTGAGTTCTAGAAAATTTGTTTCGTATGACAACGTCATCATTCATTTTCTTAATAAGGCCTTATTGACGATAGATAGGTCTATCAATTAAGTTTAATGTCAAAAAATTATGCTAAAATAAAAGAAATAGTAAATGTGGAGTTAATTTGCAATTTTCTCAAGTAATTTATCCTCTTTTCTCTTAGTTTCTCTCCTATTCTCTATTTCTAGGGTTCTTGAGTTGCAAGAGGAAGAAATCAACTAATTTCTCAATTTTGATATGGATTCGGTGAGATTAGTTATTAGGATATGCTATTAAGGTTATTGGCACTTGAGGTGAGTTTTTATCTATCTCTTAAGCTTTGTCATCATGTTGAAAGCCCAATTCTACTAGCTATAATAATCCACATCCTTGCTTGCTTGTGTATGCGATTGGGTGATCAATTGGAAAGATTCTTGGGAAGTGATTTCTATTGATTAGATTCTGATAAATTGGTTTAAGATGTATGAAATATCTTATGGATAGAGAACCATGTTGTTTGAGACACATATTGCCTAAAATCAGCTTAATGAATGTTATGTTTGGAAATTGACTCGACAAGTATAGAATTGTGTATGAACTTAACCAGAATCAATTCCCAACTGTATTTTTTAGATCTTGCTAGAATTATTTATGGAATGAACATAAGGATAAATATTATCGATTTAAATGAAGGTATTCCATGTCTAGGGTCATTTTTGTCAAATTGACTCAAATGAGGCAATAAATCGATGCATACTTATAATTGATGGATGAGTTGTGTTGAATGGAAACAATGTTTCCATGTGTGTGAGTAGCCTTAATGAAATCATGTAAACCATGGTGGTATTAGTGAATAATAATGTTGCAATGTATAGAGATGAGTTTACTTCTTTAACCCTAGAAATCTTAGACAAGTATGAGTGATAAATGTAGAACTTGTATATAATCTTGTAAGTGTGATGAAATGCTCAAATGTAGGTATAATACTTCAATTGAATATGATAAGTAATATTATGATGATCTAATCCTAATACACCTATTTTGTATAATTTTTGGAATAATGAGTAAACCCTACATGAATGAAAGACTTTTATACAAGTCAAACAATAATGAATTGGGAAGATCACTAAATGTTAAAGAGTAACAAGAAGCAAATCCACGGTACTCCCTGAATTGAGAGTTTTACACATAATAGAAGGTTGGTTGTTATTTACCAAAATGTCATTAGAAACCAAAGGACATGGTCCATGTATCAAAATATAATAAAATAAATGGACAAGGATAAATTGAATTGTGATGATAAGTAAGGATTAAAGTATTATTTAAATGAAATGAGGAAGCATTTAATATATTTTCTTTAAATATATATGGGTTGACTTAAATTGAATGAAATACACTAAAATTAGACTATGAAGTAGTTCAATGAGAGAAAAACTTAATGCGTTAAGTAAATTTCGAATGATTAATTTCAAGAATAGTAATGATCATGATATCAAAGAAGTTATGAATAATGATTATGAAATGAAGGAAAATCAAGAAAACTAGTAGTAGGATCTGGGAGCCTAACTGTAACTCTAATATGATGAGCTATATGATAATAATGAATAATACTCTGAGATAAGGGATTAAGGAATGTACATAATTATGGTCTAATTCAATTACAAGTTGAAGTTCAAGGATGCAGTTTGAGTAATAAGAATATATGTTTGGATTGTAGTAGTCTATAGAATACTAGTATTGTGAGAACAGTCTAATCTGGGGGATTTAAAATGAGATTACATATGTGATGGATAGTTACCTTATCTGAGTGGTAAATAGTAAAAGAGTATTATTAAGTGTGTAATGCACGTTTATGCTTTGAGATTTATTCATATATATAGAAATCAAATATAATATGTATATTTTGTATGATAAACATGTTCTGAGTATGATGAATGAACAAGATATATATGTGCTTATATTCATGGTAGTTCTAATGCCTCTACAAATATTTGTTGAGAAATGTGATAAGGAATGAAAAAATAAGAAATATGTTGAGATTGTATTAACATGCATTGATTACTTTTGAGAATTCATGTTTAGGGAAAATGTTGGATTATAAGATTATGTCTTGGGATAATAGCTCACTGATGATGACTATGATGAGATGATGTGATATAAAAAGAAACATACATGCCAAAAATTATAGATCTATTGTGCTTCTTGTTTCAAACATTGTCTTTTCTTAACTCTAACATGTTTTATATAATTTTAGGTGCACGAGAATGCACACAATTTATAAATGATGATTGAATTATTTTTAAAATGAGTAAATCAATTAAATAACAAGCGATATTATGACACATCTAGTTAGGCTATGAACAATGTGAGTTTCTTTCGAGGGCCATATATCTCCTTGTAGTAATAAGAGCATTATTAGACAGCTTTAGGTGTGTGGATTGAGGCCTTGAAGGCTAGAGAACTATGATGCAGGAGTGAGTCACATAACATGATTCTGACCCTAAATTCTCTACTATTAAAGTCTATATACACGAGGAATATACTAATGAAATGAAAACTGTGAAACATGTAATATACGATGACATGTGATATTTAATGATCAATGTAATATTCTATTATGTAAGTTCCTATCTCAGGTATCCAAGATGAGGATGTGAGCATCTTTAGGAAACCCAACAATGGACCAAAGTCTGTTGTTGATATCTCAGGGTGGTCATATGGAACCTAAGATAGTGATGGTGACTTGTTGACACAAGAATCTAGCATGGCAACTTCTACTTGGTGAGACACAAGACAAATAGTTTCAGGATAAATGAATAAAAGATGAAAAGTCATGTAGAAGATGAGTTGAATGTTTTTTACATGTCTTTTACTACAAGATAAAAGACTTTTCATTGTTGAATATGTTTCTTGTTGTGGATATAAATCATTATTTTATAGGTATAATCTATTTATATATTCTTATATGTCTGATTTGAAACCTAATCTTAAATGTTGACAACTAATTGACTTTGGGATTTATTATCCACTGAAATTAAGATTTGGATTTACTTGTCATTTGAATAGTCTTGTATGGCATACATGTCTTATGTAGACTTCATCTTCAAGACTGCAAGATGTGTTTCTGGTCCAGATGGCAGAGTGTCACAAAGATGATGTTATTGCTATGTCTTGATTCTAATTGTTTAGATCTTTGTTTGTTACTTGTCCAGTTGGATTGTCATTTTGAAGAAATTTCACATCTACTAATTTTCTCAGAGAAATGCTCTGAAAGATGTTTTAAATTTTGGATTAGACTAGTGAATATCTTACTAGATAAATCATATTATGTCATGAAATAGATGTGGTAAATGTTAAATTACGTTTTAGACTTAGTATTATCTGCAAGTTTCTATGAGTTCAATATATTTAATATGATGTTCATGCATGTACTCAGTTTGAGTGGGAGGTGCCAACAAGTTGGGGCTCTTTTTGAATCTCATGAGGTTGTTTCATATGTTTTCAGGTATAAAGTATTTCAGTGGAGAGGTTTTGATAAAGAATATGTAAATAGAGTAATCTAGATCAGAATGTCCATGTACTCTCTCTTTCCTAAGATGGACAGTGTATCGAGTTTGTTATTTCATGTATGTGTAATTAATGTAAACTGAAACACGTGTGAGAAATAAGATTTGGGATAACTAAATACATTTTCCATGATGTGACATATGTTAATGAGATTTCCTTAAAAAGGAAAACGAAAAATTTACTAATACTTTTTTTATATTGTGTTAATCATGTTTGTCGATAACAATGTGTTTTATTTTATAATAGGGAATTAGATTTAGGGTTTATCTCTATGGTTGAAATTTTAGCTGATCAAATGAAAGATCCCAACATATCTAGTTCTAATCCACCATAGTTGAGATTATACTATGAAGAACCTTTCCATGTAGAAGATATTCCTAAAGAGGTGGGTTACAACAACATTTTTTTGGTTGACATCAAAGAGCCTCACTATAAAGATCAATATTCATCTACTAGAGATGAGTTGATGGATACCAACTAGAAAACATTTACTGACCAACAATCAATTCAGATGACCAATAAGAAACACTAGATGATGTAGAAGCTAAAACCTAATATTGGAGGCACAACTGGCATATCTAATAGCACAAATCTCCCAGTCGATCATGTCACTTGAAGGTCAATCAGAGTGCTCTGTAAGAAAGATGGAGCATTCCACATGCTTGATCGATGAGGAAGATGATGTTTGTGTCATTCTTTAGAGGAATATGCATGATACATTGATAGTAGTATGGAATGAGGATCTAGAGCCACATGTTGATATAGTGACAGGCCCCACTACTTCTATTTCTTTATGTTGATTGGGTGGTAGACCATGAGAAACTATTGCAAAAGAATATTTTTCTAGCGTATTTTAAGTATGATGAGTTCCTCCTATGCCAAGACCACATATTTTCATACTATGTTAGACACAATAGAAGGTAGTTTGCCTCCCATTTTCACACATGAATAGGTCCTGAGGACACTAGATGGACACCAATCCTACATCATTCAACTTATCCCCAATCCACACCCTACTACTACACTTCCTCTTCAAATGAAGGAGTATCGGTTGATCATGATGGATGGCTTGCAAAGTGAAAGACAAAATTGCATCAAGCATTCAAAAAGTAACTTTAAGATACCATGACCACCTAATCATATTCAACACAATGGAGCTCTCATGTTCAAAGTTCCAGTCCTTGTTCATATTTCCTTTAGTTGGACCTTTTTTGATATTCCAATACCTCCTCAATGAGCATTGAGGATTTATCCCTCTCCATCTTGGGTTTAGTGTTTGTTTGAGGATGAGAAAATTTCTAATGTTGGTTTGGAGGGTGGGTGGTATGTAATCCTTTCCACTCACACTTATATCTTTCATTTTCTTGTTTTATTTCAGCTATTATTAGCTTTGTATGCATCCATTGCAATTATTTTACTTGCATTGCATGTAGCTTAAAGCATTTTTTTATTTCAGTTCATAGTTCTTGCAATGCTAGTTAAAGCTATTATCTAGTCGTCTTAGTCTACATTCTTGTTGCATTGCATATAAAATTTATCTTATGAACCCCTTGTTTGAAGTAATTTCTTGATGTTAACTATATTTCTAGAAACATGTTGATGTTTGGAAATCATCATTTGTAGCCAATAAATATAAGGACCGTGTTCCCGAAAAATGATGGCAGGTGTTAGAAGAACCAATAGGGATCAAAAAAACATTTCTCCTATAGAATAGTGAATCATCTCGATGGAATTTCCATGCATCCCTTTATCATATCATTGGTTGTGTGTAGTGAATTAGATGAACAAACTGTTGTATTAAATCATTGAAATAAGTTTTATACATGATTTAAGCCCTCTTCTACACTTCTTTCGTCTTCTTACCTTCCATACACTAAAAAGAAAACAAATCCACAAAGTGTGCCAAATTATAAGATCAGGATGGCAAAATTTTCATCCCTCTCTATCTACTTCTTCCATACCAATCTCTATGTAGTTGGGGCATATTACTAAAGAAAAGATGTCATTGTGCACACAAAAGTAGTGCAATATATGAAATTTCTCTAATAAAATGCAATATCAATTCAAATAGAGGAGATAAGTGCATGCTTCATTCCATACCCCTATTCTATCCACTTTTCACCTATTATCGCATTATATTCTCCATTGATATCCATTTAACATACCCTAGTGTTGAATTGTATCCATACTTGTGAGATTTTGGAATTCCACAATTTTCATGAAATCCTTAATGTGTGGTATTGGGGATTTTGCTGAGAAACTATTGTTTGAAGTGACGTTGAAAGGAGATATGGAAATTCAAATTTGTGGTCTTAGGAGGATGGTTTTCTTCACCATATCAGTGGTAGGGATTCAAATATGATGTGAGTATGAGGCATGCACATGATTTAAGAGTATTCATGTAGAGAGTTTTTTTGGAATTTTTGTTAATTGAGGATGAGAAAAGTCAAGTTTACGGTTATGATGAATGTATACTCATCATATTTATTAGTTGCATTTTAGATTCCATTTTGCATATTTTTCTTGCATTTCACATAAGATTTCACTTTCTTTATCTTCTTAGTTGTTTATGCAGTTTATTTGGTTATAAATAGATTTTATGCTTAATTTATCTTATGATTACTTGTCTTGACTTGTTATTCATTTTTTTATGATAAAATGTTTGAATCTCATGGTGTGATTAGACTACTTCCCTTGTGATATAGCTTGCTATCCCTTTCTAGTTGTATATCTTATTTTGATGAAAACTCAAACTTATTCATGGTAATCATATTTCAGAATTGATTCATATTTGCTAGTTAGTATAATCCATATGTACTTATTGAATTGCATATTCCTTTGTACATATATTTCTATAAATCTAGTAATATCATGTTTTAACTTGTGCATGTTTTTCGATATCACAGATCCTACTAGTAGTTATAACTTGTACTCATCAACTAGTAGTCTTTCAACATATTCTTGATATAGCATTGAACTAGTAGTATGCCTGTATCTTATTTTATGCATACCTATACTTTATCCTTGATTTGTACATCTACTAGTTTGAGTTACTTGTTGGAATACACTTTCCTTGATTCATGCTAGAACTACATCCTTTGTTATTCAATTACATTTCCTGATTAAAATTACATACATTGTTTTGACAAGACATTTATTTTTCCCCTTCTATCCTCCTTTTTAAACAAGTTGTCTTTTAGATTGTCACCACCCCCCACTTTTTGATATGAAAAGGAAGTAGAAGACATGTCCAATGTAAGGGGGAAAATACATCATTTCTATAAAATTTATGAAATATGGCTAGACCAGAAGGATTTTTTGGTTTAATTAATCAAATTTTCAAAGACAAGAAGTCCTCTCCTCTGAAATCTTCAAAGGATGTAAAGTTTCTCATATTGTCTTTGTGGATGATCTTATGAGTTTTGGGAAAGCCAACAAAGGAATGATGAAGTGTTGAATGATATCATTTTATTGTTTGATAGGATAGCTGGCTTGAAGTTTAATCATTCTAAATGCTCAATTTAATTAGCAAGCATTCAATTATAGATGGTTTTTATGATATTTTAGGCATGTATGAAGGTTTTATGTTTGTTGGGTATCTGGGAGTCCATATGTCTAGTGTTAAACTTTTTAAAGGCATGTTCTACCAACTGATATATTTTATTAAATCTAAATTGGAAGGATGGAAGGCAAAAAAATATCCCTTCCTAGTAAGGTAGAGCCTATTGAATTTATTGTTTACTAGTGTCATGTTATGGGCTAATGTCTTTCTTTAACTTGCTAATGTTTTTGAGGTGGTGGATAAAATATGCAAGAATTTCCTATGGGGAGATGGAGGAGAAACATATTCATTTGGTTTTGTAGAATAAAGCATGTAAACAAAAGGGGGAAGGTGGTTTGAACATTAGGAAAACTTTTAATTTATGTACAGATAGTATGATTGTCAATTTCTTATGTCTAGAAGGAAGGAGTCCATGTGGATAAAATAGATACATACCAAACACATAAGGAGAGACTCTATATGGATGAGTGATGAATTCATATTCATCCCATTTTTAGTTTCATTCTTAGTCTAGTATAGCATCCAAATCTCTTGATTTTTACTAGATATAGTTTTGCTTCAAATTACTAAGGATTTTATGTTAATTTGTAGGACTTTGATACTTGTTTTGACTCCTCTTGTAGGTTTTTGAGTCTTATCACTCTGTAGCAAGTATGCCTAGGGGGTCCCACTAATCATGATCAACAATTTTTGTGTCCAAGACCAAAATCGACCTATTGATCGACCTTTCAGTTGACCTTCAAAATACCATCAATGATCGAGCGGCCCATCAACCTTCAAGTTCGATGACCCATCAACCCTCTAGTTCGACATACATAAGCTCGACATTCAGACCCATTAAACCGCTTGGTTGACATATAAAAGCTTGACATTTAGACCCATCGAAGACCAAGGTTACCATGAAACTCCTAGACCAATGGTAGGAAGCTCAAGAGTCAACATCAGCGGTCAAAAGCCAATTCTCGATGTCGATGAGAGGGAACCACATCCACACCCTTTAAATAGTCCCCAAGGGCATCACTTCAAGTCATCTCAAATTTTGAAGATGGATCAGGAAAAAGGTCAATGTCAAGATTACAACCAAATTCAAGTGCCACCTACCTAGCTAGTGCCATTAACCTACAAACTTGCCTACTTCCATTTGTTGGATCTATGGATCTATAGAGGGGTGAATAGAGCTTCAAAATTCTCACACAAATAGTTATAAATTCTAATTATATCAATTGAAACATAATGCTTAATATCAATTTGAAGTCCTATCTAAGAAAGCATAGCAAGGATGAGAGAAAATGAGACAAGCACTTGGACAAGGTGGTTAGACTGGTTCCAATCTCCAAACTAGGAGATAGTCAATCCACTACCTAGAGAGGTCCACCTCTTGGACTTTACAATATGTGTATACTTATATTCTATCATAATAGATACAATGAGACCACAATACATCCAAGGACTTACCTACTCAAGACAAGAGTCTTTCACCTATACAAGGACTTACCAACTTGATCAAGATGTCTTCAGCCTTCAACAAGGACTTACCCACAACTTGCATCAAGTCTTTGGCCTTGAAGGAATTACCCACTCTTCTTGAATATTCACCTTGCCCTTCTCCTTCACCTGGAGAAGATCTTGACCTCTTCTTCAACCTTGAAGAAGACCTACAGCTTCACCTTCACTCAGGGTAGCTTACTTCAACCTTTTCTCTTTGAGAAAAGTAATTGGGAAGATGGAAGGAATGAGAGCTTTACAAGCACATGGAGGTAGATCTCTTACAACATGCCTAACTCACTCATAATCATGAAATGATTTGTAAATAAGATAGAGAAAGGGGCACAAAGGGTTGCAACACACTCAACTATAGCAAGGACTTAGGATAGCATGAATGAGAAAACTTAGAATGAACTCTAAGGGGTCCTATTTATAGCCGGGGGTGTTCCTTTGAGTGTGGGATCACTTAAAAACAAAAAATAGCCATTATACAACTTGTAGCGGATCAATTTTCATTTACAACAATGCTCCAATGGTTATAATCACTTTTTCTATGTTTGTGGTACAATATATTCAGTCGAGTTTCAATAAAGGTAACTCGACCGATCCACTAACGGACAAAGCCAATTTTCAAACTAGTGGTCCAGTTTGTTCTAGGAAACTCAACCGATGAGTCAAAATTAATTTTGCTTAGTTGATTGATCAGTCGAGTTCTCTGATTGTATAACTTGACCGATTGATCATTTTATAAAATTCATCACTGGATCAGTCGAGTTTCTGACTCGGCCGATAAAGTGCCTGCGACAAATTTTCTAAAATGCTTTTTGAGTGACCAAACGTTGGAATTAAGTGTCGCTAATTTTTTCTCATATTAGTTACAAGTCATATCATCAATACAAATGATTACAAAATTAATCTAAGGTGATTTGGAGTGATTTCCCAAAGAGCACACTTGCATTGCTTTTGACTTGAAGTTGGACAAGTTAGGTCTTGCGTAATTTGATCCTTTTCATATACCTAAAGCTTGAAATCAATCTCGAACAAACATATCAGATACATATTAATGGAATGGTTAAGTCATTATCAAAATATGGAGAATGTATAACTCTCAAGTCAACATTCTCTCCCTTTTTGACAATGACAAACCATTCCTCAACATATTGAAAAGGATATGAAAACGCATACCTTAGCCTTATGAATTGCAAGGGGATTCGTGATTTTAACAATGTGAATTGCTTCCCCTCAATCTATGCTCACTCTTACCTGCATAGTTAGTCTTTCTACAAAAAGCAATATAACATGTATATACTATATGGTCCTTTAGCAAGTCACATGATAAAGTATATATGGAACAAGAAAAGGATCACATAGGAAATAAAAACAATATGGTTGAGATTCAAAACATTGAATTTCTCTCCCCCTTCTGGCATTATCAGAAAGGAAGGGGGTAGAAGAGCATAAAAGTAGGTCTTCTCCAAGCACAACCATAACATGCATCCACAAGATAGAACATGCAGCCTCAAATCATACACCAAAGAGAGACGAGAGAGAAACAAGAAATCTAAGTCATAATCAAAATATGAGAAACATGGCACCAACACACGAGATATAGTAAATGTACATATGATTAAGATTACAACACAGAAAGCATGTCCTCAGAAGCAACTACAAACTGAAATAATGAAACCAACATAATGACGAAAATAATACATCTCAGATAATGTGCCCATATGTTTTTAGTAAAAAAAAGTCTAGAAAGATATGTATGATCAACATCTACAGACTAGAAAGTAAAACATATAAATGTCTAGGCTATCTAAGTCTAGAGTGTCATCATCATCCACATTAGTATCATCATCAGAGGCTTCAGGCTCGTAGTTCTCATCATCATCTGAAGCTGTAGTAGAAATAGCAGCATCACCTTCATCACCAAAGTCACTAGCAGATCCATCAGAACCATCCTCACCATCATCCTTAGATGCCTCCTCATCAGTAGCAGTAGTTTCCTCATCAGCCTGATTTGGCATCTCCTCATCGACAGAGGAATCAAAACCATGACTGAGCCACCTGGAATTTTACTCAGCCCAAGACATACCAATATCATGTAGTTCTTGAGCTTATAGAAAAGTAGGAGCAGAGATGCCAAGTCCTACAAGCAAGGTAGCAATAGGACCAACAGGGAGAGGTAGCACAATAGATATAGATCCACCAATAGTAGAGGGTGTAGCAGTAGAAGCAGTAGGTGGAGGGGCAGGGTAAAAGTGATTGTATGCAAGGATGCATAATCACCTCCCAGGTAGGGCTGGTAGGTAGGGTAAGGATGTGAACAGAATAGGTTCATGGTAAACATGATAGCAAAAAGATCTTGATGCATGTGCTCCTAAATCATGTAGCCCATGAGGATTTCATTTGATACATGGAAAGAGGTGTCGGAAGGTCAGGATGGCTGAGGAGGTGGAGGTGCACGGGTGGAGGTAGAGGCTCCAAGTGTGTTAGAGGAAGGGATAGACACACTCTTATGAAGTGTGGTCTCACTGATGCAAACTCCTTTTTGGACAGGTTTGTAATGAAGGTCATGAAAAGTTATTTGCCAGTGGCAGTCTGAAAAAGACTACAAATTAGAGCTAGGTAGGGTGGGTGGGTTCTCAGGTGTTCTTACCAGAGTCAAAGAAAGTCATGTGATGGAGTACATATCTAGACCACTTTACTCTGATGTTCTTCAGGATACAGAATATAATCACCATGGTATTTTCTGCAATTTCAGTTTGGTTTTTCTTTGGGTGAATATTGTAGTTGACTACTCAGGAAAGTATGCGGTTCTTGAGGTCTAAGGCTGAGGAGGGAAGGGTAGACTTCTTCCTATAGGGAAACTGAGGCTTAAAATTTATGAATGTCAGGGAGAGTGAGATCATATTGCTTGTCGAAGGCCTCAGGGTCAAGGAGGTCAAAATACTCAGGGTAATCCTTCCTCCATGTGGCAGTCACCTCAGTACCAGAGAAAAATATATTCAAGATATCCTCAAAGACTTGGAATTTCTTCCCGATTATCATGGAAGTAAGGACTACTTGAATATTAGGCAAGGGTACGAGAGTTTCGTAATTCCATTGCAAATTTGCATCAAATTTGTGAACAACTTTGGTGCTTGTGATAGAATTATGGTAGCACACACATTCAACACTCAAGGTGGAGAGGTGGTGGTCATACAACAACTCGACTACTTGATCAATAACCTTATGTCTACGTGGGCTTGGCTCAAATAGGGCCCGAAAAGAAAAGGGGTTCCTAACAAGGGAGCTTCTTGTACCTATTTAGAGCATCATTGGAGACAAAGAAGGTATCATCAAAGGATATAATGTGTGAGTTGGAGGAGGAGGTTGGTGCTCCAGATGGGGTGGCTCTTTTTCTCCTATTAAAAGCCATGGAGGTGAGATAAGAGGATAGAGAGGTCAAAAGTGTAAGAAACACAACCATAAACTGACCAAACACCTAGGGTTGATGAGTAAGAGGTCAAGGGATGTTGAAATAGGTCAAACTAGGGCTAGGGAGAGGATGGTCGGGGCTAGGGTTGAGATCTTGAGGGAGCTAGAGAGTGAATCTGTTGATTTTCCTCTAATTGAGAGGGAGAAAAATTGGTAAAACCATACTTAAGTTTTCTCCAGCCCAGTCATCAGTCGAGTTCTTTGATGGGGAAACTCGACTAAATGGCCATTTACAAAATCCCTTAGCCATTGATCGGTCGAGTTGGCAACTCGACCGATGGTCAACCTAAACCAACATTAGAAATTTTAATTTCTAGCCTCTTTATTGTTAATTAAATTTATTTTTCTAGTCCATTTTGCATTTTAAACATACTTAGACACATATAACTCATCAATGGGTACTATTTTGCGATAAAACAAGTATTTGCAAAAAAATACCCAAAACAAGCCAAAAATAAGGCAAATGAAAATAAAAATTTTGGCATTTTAGCAAGGAAGAGTGATCAAGACATAAGCAAAGCATATAGGATAGATAGAAACTAGCTAGAAGGCATATCAGATTCATCCAAAGCAGTACTGAGCAGTTTAGATCTAATAAAATTAAATTTCTCTCTAGCTAGAGGTTTAGTGAAAATGTCCACCAATTGATTTTCTGTGTCCACATGCATGATATAGATATCCTTTTTGGCAATGTTATCATGAAGAAAATGGTGACAAACCTCTATATGCTTGGCTCTACTATGCAATATAGGATTGTAAGATAAATTGATAGCACTAGTATTATCACAATAAATAGGATTAGTATCAAAATGAATGTTAAAATCTTGGAGCATTTGCTTCATCCATAGGACATGGGCACAACAACTTCTGGCTGCAATGTATTCAGCCTCAGTAGTTGATAATGCCACTGTGCCCTATTTCTTGGAGAATCAAGACACCAAGCATGGTCCTAGGAGAAAGCAAGTGCCAATTGTGTAATTTCTATCAATCAAGCATCCTGTGTAATCTGCATCACTATAAGCTGTAAGAGTAAAGCCCCTTGATGTGGGATACCATAGTACAAAGTTTGTAGTTTTGGATAGGTACCTTAAAATCCTCTTAACTGTTATAAGATGTGATTTCTTGGGATTTGATTGAAAGTGAGCACAAAAACCAACATTAAACAATATATCAGGTCTAGAGGTAGTTAAGTAAAGTAAACTTCCAATCATACCTCTATAGAGCTTCTCACCTTCCTTCTCACCTTCTTCATGTTTATCATGTTTGTTGATGTTTTGCATGGGTGTGTCCATCGGCTTGTGTTCTCCATCCCAAAGCACTTAAGTAGCTCGCTTGTGTTCTTTCCTTGGTTGATGAAGTTCCCATCTTTAGTTTGTTTGATTTGAAAGCCAAGGAAGAATGTAATCTCACCCATCATGCTCATCTCAAACTCACTCTGTATAAGGTCACTAAACTATTTGCAAAGATCAAGATTAGTTCCACCAAAAATGATATCATAAATAGATATTTGAATGATAAGAACATTGTTAGAAGTGTGTTTGATAAATAAGGTAGAATCTACTTTGCCCATGATCTAACAAAAAGTTCTTTAATTTTTCATACCAAGCTTGAGGTTCTTGTTTGAGTCCATAGAGAGTGTGATATACTTGACTTTTTGACTTAATTTTGAGGGGAAAATTTCTTTTGAGATGTGCAAGATGTGAAAGAATGGACTTTTTATGTCCTTGTTTATGCAATCCAATAATTGAATCATGGGATGAACATTGGAATAAAGAAATTGATTCCATGTGTATATGTGGTAATATTGATATCTTACTTGGGTTTACATGTTATAATGACATAATGGTAGACTTTGAAGTAGGTTTTGATCATATGAAGGTACTCCAACTAGTTTGGCAAAGATTAAAAATAGTTTGATGTTATTTTGGATCATAATTATACCCTTAAGTATGTACCATTTTGGATCAAGTGATAGATTGGCCAAATAGTGATATATTGGAACTCAAACTGAATGGAATGTAGTTATGATGAGGATGAGCATATGGTTATATTTTCAAAGAAGATCCAAGGTTCTTAAGAGTGAGATACTTAAGTTTGATATAGGCCTAATGATGAAAGTGATGAACAATGTTTAATGCCCTTGGTTTTATTACAAACTTAAGACTTTTGTTTAATGTCCTTGCTGGTGGTCTCGCACAAACACAATGCCACGATCGGCTCTATGTAGGGTTTCTCAAAGCCCTGGGATCTGTTTAATCGATCGGCACCAAATTGTTCTTTTCCTTACGGTTACTACTGACCGGGGGTGACGACCCCTCCACGACGTACTATTGAGAAGTCGTGTGTGGATGATACTTTCGACTTATCAATTGATCTCAGCTCACCCATTTGAGAAGCATGACCCTTCATTCGAAGTTGGTGGTTAAGAAATGAGGGAGAAGGGACTCCCACTTCCCTATCTTCTCCATGGCAGTTCACAGCAAGAAGAGGGAGGGAGAAGGATGATGGGGGAAACAACAGTAGAGGGCAGCCGCTACGAGAAGTCGACGATACAGATGGATCAAGGATGAATTTAAATGACCCAACAACTTTAGTTGAAGTGGACCATACATTAGTAGTTTCTTCGCTGAAGGAAGACTTGGAGGCGGCGCCCTACAGCAGGTATGGATGACGTGCTCGCACCCTTGCAGGTGAACTCCTCGCTGAGCCCTAGAAGTTGGAACCATGAGGCAAGGGTCCTCTTTGCATCATGAATCAGTAGCGAGAAGTAGAGGAGTAGGTGAGGATGTACACCCTCGTCAGAATCTGTCTAGGCTTGGGCGGTGCCAGTGCAAGTGCACACAACACTGGATAGACGACGGTAGCCAGTCAACAGTCGTGCAGGACTCCCGTGAAAGCATAGAAGCCAAGATTTGAAGGAGTGAAGAAGATCTGGAGGCGGAAGGCTTTCTCACTATTCCTCCAGCCATGGTGGCGTCAAGATGAAGGAGACGTGTGGAGGAAGACTCGCGTTCACGTGAGCGAGGAAAGACGGACAAAGAAATAAAGAAAGTGAGGTGAATCGGGTTCGTTCATCCTGAATCGGGTCCGGACGACAGACCGACCGGCTCAGAGTGAGGATAGGAGGCGAGCGCCTCTGGACATGTGGCTATGTCTAATTGGCCACTAAAGGTAATAATTCTTAGTAAATATGTAGATCTTAGTTAATTCATACAAATTAACTCTGTGATTAGAAAAATAGAAATAAGGTATCGAAATCATAACGTCTCAAGATTTGAGGCCTCAGATATAATGATTTTAAAAAGAATGATTGGACTACCCATATCACCAATGTGCACCTTCTTTTCCAGGAGTCCATCACTAAAGAACTCCATAGTTAAGTGTGCTCAGCTTGGAGTAGTATTGGAATGGATGACCAGTCAGGAAGTCGACCCTGGATTGCGCATGAATGAAGACAAAATGCGCAGTTAAGGCTAGTGGTGGTATGTGGGGCCAATCATCATTCCTAAAACTCTACTAGAGTCTTGGGCAGTGGGCCCAGTTGTTACAAATGGTATCAGAGTCATAATCCCTCCAGTATGTGGGGCCCACATGGACATGTGGCATGGTAGTCTTGAGTCATGCGGTCTAGGCATGTTGGAAAGGATTGTCCATGGTTGACGTAGCCACCCTTGCACTAGTATTCTGTGATCGAGAGTTGGGTGTCCATGGGCCATTCTGGGTCTACACTGAAATGGGAAAATATAATGAGGCCATGTAGTTGAGCGTTGACGAGGACGTCAAGAGTCTAAGTGTGGGAGATTGTAATGTCTAAAAATTTGAGGCCTCAGATATAATGATCTTAAAAAAAATGATTGGACTACCCATATCACCAAGGTGCACCTCCTTTTCCGGGAGCCCATCATTAAAGAACTCCATAGTTAAGCGTGTCCAGCTTGGAGTAGTACTGGGATGGGTGACCAGTCGGGAAGTTGACTCTGGCTTGCGCGTGAGTGAGGACAAAGTGCACAATTAAGGCTAGTGGTGGTCTGTGGGGCCAGTCGTCATTCCTGAAACTCTACTAGAGCCTTGGGCAGTGGGCCCAGCCATTACAGAAATTCTCAAAAAAATGAGTAGAACAACATGGAACCATGAAATCATTCTTTTGATGCCCTAATCTTAGTGATATCATGTAATAATGCATTATACTTGTTTCATGGATAATAAATATCAAATGATGGCATAAAATTATGATAATATGTTAGTAAATCTATATATAATCCATTTAAGGTATGTGATTATGAAGTTGATGTACAAAATCATGTAATTTGCTCCATATGTATAATTAGAAATAATAACCCTAAATAAAATGTAATAAATACATTGATGATCAATGATGCAATTTACAAAATATCCTCATATCAGTAAATAGAAGCTAATGTGGAATTTTGATATCAGTTAGATATATAGAAATCATGTTATACAATAATGTTTGCTCTTAATGTGATATAAACCCTAATATATTAATGAATATGATCTAGGGTTAATACATGCACACAATAATATTGTGAGGACCCCGTCACGTGAAATGAGATTACTCAAAATATAAAACACAATCAATCACTAATTAATCACATACCCAAAAATATGGGTAAATTAAAACTGAGTTCAATGTCAACACCTTCTCGGAAACATTTTCATAAGACCCCAACATCTTTCTTTTATCCATACTAGGCTAAGAATTTGATACAAATGTTCTATTGCCTTAGCCACAACATATATACATAGAAGAACAATATTCATATATATCACACAAACAAGCATTAACATGCTAACAAAATCATGATTCATTTGAAACACCATATACAAACTTTGCATGCCCGGACCTGAGAGTATAGGGACGACTCTAGGACACACTAGGCATCTAATCAACTTTCTCAAAGATTCATTATTGTAGTTCCTCTTTACTTCCATGGTTCTGTTGTTGTCACTGCCAATTACCTAAAAAAATGTGGCGAACCACAAGAGTGAGACCCATGTCCCGGCAAGAGATATAACCTCCAACATCATTTATTGATTACAACATTTTTAAGTAATTAAATAGTTAAGCAGTTTAATCAGATATAACAAATAAAATCAACAATACTGATGATTAAAAAAATACATAAGGGAGCAAATAATCACTATCATCATTAGCCAGACTATCATCATTTATCTTGTTGATAACATAAGAAATTCAGTAGAATATGCATATCTAGCATCATGAGCAAGTCTAATAACATAGCATAGCTAACAACATGAGATATATGGCATCATGATTATAATCAACAGTAGCAGTATAGTTATCAACATAAGCATGTATATTGTATGTACACTTCTACAATCTTAAGCATATCTACATCATAAGTATATCTACTATCTATTAATTGTACGAAGCATCATCTTTATGTAAAGATAACAAACAAGGGTTATCATCTAATATGGAACGTTGTATATAGCCCTAAAAAAATATACTACACGGCTATATTACATCTTTTATTATGCATTGGAGAATTTGAATTGTACCATTCAAAGTCCAACCGACCCCTGCAAAGGGCTATTCGGTTCCGTACAAGATCTAGGAGTGCCAGTATCCTAAGATCTCTTCCCCTCAGTCAGTACGAGTAAGAAGGTAGTGACATATCATTCAAAGCTGCCACCACAATGAAATATAGTCAAGCTAAAAACCACTAGTCCGACCTTGGTACAGGTCACGACACTAGAAGCCAGGGTATTCAAACCCAATCACTGAGGTACAACCACAGTTGTCCTCTAATCACATCATGTCATAATCACCGAGACATGACCGCAACTATTCTCAATCACATCAGATGTATGAGGCATGACCATAGCCAACCTCCACAATATGCATTGTGGATGACAAGGATATATCCTCAACCTTCCACCCCCACATACTCAAAAATATGCGCTCCAAGTTTCCCTTAGGAATACTCATTTCACCATCCAGTAAGTTCTGACACTGAAGATGGTTCTACGGCACAGGGCACTACATGATTAGAGTTACACTTGATTAGTTATGCCAATTGGGTGAATTAAGGCTGCATCAAACAAGTAGATTTACAAACCCTAATTCACTTCTAGCAAGCATATAAATATCAAAACTTGAAAAGATATAAAATGTGTGAAACATAATTTCTAATCTCATCATCACATGGTACTATTTACTTGCCATTCACGAGACTACACCAGTCATTATGCTATCACAAGATAATAATCATTTTCACAATATAACAGGATATCAACTCTTATCAACATAAGAGGATTACTCCTCATTCAGAGCTCAACCATGCTCAAAGGTCATTAAGACCATCATATTATTACAGGATATAAAATCCTTTTCACAATATCATAGGGTATCAACCCTTATAAACATAAGAGGTTTACACCTCATTCAGGGCTCAACAATGCCCAAAGGTCATTAAGACCATCATATTATTTCCAGCAAGATCATCATTATCTTTGCATGTCTTATAACAAGGCTCAACAACATCAATTATATGTAATACACCAGATCAACATAATATTGCATTTATGAGCTAGGTGGTATTCATAAACAATCATAGCAGGGTTATATCAACATTAAGAACATTTCTTTATTACATCAACATGCAAGGAATCTAGATAGGATTAACACTCATCATATTCATAATGCACATGTTTAGCATACGAAAGTATCAACCATGTGGCTATGATAACCACCAATTAACACATTAAGGTTATGATCATGTTAAGGAGGTTATTCCACCATCAATCCATCATATAATAATGGTAAACATGAATACTCATCTTTATCTAATTGCATTAGAGTTAGGTTCAACATGATAAATTATATCAATGTTACTAACCAGCACTCATACCCAAACCCTAACTCACGGCATCCCCATTGGATCATGGATGCATAAGGTGAAGCATCACCTTCACATTCCATACTATTCTCAAGTATGAACCCACACATAAATTAAGGTATAACCATCAGGTTATAGCATACTAGGGTTTTAACAATAATAGAGTACTCCATGGTTGTATTAGTCATTCAAGGACTATTCATACCCAATTACCATCATTTCGTTATATTAAAGCTAGGTATAACAAGCTATACCTAATTAGGGTTACATATCAACACAATAGGGTTATCATCCCTTCTATTCATATGAGTGAATAGGTAAGACTAACTTATTAAGGGTAACCCTCCATTTGATCCATCATCATTCAACCCATATCGCCATACCAAAATGTCACCCATAACCATTGGATGCTTAAAAGGGAAGACTATTAGTTGTTTACATAAGTAAACACCTTGGATAAACCGCCTATGAAGTCTTTGATTTGTGCTCTAGAAAGAGTCACCATCTAACCCTAGACATCCCTTGATTAACAACATAAAAAGTTCCATTAAGAGAAGGGTAAAACCCACAATCGACTATTCAGTTAAAACAAGCCATTCATTGTCAACAATTAAGCTCCTTAAGCTGATCATATAAAGGAAACCATCTAAATCACATTATTAGGACCAACATATTACATTAGCCATCATTCCACGTTAATGGAGGAATAAATAGTAGATCTTGACCATTGGGTCAAGATCACATGTTAAAACCATCAATTACAGTATAGGTCTGACCATTGCATCAAGTGACCCAAGAAACCATTGACCTAAGGCTCGATTGATGCTAAAACTATATGATTAACTCACTATAGATTATAGAGATCTGATCCACCATCATTAGTGATCATTAAATCACTATAGGTTGTTAGATCAACAATATATTCATTAATCAGCACCAAATATTAAGTTGATGTCATCATTGATTGATATCATCAGTAGCGTACTTAATGATTGATCATTATACTTCTAATTGATCCAAAACCTTACCTAAGGGGTGACCATAGGTTTTCACCATCATTTGACACCCTTGATCACGACCATCAGTTGTTATGAATACAACACCATAGGGTTGTTGCAATGGTACCATCGTCGGGTCATGGTTTATAGAAGAAATCAGCTCTAAACTCTAAAATTGACAATTGTTTGATAGGTTCTTAGCACCATAGGTTGTCCAAACAACCTGATCCAAGTCACATTATACCTTAGGAATAATATACACATGATCACATGTTCATATATAACTGAAATCGGAACAGGGAACATTATAAAAATCGAAATCCAAATCAAGCATAGCTTTTTAGTGCATGAATCATCATTTTCAAGCAAGAATGTGATCATGAAAGCTTATGGTAAGCAATAAACGTGGAGAAAGTTATAAAACATGCCTCTAATAAGAAGATGAAACCCCACACCGAAGAAATCTCGAGCAGGTAGGGTAGAAAATCCAAGAGTAAGCTATGAATTCATCCATCTAGCACCTTTCTTCATCAAATGAGAAAATCCTAAACATAAGGAGTAAGAAAGGTAGGGTTTTAGAACTTTAAAGAAAATTCTACCATGGAACATCCTGAGTTTATACCCAAACCATAACGTTATTGGTCATGAGCTACTGATTTCAACTTTCAAACCGAGCAATTTAGACTTCGATTAACCATACAATTCCACTGGTACAAACCACACTGATCGGATGATAAACTAGATCATTCAAAGTGTAAAGAAGTGAATCGTGAAATAAAAAGTCAGGCGACGTAAATACTGCATGGTGCCTGATAACTGTTGTTATATGTGAAAAACACAAATTTAACTGAAAATTTCCGAATACCAGAGTTAAGTCATGCTAGGTGAGTGAAATTCTACTCAAAGTGATTTGGGATGTCCAGATTCGTCCGGAAATGCATCCATAGCCTATTTCCGGGAAAGTTTTGGTTGTCTTCAACCTTTATAAATGCCCTGTTCACAGTCCAGTTGCACAGAACGATATCTGGCCTAGTCCAGGTTGGCAGAAAGGCTTGATTCTTGGCTGGAACTTGGCTAGGAGCTGCAACTTCAAGCTTGAACCTCTAAATCGGAGCCCAAAGTAGCTCCCCGTCTGCTAGGTGCCCAAGACGGAACCCTATTGCTGTTGCACATAGCTATGGCTTCTATAGGGTGTCATCCTCCCAAACAGCTAGGGAGAGCTGTTGGTTGCTAGAGGAAGAAGAAGAGGTAGGGAGGAGAAGAGGAAAGGTGGGTGGAGGTCGAAGGAGCTTGGTAGCTAGCTGATCCGCCCTAAAATTGCCCTGCGATCACTCCTTTGGTTGCTCTGGGTCAGCGTGCTATAGTACCCCTCAAATATGTCGATTCAGGAAAAAGATAAGGAAGGAAAGAAATTAATAGCCAAAATTGTAAAATTTGCAAATTCAGCCCCTAAAACTTGAAACCATCATATCTTTTGTCTAGTAGGTCCAAATCAAGCATTTTCTTTTGTAAATTTTCAAGCATGAGATCCACTACAACCTCAAGGCATAAAAATAAGCCAATTATCTTGTCACAGCTAATCAAAACACCAATCACATCTTAAGCACTTAACTTAGCTTAATCAGCATATCAAGGTTAGATTAGGGTTATAAGCATACAATTATGGTAATTAAGCTTATTCAACTCATTAAATAAGTTTAGGGGGCTTATCGACATGTAAATCATCATATTCCACATTTTACATGTAATTAAGTGGTTGAAAAACATAATAAAATAAGAGAACATACACTAGTGGGAAAAATAGTCATCAAGGAAGGAGTAATGAGATATGTTAATTATGATGATTCCTATGCTAATGGCAAGGAACCCGAATTGAAAAAGGTCAAATGATACATAAGAAGTTTTAATATGCATAATGAAAATAGAATTGGTTACCTTTTTGCTAGTGACCCCTAAAAAATGTTGCTATGAAGTGGGAAGTATGTTTCCCTTTGTGTCTTTTCTTTCCAGGGCACAACTTTCAAATGGATCATTGCCACTTGGTATTTGTGGATTCATTCTAAACATGAGGATGAATATCTTATTATAGAATAAGGTTGTTTGGACTATGGTTCCAAGTTCATAAAGTTTGTGATGACTTTTCTTTTGAGCCTTCCAATAATTAGGAAGACTCCTCTTACATGTCTTGATATTTGTTATGTGGGTAAAAGTAGATGATATAAGGATGTGAGTTCCTTATAGCACATGAGGTGGATACCAAGGTAATGAATCCTAATATCCAAGATGTATCAATAATATGAGAAATATGTGAAGGTTGGAGATGTTTATTAAATGAACATTCCAAGTATTCCTCTCTTGTAGAGAGAGAGAGAGTTGATAATGATCCTATAAATGTTGTTTGTAAGGAAAAACAAAAGTGATTCTATAATGTTGTGTATGGTTCAGTGATAGTTGGGAAAGACCACTATCTAGGATAGATGGTTTGTTGGTTAATAAATATGTGATACCATGTTCCTTTAAGTTAAATATATGATAAAATATCAATTCATAAGATTTAGATTGGATTACGTAATTCACATGACCATGGTGAGTTTAGAATTATGTCTTATAGACTAACCAATGTACAAAAAGAATTTATGAATAGGAGAACCAGAGTGTTCCAGTCATGTCATACAAGTTATATCAAACTTTGAATGATGACATATCAAAATATTTCCAATACGGTGAAAAATATGATCAATACTTCTTCAAAAACCTTAGGGTTGCCAAAACATCAATTCCTATGAGAACAAGTTGAACAAGAGTGAGATGGGGTTGATTAAATTTCTTAATGAGATCATGATATGTCTTCTTATGTGGGCATTTTTATGTTGACCCAAGATGAGAGATGTATGAATGATGTGACATTACCATGATATGCAAGTAACCATGTGAAGGTAATAGGATGAGGTGTAAAGGACGTACCCATCTTTGTTTACCTTGGATTTCGGGGGAGAAATCCCTGTTATGGGTTCATATTTGTAAGCTCCCTAAACTTATTTAATGAATTGAATAAGCTTAATTACCATAATTGAATGCTTATAACCCTAATCTAACCTTGATATGTTGATTAAGCTAAGTGCTTAAGATGTGATTAGTGTTTTGATTAGCTGTGACAAGATAATTGGCATGTTTTTATGCCTTGAGGTTGTATTCGATCTCACGCTTGAAAAGTTACAAAAGAAAACACATGATTTGGACCTACGAGGCAAAAGATATGATGGTTTCAAATTTTGGGGGCTGAATTTGCAAATTTTACAATTTTGGCTATTAGTTTCTTTCCTTCCTTATCTTCTTCCTAGATCGACATGTTTGAGCGGGGGTAATGTAGCACGCTGACCCAGAGCAACCAAAGGAGTGATCGTAGGGCAATTTTAGGGAAGATCAACTAGCTACCAAGCTCCGTTGACCTCCGCCCACCTTTCCTCTTCTCCTCCCTACCACTTCTTCTTCCTCTAGCAACCAATAGCTCACCCTAGCTGTGGCATCCAACTTATAAAAACAAGATTTAATTAAGCGGAAGAGATTCATTTACAACAAATTACTGAAAATCACTAAAAAATAAAACTTTTTGCAAAGAGATCCATACATAGGAAATCTTTTTCATCAGGGACCCAAGTGTAATATTTACATTCTATTCCATAAGTACACAACCTGTACTATCTCTTCTCGAGGATTACAACATCAGCTGTCCCATTCAAAATTATATACAGACAGCATAAAACCTCAAGGCATCAAGCCAAAATCTCAGATCGATTCAATAAAAACACTGACTACTGACTCTGAGGACCTGAGAGTACAGAGACGACACATAGGGCTTTCTAACTATATGACTAGACAGGCAGTATCTCCACCTGAGATATTACTACTGTCCTTGATGCTGCTTCTACTGTTCTTTCTCTACTAAAGGTTTCCTGCCTCTTTGTCCTCGTCCAACTAAAAACATTGGATCCCACGGGGGTGAGACAATTGTAAATTGTCCCAGCGGGAGATATAACTCTCCGCCAAAACATTATTATTGTAGTTATATACATAAAATTGGACAGAGGATATGCAGTTTAAAGCATTCTCATCTTAAAGCATTGTAACTATCAATGATAGAACAATAGATCAACTTTTCTCTTAATAAGTTATAGAAAGAACATGTATATCATTTATCCTCCTTATTATACCATTATGTCAAACTTCTCTTGTGACACTCATTATTTTGGATGTCACCCATGAGACATTCTTGTCTCAACTTATTGGCCTTAGCCAATCTGCTAAACAGATTTAGGTTATATTGGACATGAGAGTGTGCATCATCATGTCTTATTCAGGCATTGGTCTATACCAATCCTGTATAAATATTCCAGGCATTGGATTACACCAATCCTGTACAACTAGTACAAGCATTAGACTTATATTATTCTTGTGTATCCATTCCAAGTATTGAACTATGTCAATCCTGTTCAACTATTCTAGGTATTGATATATGTCAATCCTGTGAAACTATTCCAGGTATTGATCTATGTCAATCCTGTGCAACTATTCCATGTATTGATCTATGTCAATCATGTGCAACTATTCCAGGTATTGATCTATGTCAATCTTGTACAACTATTCCAGGTATTGATCTATGTCAATCCTGTATAACTATTCCATGTATTGATCTATGTCAATCTTGTGCAACTATTCCAGGTATTGGGTTATTACCAATCCTGTGGTATTATTCCAGGTATTGGGAGTTAGCCAATCCTGTGTTATTATTCCAGGTATTGGGAGTTAGCCAATCCCGTGCATTCCAGGTATTGGGAGTTAGCCAATCCTGTGTTATTATTCCAAGTATTAGGATTTTGCCAATCCTGTGTTATTATTCCAGGTAATGGGAGTTAGCCAATTCTGTGTTATTATTCTAGGTATTGGGAGTTAGCCAATCCTGTGTTATTATTCCATGTAATGGGAGTTAGCCAATCTTGTGCATTCCAGGTATTGGGAGTTAGCCAATCCTGTGTTATTATTCCAGGTATTGGGAGTTAGCCAATCCTGTGTTATTATTCTAGGTAATGGGAGTTAGCCAATCCTGCGCATTCCAGGTATTTGGAGTTAGCCAATCCTGTGTTATTATTCCAGGTATTGGGAGTTAGCCAATCCTGTGTTATTATTCTAGGTAATGGGAGTTAGCCAATCCTGTGCATTCTAGGTATTGGGATTTAACCCATCCTATACAATTGTTATTCCAGGTATTAGACTATGCTAATCCTGTATCTCTATTCCAGGTATTGAACTATCTCAATCCTATGATTTTATTCTAGGTATTGATCTATATCAATCCTGGGTAACCTTTAAAACATTTTGTTACCTCTCACTAGGCAACAACCATCCTCATGGCTCATAAGGCCTATAAAGCATCTTGTCACCTCTCACTAGGCAACATAACATATTACTTCATATAATACAATAGTAACACCTCTATTCCCTCAATAGGGTTAGGGCTTACTATTCATATCATATTATGATTTCTCATGACCCATTACCCAATTTAGGGTTAAGGTTTCCCATCTCACATTAGGATTTCATAGTTATCAAAGTATATCAACTTTGAGATGCTAACTGTGAAGTCTTTCATATCTTGATGTATCACTTACCTCATTACTTCCAACTTTCTTGAGTTATCAACTTATCTTGGATTAAGGTATTTCCCATCTTAATCCTTTCATCCACTAACCTATCACTCTTACCATTAAGTGCATAGGTTACACATATGAATGGTCCAACTATCTTTAATGATATGGGCTCATCTCAAGTTAAAGCATTACTTGCTATAAGGGTATATACAATCAATCACTTTAGGTATTTCCCCCATCAATGTATTAGTTACAATTTCATTATTCGGATTAGGGTTTTCCATATCATTACTCTTTAATAGGGTTTAGGGTTTCACATACTATCATATTTCATTTAGGGTGAGGATTGCATATAACATTACCCTTCATTAGGCTTTCACATCTTATTGCCTAAAATTAGGGTTTACGATTCATCCCAACAATAGTTCCTCATAGCATCACCCTCAATTAGGGTTTCTTATGGAATTGACCTCAATTAGGGATTCACATGGAAATATCCTTAATTAGGGATTCACATTTATTATCTTGGTTTAGATTCACAACATTACCTTGGGTTTGGTTACATTTGATATTGCTTTGAATTTAGGTTAGGGCTCAACAACCTTCTTGATTAGGGTTTCATGACCTTTTTATTAAGGATCATACCCTATTCATCACATGATCAATACTCATGTATGAATTCCTTTCCATCATCCTCTCAACTTGATTAGGTTACATCAACCCTTCAATCAAGTACATACAACTATGATTAACATAATGTACCAAGTCATGGTTCTTATAAGCAATTAGGATTCATCCCTTCATTGGCACTAATCACTTAGGTACTATTAGGGTTTAAACCATTGTACCTTCATTGATTATCATTACTAATCATCATTGGATCAATGGATCATTCATCATCTTAATTCTCAAGAGATTCAATCACATTGGACCTTCATTACATAAGGTATCCACTTGATTTGACCAATTGAATCTTCAATTACAATAAGTGTCCAAGTGGATTAACCAATTGAATCCTCAATTGACTTTGACTATTTGAGCCCCAAACGGTCTTGGTCTTTCAGAGTTCAAACAGCTTGAAACCATTTGGTAAAGGTGGTGCTTGAGACCGTTTGCTAAAGTACCTTTTTTGAAACTGCATGGACTCAACCAGTTTGGGATCGTTTGGTCCCAAACGGTCTTGAGACCGTTTGGTCCCACCGTTTGGACTCAAAGGGTCTTGAGACCATTTGGTCCAAACCTCCTCAAAACTGCATGGACCAAAGATGGTCTCAACCTATCAAATCGATTTGGGGTTCTCAATGTTGATTCCTTCAATCATTGAATTCATGTAACCAATATTCAATTGGACCCATCACCATACATCAATTGAGTTAATTAGGTCATACTTCAACTATTTTAATCCTCAATTAACTCTCAAATGATCATCAATTAGGGTTTGAATCAACTGAATTAGGGTTTGGAATCGATGATCCTTCAACATTAACCAATGTGAGTCTAGTTGCTTTAAAACTATTAGACCATCATCCAAATTGGACATGACCTGACCCCAAACGGTCTTGAGGTCATTTGGATGACCTCCAAATGGTCTTGAGACCGTTTGCCCATGTCAACATCAAAATCCAAGTCAATCAATCAATGTTTGGATCATTGGATTGATCAATAAGTCAGCATTTGATTGCACTTCAACTTAGTACCTTTAGATCTTTAAACACCTAACCATAGTCAACCCTGGACCTCCAAACGGTCTTGGGTGACCCCCAAACGGTGTTGGGATCGTTTGGATGACCTCCAAATGGTCTTGAGACCGTTTGGTCATCATATCATCATCAACCATGTCATTCAATTAGGGTTTGGATCCTAGGATTGGTCACGAAATCAGCACTTAATTGTATTTCAATTTGGTATATTTGGACCTTCAAACACTTGAACAAACATAACCCTAGACCTCCAAACGGTCTTGGGTGACCCCCAAACAGTCGTGAGACCGTTTGGGTGATCCCCAAATGGTTTTGAAACCATTTGGGTCGATCAACCCAAAGCATCAACTCATTCAATTGCAAAATCAGCACTTAGCCGATTAGGGTTTATACCATATGTTTGAATCTTCAAATACCTAGACATACTCAACCATAGACCTCCAAACGGTCTTGGTTGACCTCCAAAAGGTATTGAGACCGTTTGGGTGATTCCGAAACGGTTTTGAAACCATTTGGGTCAATCAACCCAAGTTTCAAACTCAAGCACTTATGAAATCAGCACTCAACCCGATTAGGGTTTAGGCGATTGATGGACCTTCAACTCATGAACCGATTGGAGTTAATCAATAATAATTGATGGGTCATTAACCTAGATCATTATGAAAAAGTCCCCAAATGTTCAAACCTGGTCAACATCACCAAACGGTCTGAAACTATTTGGTTTCATGTCGTTTGGTGAAACCGTTTGCTACTAAACGGTTTGAAACTGTTTGCTTCCAAACCACAAACCGTTTGGACATTTGATTGAAACCGTTTGGTATAGATATTTGGAGAGGTGTGTTCTTATGATGATGTCATCATCATCAAGCTCTAGACCAACGAAACCTGCTGTGATTTCCATGGAAATTGCAACAATCAACCAAATCAATAATTGTAACTAGAGAAATGATCATTATTTGATGGGGAATTGAATGCAATAACAAAGTTAGGGTTTCGAGTTATAAAACCCACCTCCAATTGAGATCAAAAGCTCCAAGCTCACGCCAGAAATGGTGGATGAAGCTTTTGCAACTCCCCCTAAGCTCGTCCTCAAGCTTTTGGTTGAAAAGATTGGCTAGGGTTGAAGAGGTGATCGAAATAAGAAGAAATCCATAATTTATTTTCGATTTTCACCATGGAATCAAGGTGAAATGGATCAAGAACCTTACCAACAGGTTAGGGGCCGTCCTCCAGGTCCTACCTAGCTCTCTTGGTCGGTTTCCAAGCAAGGAGAAGAAGTGCAAACGAAAAAGCCTTTCATTTGGCTTGTAAAGGGTCTTTTTATAAGAAATTCAAGGAGAGAGAAAGTGCCTTATAAAAATTCATTTAATCCCAAATATGGTGCCTCCTCTTCCCCCTCAACTTCCTTAGGGACGAGGATATCTAGTTTGCCTCTTATTCCTCTCAATTATCCATGATTTAAAGAAAAGCAAATCAAGCACCTTAAATCATAAAATATTAATATCCATATGTGAGTGGATATTTCTTTTTCTTATAAAATTGTGAGTGAGTTATCCATTCCCTTGGATATTTTCGTGGTCCTTGCAAGGCTCAAGGATGTCCACGCACATCATAATCCAACCATTTTAATTTTTGTTGAAGGCCCTTTAATTAATACATTTATTTTTGCCCTGAATTGAATTAGGGTTTCAATTAGGATTAAATCTTGATTATTTTAATATCAAGATTCTCTCTCCTCCAACTTAATTCAAATGAGGCGCCCCTCTCATTTTATTTTCTCTACATGGTGACAAGAAACATTAGGGACCTTATTGAAGTGGTAATTTTCATATTGAACCCTAGGTTTTGGGTAAATTGCACTTTACACTAAAACTAGGTTTTAATGCACAAACATTGCTTTATCAGCTTTTCCTTGGTACTCAGGCTACCACAAGCCATACATATACATCATCTTCATTCTCATGATGCTTCAACATATGAGGAACATCTTATCATGCAACATTTGCAATTTAACCCCTCAACTTGGGTAATTTGCACTTTAGTCCAAAATAAGCAAATATTGCTTCAACATTGTTCAAACATGACCAAAATTGAAACATAAGTTTCTCATGAGCCCTAATTACTTTTCAAAAGATAATATTAAGCATATAATCATCTTTCTTAATCAAAACACCTAGGGTTTAAGCATAACCCAGGTCACAGATGTTACAAATTATAAACCCCTAACAAGGATTTCGTCCCTGAAATCCCAGATAAAGGGAAACAGATATTATCCATGCATCATATCATCATGTCCTCACATAACACCTCATTTATTATGGAGACACCATAGAGTTTTTTTCAACAAAAATTTATTTCTCACAAATTTATCACGGAATGGTTCACATGGAACACATACTCCCATGTTCCTTGGTTCAGTATTTCTCTTTCAAGATCATCATTATATTCTGTCATCCACTTGAGACTATAAGTCTTTTCATACCCTGATTGTGTCATATCACCTGATAACACCATACTATCTTTCCTTATTGCATGCACTAACTATCTCATTAGTTCTGCATTTTCTTACCATAAGAAGAGGTTACATATCAACCAAGAACTTTTCTCAAGGATATCTTCAATTGTTATGTTTATGAAAAACATAAACCCCTAACATGTGATGTTCATATTATTTTACATGACTAATTTGATTTCATAATTGAACATTTCACATATTCAACATAAACCATCTATTATTTCTTAGATACCAGAATCTCTTACCTTAGTATCTATCACATGTATTAAAAACACATCACTTATTTATCTTCCTTTTATCTTGGGACATTACTTGTTACATATATCTTCATCTTGGAGCCAAAGTCCAAGATAAACTGATACCTTTCTAAGTAACCATCACATAAACATCTTTATACTATGCACATCAAGTGTCCTATGACCCACTTGATTGCCATGTCCCTGAGAGAAAAGAAAATAAGGAATCATATTCCACATACAAACATGCTCATATGAGGTTATCTCAGATTTCTCTTTCTTATGCTTAGAACAGGACACATTTATTCATTCCATGCTTCTTATTTCATGATACTCATTAGATTGTATCAGAATGACTACTTGATCAGGGCAATCAAAAAGATTACAATCTAAGAGTTTCCATACTCACTTTATCATCAATAGTTGTATACCTGGCCAGGGTATATAAATACTGAGATTAAGTAGTATGCACTTTTTATACTATCATATTCCTTCCTTTTCATATTATCACAAGTATAAGATTTAACATTAATGGGTTTTACCCAGGCATCTCTTCAATACCTCATCTTCTTCTCATAGAGGTAAGAGCAACATGAACATCTATAATGTTTATTATGCAAAATATATGTCCTCATAGGACTGATCAAAGAAAGCTCAATCAATTACCTTCTCAAATTAACTCAAGAAATCATAAAAAGACATAAGAATGACATTATTTTGTTTAACCTGTCATGATTCGTGGATTATTCACTGCCTCAGGTTGATTCTACCTCAGAGGTTGATTCACCATAACATTTTTGCCTGAGCAATCTCTTTCCAGATGTCTAACCTATCTACACAGGTAGCAATTTTTGGGTGCCAGGTATGGTCTAGAGGGTTCTTTACCCTTTCTAGATGACCATTGCCTTGGTGCACTAGGTCCTGGTTGTACTGGTGGTACCACAATCTTTCCCTTTTTGGAACTATTAGGCCTCTGTCCCTGGATTTGGATAGGCCTTTTCTCAATTCTCTTTTTCCTTGTTCTTTTTTGGGCAATTCTTTACAACATGTCCAGGCTTTCTACACCTATAACAAATTCTGCTTTTGGGTTGAAACCTATTCCTTCCTTCACTATTTATTGATTCAACAGGCTGAGGTTGAGCACAAACTTGTTCTAAGTCCATAACTTCATCAATTACCATAGCTTCCACCTGCTGATGTGGATTACATATCTTGTTGATGTCGAAAATATCATCATTAGGGGCTGGTAATCTAGGTTGTACTGCTAGTGCTCGATCCACTAAATACATCATGGTTGCCCTAAATTCCCCAACAGTGATTCCTAAGGAAGGATTTCTTATCATAGTTGGATTAGCTAGGGGGTTCTCAGGCAATTTCCCCTCTCTTGCTTGCTCCCCTACACCTCTTCTTGGTGCAACATTGCTTCTTTCTGCAACAAACTCCTCATGTGACCCAGTCATCTTCAAGTTCTTCTTCTCCCATATGAGCATAAGACACTATCAGATACACTGGATGACACTACAATAGACTCTACTACCTTAGTCTTATGTCTCTATAGACTCAGTGAACCTAAAGCTCTAATACCACTAAATTATGGCATCCAACTTATAAAAACAAGATTTACTTAAGCGGAAGTGATTCATTTACAACGGATTACTGAAAATCACTAAAAATTAAAACTTTTTGCAAAGAGATCCATACATAGGAAATCTTTTTCATCAGGGACCCAAGTATAATATTTACATTCTGTTCTATAAGTACACAACCTGTACTATCTCTTCTCGAGGATTACAACATCAGCTGTCCCATTCAACACTATATACAGACAACATAAAACCTCAAGGCATCAAGCCAAAATCTCAGATCGATTCAATAAAAACACTGACTACTGACTCGAAGGACCTGAGAGTACAGAGACAACACATAGGACTTTCTAACTATATGACTAGACATGCAGTATCTCCACCTGAGATATTACTACTATCCTTGATGTTTCTACTCTGTTCTTTCTCTGCTTAAGGTTTCCTGCCTCTTTGTCTGCGTCCAACTAAAAACATTGGATCCCACGGGGGTGAGACAATTGTAAATTTTCCCAGCGGGAGATATAACTCTCCGCCAAAACATTATTATTGCAGTTATATACATAAAACTGGACAGAGGATATGCAGTTTAAAGCATTCTCATCTTAAAGCATTATAACTATCAATGATAGAACAATAGATCAACTTTTCTCTTAATAAGGAATAGAAAGAACATGTATATCATTTATCCTCCCTATTATACCATTATGTCAAACTTCTCTTATGACACTCATTATTTTGGATATGTCACCCATGAGACATTCTTGTCTCAACTTATTGGCCTTAGCCAATCTGCTAAACAGATTTAGGTTATATTGGACATGAGAGTGTGCATCATCGTGTCTTATTCAGGCATTGGTCTATACCAATCTTGTATAAATATTCCAGGCATTGGATTACACAAATCCTGTACAACTAGTACAAGCATTAGACTTATATTATTCTTGTGTATCCATTCCAAGTATTTAACTATGTCAATCCTGTGCAACTATTCCAGGTATTGATCTATGTCAATCCTGTACAACTATTCTAGGTTTTGATCTATGTCAATCATGTGCAACTATTCCAGGTATTGATCTATGTCAATCCTGTGCAACTATTCCAGGTATTGATCTATGTCAATCTTAGACAACTATTCCAGGTATTGATCTATGTCAATCCTGTATAACTATTCTAGGTATTGATCTATGTCAATCCTGTGCAACTATTCCAGGTATTGGGTTATTACCAAACTTGTGGCAACACATCCCATTATCACACAGATAACGAGGTGTTACGCGAAAACGTGCGGAAATCACCATAACCACAGATTATGAAAACATGGGTTAATTAAAACCGATTGCGGAAAATAGATAAACTGTGAAACTATTACTTTCTAGTCCTCATCCTACACAGAAACATGTCATATATATACACATACACGAGATCTGATACGTGTCCACAGCTCGAGAACAATTGTTCATCCATCACATGAGTTAACCACCTGTTCATATACAGAAAAGGCCCACATCCAACCAACAGCAGGATATACAAACATCATCGATCGGTCATCGTGAAACAACGTCAAAACACTGCCAAGGACCTGAGAGTACAAGGATGACTCTAGACTCTACTACAAAACATCTAAAATAGCAGCATATCCATCACTTGCCTTCTACTGCTCCTCAAGCTGCTCGTCCGCAACACCACGACCACGACCACGTCTACCTTGACCACCTAAAAAGGGGTTAAACCAGCGGGGTGAGACAATTGAACAATTGTCCCAGCGGGAAACATAACTCCCCACCGCAACTACAGAACCTCAGCAAGATAGATTATAATAGCAGATATCTAATAACAGGTATAACAAGAGCAGTCTATATAAAATATATTATTCTTACCGACAAGCTTACCAGCTATACAAAAGCATATAACCAGATATCTTTCAATGGAACATGATTATTAAGGTAAGATATATCACTATACGACATGATTATCAGAACAAGATATAATGTCACATAACCTGCTTATCAAGATCAGACATATTATCACATAACCTGCAAGATATAACAAAGATATTACACAAACAAGGCCTCAACCAATGTTTTGTGTTTATCCTAAGCAATAAGCACTAAATAGCTGTATTACGTATTATTATGCCCTGAGGATTTGAACCGTACCGTTCAAATCCAACCTTCGGATATGAAACCCAAGCCGGTGCCATACAAGGTCAATGGAAGAGCCGGACTCCACGACCTCCCACCTCGTGGTCAGTACATGAGTACAACACAAGCAGGACTGCAGTCACATGCTGAAGTGGTCTAAGCCACAGGGTCAGCTCCATAGGCTACCCTCACTCTAGCCCGCCTTGGTACAGGTCTCGACGCTAGTAAAACTGAGCCATGGGCCTGTTCACCGTGCTTTGAGCTATGAACGCATTCATGCTCTACACATCACATATCCCGAGCCATGGGCCTATTCACCATGCTCTTCATATGTATCTGAGTCTGTAACCAAAGTTACACTCTTACCTCCTCATTTTTAGGCTAGGAGCAACCTACACATATTCAACAATATGTGCTTCCAGGTTAACCCGTAGGAGAACCTGTTTCACCATCACCAAGTCCTGACGATGATGGATCTATGGCCAGGGCAAACTACATGATATATTTCCACTGTAATTATTTAGTATCTTTTAGATGGATTGCAAAATTCAACCAAGTTTTATAATATGAAAGAGATAATAGAAAGTAACCAACATTATATTATTATTGAAAATACATCAACCTGATCCATCTCAAGGATCCAACCTCACATATTACCACTTGGCCTCTTGCCAATCATCCAGATCCATCTCAAGGATCATCACATACCATGGGATCTCAATCCATCATCATGTACTGTCACTGCCTCTCAAGGCTCACATCATCATCATGGAACTTAACACATTATACATATCATCTCATTAATCTGAGTAATTATCAAGTGATGTTACTCATCACATGTGTCTCATAAGGCTAATCATCACCTGCATGGTTAGAGTACACAATAATTGTAGATTCAATCATAAGGAATATGCTACCATCATGAATGCCATTCAAGATACTCTACTTGTCATTCTTAGACTATTTGGTAATCAAGTCACATTATGAACAAGCCATATACATGCTTACTCTTATATCAAGATTATACAGGTAAACAAGGTGTTTACTTTATATAGAATCATGTTGAGTATGCAGAGCAAACACTATTATTACTATCATCATTACTGTCACCATCCACTATTATCAATATTATCATTATGTAAGCTACTAGTATAACTACCACCATTCTCATTTAACACTTAAGTACAAGGATTACTTCATGCATATCATTACTATCATTATTGCCATCATTATTATGATCAACATTATTACTATCATCTTCTTTATTATTAACAAATAAGCATAAGGATCACATCATGCATCTTATTACCATTACCTTCCTCATTATCATCCCTACTACCATTATCATCATTACCCCCATTATTAGTATTGGCATCATTACTAGTATTAGTACTGTTATTATTGCAAGGTATCATACTCATTGTTCTTATTACTAACAAGACACCACCATCATTTATTGGTACATAGCTAACCACTTCCTCATCACCAAGGGTCGTTACTATATGATTACAAGACTCTCACCATAACTCATCACCGCCCTCACTAAAACCTATCAAGGCCTGTCGGCTGACACACAAACCAACCCTATCGGCCAGCACCACTCAAGGTTGTCGCCCACCATGGCTATCGGCCATCATGGGTGTCGGCCAGCATGGTTATTGGCCACCATGGATTGCATGGCCTATCGGTCAACATGGCTATCGGCCAACATGCATGGTCTATCATTCAAGACAAGGAAACAAGCCACACATGGCCATGTCGTCCGAAACCATCCACCATCAAGCTTGACCAGGCTATATCGGCCAACACCTCAAGATGTATCACCCAACAACATCCATCGGCCAACTCAACCATATCGGCCAACACCTCACTAGCTTGACTATCACTCAACACAAGAGCACTCACCATGTCGCACATCATAAGGTACCCATCTCGCCCAACACCAAGACAAGAGAGGGTCTCGCCCAACTCAAGAACAAAGGGATTGCTTATCACAAGAACCATGTCGCCCAACATGGTTACCATGTCGCCCAACAGGGGTCATCACCTACCTCCAGCACAAGGAAACCCTAAAACCCTAGAAAGCAAGGTGCACAAAGGAACCCTAAATCGTAAGGGGATATCGGCCACCAAAGGAAACTTAAGAAAGGTACAAGTATAAGCTACTAATCTATGAACAAGAACAAGAACAAGAGGTAAAGAAGTTAGGGTTAGAAATTATGCAACCTGCCTTAAGCTCCAAGCTCCAAGGAAGAAGATGCACTTCAAGCTCCAAGGGATGTCGTCCACCAAGGCTGATCCAAGAGAGGGTATCAGCCACCACTGCAACTCTAGGAGAGTGTCTCGGCCAACACAAGCAAGAGAGGGAGGAGTGTCGTGCACTCAAGGTGGAGGAGAGACCAAAAGAGAAAAGGAAGCTAAGGCAAGGGAAAGAGCCACATATATAGTAGGAAAGGGAGAAGAAAACAAAGTAGATCCATGCTAAGTGTCGTCCACCCAAGGGACACTTGTCCTAGGGTTCAAGCCAACACACTAGCACACCAAGAGACACTTGTCCAAGATACATACCAAGTGTCCACCAAACATGGTTAAGGCTGGACCAAGCAACATGGGCGACACAACTAGCAGCTCTGCTGGGCGACACACCACCTCTAGGTCGACACAAACCAACCTAGGGTGACACACACTACTCCTTGGGCGACACAAGCTTCACTTGGCCAACACAAAGCCCAAGCAAGCCCAAACAAAGCACCTCAAGGCCCAAACAAGCTCAAGCAAGGCCCAAGAAACTCAAACAACAAGCCCAAGCCTTCCTCTCAACCCTAGAGGAAGCAAAGAGGGGAAAACATCTCACAAGATGGCAAACTAGCACACAAATCCCTAGACTTGGGTTATTTGCAAGTAGCCCCTCGAACTCTCAACAAAGCACAACCAAACCCTAATCACCACTCAAAGGTGATTAGTAAGCATCAAACCACCAAGGTTAAGCAAAACAAATAGGGTAAACCCTAAACGCAGGTCAGGGTCCTTACAATCTAACCCCCTTTAAGGGATTTCGTCCCCAAAATCCGAAGAGAAAAGCAAGGGATACTTCCTCCTCATCTCTTCCTCAAGCTCCCACGTGGCTTCCTCAACGCCACGACGCTGCCAAAGAACCTTCACAAGAACCAGGTCCTTTCTCTTCAGCTTCTTGATCCTTCTGTCAAGGATCGCCACAGGACCTTCCTCGTAGGTCACATCTGCGTCAAGCTCAACCTCAACTAGTTGTATCACTGTACCTGAATCTGGATGACTTTTCTTCAGCATGCTGACATGAAACACTGGATGCAACCTATGCAACTCTGGAGGCAACTCTAACTCATAAGCTACCTTGCCAACATGTGCTCTGACTGAGTAAGGCCCCATATACCTGGGTGCCAACTTACCCTTCCGTCCAAACCTTAGCACACCTTTCCACAGAGAGACTTTGAGATACACTTTGTCTCCTACCTGGAATTCCAAAGGTCATTGGCGATTGTCTGCATAAGACCTCTGCTTGTCCTGTGCCACTTTCAACTGTTGTTGTATTACCTTGATCTTATCTTTCATCTGCTGAACTAACTCAGGACCCAAAAGCTGATATTCACCAGACTCATACCAACACAAAGGAGATCTGCACTTCCTTCCATACAAAGCTTCATAAGGTGCCATGTCAATGCTCCACTGATAACTGTTTTTGTAGGCAAACTCTATCAAACTCAGATGTACATCCCAGTTGCCTAGAAACTGCAAAACACAAGCTTGAAGGAGATCCTCCAAAATCTAAATAGTCCTCTCAGACTGTCCATCTGTCTGCGGGTGAAAAGTTGTACTGAACCTCAACTGCGTTCCCAACGCCTTGTGCAACTGTTCCCAAAAATGACTCGTAAACTGAGGACCTCTGTCAGAAATTATCGTCATTGGCACACCATGCAAACGTACTATCTCATCCACATATACTCGAGCTAGCTTCTCAGCTGTATACGTCATCTTCACTGGTAGGAAATGGGCAGATTTAGTCAATCTGTCCACTATCACCCAAATGGAATCATGATTCCTAGTTGTCCGGGGTAGACCAACTACAAAATCCATGGTTATGTGATCCCATTTCCACTGCGGTATCGGCAAGGGTTGCAACGTACCTGCCGGCTTCTGATGTTCAGCCTTCACTTACTGACACACCACACATCTCGCCACGAACTCGGCTACATCTCTTTTCAAACTGGGCCACCAATACAAGTCCTTCAGACTATGATACATCTTGGTGACACCTGGATGCATCGCATACATCGACGTATGTGCTTCCTCAAGCACCAAATTCCTCAGATCATCAGCATCTGGAACCACCATCCTATCACGATAGCAAACTAGCCCATCCTCAAACTCATGAAACCCATCACGCTTGTCGCTGCCGAACTCTGATCTGATCAACTGTACCGCATCATCTGTCTGCTGTGCATCCTTGATCTTCTATCTCAATGTAGGCTTAACTTGTATCTATGCGAAAAGACCAGACAACAAAGAAACTTCCATCTGCACATTCATCTGTCGAAGAGAAACAAACATATCTCGCATATGGCATACCAGAGAACTCAACTGTGCCTTCTTTGAAGAAAGAGAAGAAGACTTCCTGCTAAACGCATCAGCTACCACATTCGCCTTACCAAGATGATACTCGATAGTGCAGTCGTAATCATTGATCAACTCCATCCATCGTCGTTGTCGCATGTTCAACTCTTTCTATATAAAGATATACTCCAAATTCTTATGATCCGTAAAAATCTGACACACTTCCCCATATAGATAGTGTCTCCAAATCTTTAACGCATGAACCACTGCTGCCAGCTCCAAGTCATGAGTCGGATAGTTCTCCTCATGTTTCTTGAGCTGTCGCGAAGCAAAAGAAACCACATGATCATACTGCATCAACACGCAACCTAAACCTTTCTTGGAAGCATCACAGAAGACAACATAGCCTTTCCCAGGCTCTGGCAAGATCAACACTGGAGCACTAGTCAGCTTCTCCTTCAAACTCTGAAAAGCTTGCTGACATCGATCATCCCAAACAAAAGGTACGTCCTTCCTGGTCAACTTCGTCATTGGCAACGCGATCGCACTGAAGTCCTTGATAAACCTCCGTAGTATCCTGCCAAACCAAGGAAACTACGAACTTCTGTCGGTGTCTTTGGTTGTTCCCAATCCGGAACAGATTCCACCTTCTTCGGATCTACTTTGATGCCTTCAGCAGATATCACATGACCCAAGAAAGTCACTTCTGCCAACCAGAACTCACACTTACTGAACTTGGCATACAACTGATGTAGACGAAGAAGAGTCAATGCTCGACGAAGATGTTGCTCATGCTCTAGTCTGTCCCGACTATAGATCAAGATGTCATCTATAAAGACTACAACAAACTGATCTAAGAACGGATGAAACACTCTGTTCATCAGATCCATGAAAGCTGCAGGCGCATTGGTTAACCCAAACGGCATAACCACAAACTCGAAATGACCATACCTCATCTTGAAGGCTGACTTTGGTATGTCATCCTCCTTTATCCTCAACTGATGATATCCAGACCGTAGATCGATCTTCAAAAACACTGTAGCACTACGCAACTGATCGAATAGATCATCTATCCTCGGCAACGGGTACTTATTCTTGATCGTGACCTTGTTCAACTGCCGGTAATCTATACACAACCACATCAAGCCATCCTTCTTCTTAAAGAACAACACGGGAGCACCCCACGACGACGTACTCGGTCGGATAAAACCTTTCTCCAACAACTCCTGCAACTGCTTCTTCAATTCTGCCATCTCTGCTGGAGCCATCCTATATGCTGACTGTGCAACTAGCTGTGTTCCAGAAACTAGATTGATCTCGAAATCAATCTCTCGTGGTGGAGGAACACCAGGAAACTCCTCAGGAAACACGTCTGCAAACTCTCGAACCACTGATACCTCCTCAAGACCAGGACTTTTCGCCTTGTTAACCACAACGGTATCCACCACGTGAGCTAAGAACGCCTCACATCCCTGTCGTAACAACTTATCCGTCACCATAGCTGATACCAAACACGCCGGAAGAATCTTCCTATCTCCCTGGAAGATCCACTTCTCTCCAGCGACATCAAACACTGCCTGCTTGGAACCACAGTCCAAGACAACCTTATACTTCTCTAAGGTATCCATCCCAAGGATAACATCGAAACTGTGCATATTAAGTGGTATAAGATCCACTTGAATGTGGTTTCCCGAGAAAGACAAGACATAAGATGGACACTCTTCTCAAAGCAAAGAGGAACCATCAAGAGGGGTTTCTAACAACAAGCTATCCTTCTTACAACTAACATGTAAACGACAGTTTTCAAGCATACTATAGGTGATAAAAGAGTGTGTAGCACCCGGGTCAACCAGAACAGATATAAAGCAAGAAGAAGACATATCAGAATGAAATAACTCCATCTGACCTGTCACCACTCGCGGGTTGACTATCGCCTCCGGCTGACTAATGGCATAGAATCGAGCCGTTGCTTGCTATCCACGACCTCTGCTTCCTTGAGCAGACAATCCAGCTTGAGATGCTTGACCGCATCCTCGTCCTCTACTACCACTGGGTTGTGGCCTCTCTGACCTTTGAAAACTCTACCTCGACTGCTGTGTTACTTCAACATCTCTATTCAGGCAATTAAGCCTGAAATGCCCGACTTGTCCACAAAGATGACATGACTTGTCCTCAAACCGTGGCCTAGCTGGCCCTGTCACTGCCACAGATGCTGAACTATGCACCTTAGACGGTGAAGAAACATAACCTTTCCCTTTACTCGGAGACCAATGAGAGGGTACACCAGCACTTCTCATCGCTGACGGTGCCGAAAACCTGGGCTTCTTAAAGCTACCAAACCTACGTCCTTGAAACTGAGCAGGTCTTTAAAGAGACATAGACTCTCTTTTCTCCCGTACTGTCCTCTCGATCCGCAGAACTGATTCCACGAACGTAGCAAACCGCTCTCGGTTCTCCAATGCAGACACCGGGGTTGTCAGCTCAGCACTCAAACCCTTCTCGAAACGTCTGATCCGCTCCTCGTCTGTTGCCGCCATGTGAGGAAAGAACCTCAACAGATCCATAAACTTGGCTTCATACTCGGTGACGTTCACCGTTCCTTGCCTCAGATTCTTGAACTGACTCACCTTCTCATCCAGGTACGTCTTTGGAAAGTATCCGGTGACGAACTCACGTCGAAACACTTCCCAACAGATCACCTCACCAGGCTGCTTCTCTTCCTCGATGGTCCACCAGTGACTAGTACTACCTCTCAGAAGGTAGACAACATGCTTTACCTTGTCCGCTTCAGGGATGTCAAAGATCCAGAAAGTCTTCTCGAGACCTGTCAGCCACAGATCTGCATCCTCTGGATCAGCCGTTCCAACATAATTCGAAGCTCCAACTCGGCGAAGCCGCTCGAAGGTCTTCCCAATACCCGATGCTTCTCCATCGGAAATATGTACTCACGGGGGAGGCACTGGTAATCGCTCAACCATGAGATTCATCATAGCCATTAACTGCCCCATAAGCTTTTGGTAAGCAGGATGTTCAAGTATGGCTTGGTTAAATTGGGGAACCTCAGGCACCCGATCTGCATGTGCCTATCCATCTGCTCCATCAACCGATGCAACATCACTGTACTCAGCAGAGTGTTCTTCATGGTTTCCAGACATCTTGACGTTTCTTCCGCTGAGGGCAGAAGATATTGTAAGAAAACCTGGACACTCATAAGAACAACTCAACCTAGTCCTAAATCCCTATAGACTCAGCGAACCTAAAGCTCTGATACTAAAACTTGTGGCAACACATCCCATTATCACACAGATAATGAGGTGTTACGCGAAAACGTGCGGAAATCACCATAACCACAGATTATGAAAACATGGGTTAATTAAAACCGATTGCGGAAAATAGATAAACTGTGAAACTATTGCTTTCCAGTCCTCATCCTGCACAGAAACATGTCATATATATACACATACATGAGATCTTATACGTGTCCACAGCTCGAGAACAGTTGTTCATCCATCACATGAGTTCACCACCTGTTAATATACAGAAAAGGCCCACATCCAACCAACAACAGGATATACAAACATCATCGATCGGTCATCGTGAAACAACGTCAAAACACTGCCAAGGACCTGAGAGTACAGGGATGACTCTAGACTCTACTACAAAACATCCAAAACAGCAGCATATCCATCGCTTGCCTTCTACTGCTCCTCAAGCTGCTCGTCCGCAACACCATGACCACGACCACGTCTACCTCGACCACCTAAAAAGGGATTAAACCAGCGGGGTGAGACAATTGACCAATTGTCCCAGCGGGAAACATAACTCCCCACCGCAACTACAGAACCTCAGCAAGATAGATTATAACAGCAGATATCTAATAACAGGTATAACAAGAGCAGTCTATATAAAATAGATTATTCTTACCGACAAGCTTACCAGCTATACAAAATCATATAACCAGATATCTTTCAATGGAACATGATTATCAAGGTAAGATATATCACTATACGACATGATTATCAGTACAAGATATAATGTCACATAACCTGCTTATCAAGATCAGACATATTATCACATAACCTGCAAGATATAACAAAGATATTACACAAACAAGGCCTCAACCAATGTTTCATGTTTATCCTAAGCAATAAGCACTAAACGGCTGTATTACGTATTATTATGCCCTGAGGATTTGAACCGTACCGTTCAAATCCAACCTTTGATTACGAAACCCAAGCCGGTGCCATACAAGGTCAATGGAAGAGCTGGACTCCATGACCTCCCACCTTGTGGTCAGTACACTAGTACAACACAAGTAGGACCGCAGTCACATGCTGAAGTGGTCTAAGCCACAGGGTCAGCTCCATAGGCTACCCTCACTCTAGCCCGCCTTGGTACAGGTCTTGACGCTAGTAAAACTGAGCCACGGGCCTCTTCACCGTGCTCTGAGCCATGAACACATTCATGCTCTACACATCACATATCCTGAGCCATGGGCCTGTTCACCATGCTCTTCATACGTATCTGAGTCTGTAACCAAAGTTACACTCTTACCTCCTCATTTTCAGGCTAGGAGCAACCTACACATATTCAACAATATGCGCTTCCAGGTTAACCCGTAGGAGAACCTGTTTCACCATCACCAAGTCCTAACGATGATGGATCTATGGCCAGGGTAAACTACATGATATATTTCAGAGTAATTATCAAGTGATGTTACTCATCACATGTGTCTCATAGCCCTTTTCAAGGCTAATCATCACCTGCATGGTTAGAGTACACAATAATCGTAGATTCAATCATAAGGAATATGCTACCATCATGAATGCCATTCAAGATACTCTACTTGTCATTCTTACACTATTTGGTAATCAAGTCACATTATTAACAAGACATATACATGCTTACTCTTATATCAAGATTATACAGGTAAACAAGGTGTTTACTTTATATAGAATCATGTTGAGTATGCAGAGAAAACACTATTATTACTATCATCATTACTGTCACTATCCACTATTATCAATATTATCATTATGTAAGCTACTAGTATAACTACCACCATTCTCATTTAACACTTAAGTACAAGGATTACTTCATGCATATCATTACTATCATTATTGCCATCATTATTATGATCAAAATTATTACTGTCATCTTCTTTATTATTAACAAATAAGCATAAGGATCACATCATGCATCTTATTACCATTACCTTCCTCATTATAATCCCTACTACCATTATCATCATTACCCCCATTATTAGTATTGGCATCATTACTAGTATTAGTACTGTTATTTTTTTGGTGAACCCAGCTCGTTGCCCCTTTTTATTACATTTTCCGAAAGAATCTGTACAAAACAGAAAAGAAAGAAAAGAAAAGATCTAAGGCTAACTGTACAAGGGAAGAGGAGGAGAGAGGGAGGAAGTTATTGGAGGATTGAGTTGGAATCAGAGAAGATATGATCCCAAATCTGAGGTATATTCCTCCTAAAACAAAGGAAAATACTATTGTTTCTCTCGATCCAAACTTCATAAAGAACACAGCAAGTCAGCATTTTCAGAACTTTTCCTTTGATGTCCAGAAGTTGTTCCATCGAGGCTGGGCAGATGAAGTGCGGGTGAAGGGTACTCAATTTTCCCCACAGCAGCTTAGTGTAAATACAGGAGCAGAAAAGATGATCTCTTGTTTCAGCTTTGCAAAGACAAAGAGAACAGCGAGACGCAAAGGTGAATCCAAACCTTTGTCTGATATCATCAGTGAATAGTCTGTTATGGAAAGCTTTCCACACGAAAATAGACCATCTCCTAGGAATGGAGGAGTCCCAAATCCAGCTGCTCCAATCAACAGTAGGGAAATTATTCCTACAGATATCCCAAAAATCTCTGCAGGACAAGTTTGATTTGCCATTGCAAGTGATGCTATCCAATTCACCCTTGATTGGTTTCCTGATCGAATTAAGAAAGTTAGAGACAGAGTGACCACCTCTAATGTTGTTAGGAAAACACCAATCACCTTCGACAATACAGGAGCTGACTTTACAGAATTTGCCATGACCAAATCTATAGAGGAGTTGATTATTGATGTTACTGAGAAGAGTGGAGTTTCCAGGGCACCATGGGTCCATCCAGAGAAGAAGAGAATTACCATCACCAATCCTGAACTTTACATGTTTCAGAAGAAAATCTCTATTACTCAGCAATTTTTTCCACAGCCACGAACAGGTGGGAGTAGGCTCCACAGACCAGATAGAAAATTTGTGTAAATATTTCTCATGTATCCACTTGACCCAAAGAGAGGATTTTCTCTTTGCAATGTCCCATAAGTTTTTTAGCATGCTAGCCTTAGACCATTCATCAATTTTTCTAAGACCCACACCACCTTCAGTTTTGATTCTGCACACGATACTCCAAGGGATGGTGTGAACCCTTTTAACATCAGAATTATCACCCCAGATGAAGTGTTTGATGTGTCTTTCAATGTCGTCAATAACAGCTCTAGGTAATGGGAAAGCAGTTGTCCAGAATATATGATATGCAGCCAAAGTGGATATAGCTAATTCAATTCTGCCAGCCATGGAGAGAAGATTCGATTTCCAAGAACTTAGCTTACCTTTAATCTTATCCACAATGGGGGAGCACATACCCTTAGTCAGTCTTCCAGAAAAAAGGGGGAGACCTAAATAATTGACAGGAAGGGAGGCTCGAGGAATGTCACTCAGCAGAGAATTAGATCCTTTACTAAGGAAAATATTTCTCTTCAAGTTATTCATCTTCAAACCAAAAATATTGCCGAATAGGTTCATAATCACTTCAATCATATCAATGTTTCTCTGTTCAGCCTTTGAGAAAATAAGGAGATCATCCGCAAAAATTATATGTGAAATGTTAAGTTTAGCTCTTTTTATAGGAAGAACAGGGGAAAGAAGATTATTATGCACAAAAGAATTAATAATGGCAGTAAAGCTCTGCATTGTTAAGACAAAGAGATAAGGGGACAATGGGTCCCCCTTTCTAACACCAACAGATGATTTGAAAGCTCTGGAAGGGACCCCATTTAAAAGAACTTGAGTGGAGGCCGAGGAGAAGAAAACTTCAATCCATCGTAACCAGCAAGAAGGAAAGCCCATTTTCCATAAAATAAAGAGGATGAACTCCCTATTAACAGAATCAAAATCCTTGGAGAGATCAACTTTAAGGCAAAGCAAGTTAGACTCACGCTTGTTGAAGTTGCATAGGATCTCGTTAGCAAGGAGAATGGCATCAGTGATATTTCTTCCTTTAATAAAAGATGTTTGGTTTAAGCTAATAAAATTCGGCATGATAGGCTTCAACCTGTTGGCAAGAAGCTTAGTGACAAGACTCATTGTTCATATTACTAACAAGACACCACCATCGTTTTTGGTACATAGCTAACCACTTCCTCATCACCGAGGGCCGTTACTATATGATTACAAGACTCTCACCATAACTCATCACCGCCCTCACTAAACCTATCAAGGCCTGTCGGCCGACACACACACCAACCCTATCGGCCAGCACCACTCAAGGCTGTCACCCACCATGGCTATCGACCATTAGGGCTATCGGCCATCATGGGTGTCGGCCAGCATGGTTATCGGCCACCATGGCATGCATTGTGGGCTCTGATCTCCAAACCATAACATAAACACGATTAAAACTTAGCGGAAGCGAATCGGTAATCAGCGGAAGACAAAAATCATGGGAAATTAAAACTTTTCGAGATAAGAACTTGTATCCATAAAAACTCCTTTCATAAAGAGAGGTAACTGTTTACATCTCAGGATAATTGCTTCTTGAGTAATTATATACATCAAGATACAAAATCTCAAGATCACATAACACAAGACTCCAAGACCTGAGAGTACAGAGGACACATAGGACTGACTCTAACTACACCACATGGCAGGACAAATCTCCACCTGAGATTACTGCTGCCCCTGGTGCTGCTGCTGCTGAGACTGGTCACCTGTAGGCTGGTTTCTTCATCTCCGACGTCCACCTAAAAAGTTGAAGCCTACGGGGTGAGACAATTATACATAATTGTCCCAGCAAGAGTTATAACTCTTCTCCAGAAGCTTTATTATAACATCAAAGATTATTTTAAACAGTAAAGCCTTCAAAGCATTCTATAACAGTTGCAGGTATAACAAGATCTCTACAATTTAGAAGATATGGAGAATATCAACATTATTGCAATGTAACATCAATCAACTAACTTGGAGTCATCTCTAACAAGTTATACTACATGGTTGATTATGTTTTACAAACAACATTATGCCATGTGGAGATGAGGCTTACCACTCATACTCCAACTGATCGCTGAGAAGCCGCATCAGTATCATACATAGGTCATTAAGAGAGCCGGATTCTCATGACCTTCACCTTCCTCAGTCAGTAAGAGGATCACTTGTAGGACATCTCGTGTCTCTACTACTATAGCTCACCAGGGTAAACTGGTCCTTCGCTATTCTAGAGTCACAGTGGCGTTCTGTACTCTCTTCGTCATCAGGAGGTTTCATATTTACCTACCACTGATATGGATATCTGTGCTGTCTTCGTCATCAGGAGGTTTCATGTTTACCTACCACTGATACGGTATGGAACTATAGTGAAGGATGGATGGATTACACATCTACATCACTTTCCTACACTAGGATGTAAGGTTCTACACATCCATGTACCCCACATACTCAAAAGTATGTGCTCCAGGAGTTCCCTGAGGAAAACCTGTTTCACCATCATTTAATTTCTGACAATGATGGATCTATGATCAGGGCTCTACATTATACTTGATTAGTTAGGTACATTCAGTATTCTTTAACAGCATACATTGTTCTGCAAACAATAACAATAGCATAGCAGCTATAAAAGAAGAATACTAAATGTAACAGGCCTAACTCATATCAATCATCATTTCTCATTATCCTCATCACAATTCATCTCTAAGGCATGACCTTGATGGTATTTATGGCTCTCTTAGCCCAATATCAGCATAGGATGCCACTGGCAAGGCATCAGATTACTTTACTTATTCATAAGGCTAACAACATGCCTTTAATGAATATAACATCAACATCCATACTTGGATATGATTACCTTCATATCAGAACCTGCATGGTTAATACATCTGATAAAGGTAATGCAACAATAAGGAATGTACTTCCTACTCTTGTCATAAGAGTTAAATCTCTAACTCAAATCAAATAGAGTTTAATACTCAAAAGCATGCCATTACCCTTGCATTAGGGTTTACTATTCTCATCACATGTCATCACCCTTGAATTAGGGTTTACTATTCACATTACATGTCATCACCCTTGAATTAGGGTTTACTATTCACATCAAGGTGAATTAAACTCATAACATCATCATGTATGAGTAACATCTTCATTGATACTCCTGGATTAGTTAAAGGTTCATCATTTATCATAATTAGGGTTTCTATGATCTCACACAGGTGGATCATACCCTAATTATGCTCATTTCTGTGTATTGGGGATGCTTCAATTGAGTTTCCATTTAAAAAGGGTACTTTCTCTCTCTAGAAGTACTTTCTCTCTCATCATAAGGTTAGGTGATGTCAACATCACTCTAAAACAGGTTGGGTTGAGATTGGTTGAAAGTGTTGACCGTTTGCCCACTTTGACCCTCCAAGACCGCGAGCTTCTTTCTAGCTCCAAGACCGCGAGCCCCCTTAGGCTTCAAGACCGCGAGCCTCTTCAAGGGTTCAAGACCGCGAAGCCTCCCATTGGTTCAAATTAATGTTGAGACCGCGAAGACCAATTTGAGTTGAGACCGCGAGGGTGATGAAGACCGTTTGCCCTTCTTTGACCTCAGGACCGCGAGGCCCTTCACGGTCTTGAGACCGCGAGCCTCCTCTCGGTCTTGAGACCGTGAGCCCCCTCATGGTCTTGAGACCGCGAGCCCTCTCACGGTCTTGAGACCGCGAGGCTCTCATGGTCTCAGCCGCTTGGTCCTTCAACAAGGCTCAAAGATGCAACCGATAATGTCAACCCATATGGAAGCCCTCAAATGGTCAAAGTTATGTTGACCACTTATGGACTTAGTCAATTAACATTATGCTTGATCACTTGGTCATTCAATTGGCCCATAATGGTTAAAATCGATTCAATTAGGGTCTATCAATGTTCACCCATCAACACTCAACAATGTGCATCAACACAAGGTTGAACCCTTCAATTGAGCTCCAATTGGGCCCAAACTTGGCCCAAACGGTCTTGAGGTCATGTGGGTGGACCCCACATGGTCTTAAGACCGTTTTCCCAAGATTGCATCAAAGTCTAAGGTGATTTTATAGGGGTTGAACCATGATTGAACCACAAAACAGAATTTTGATTAAATTGATAACTTATTTGCAATTGGGTCCTCAATTGGTCAAATTACTCAACCCTAGACCTTCAAACGGTCTTGGTGATTGTCCTCTCGGTCTTGAGACCGTTTGGATGAGTTCCAAACGGTCTTGAGACCGTTTTCCCATCAAATTTTGGATTCTAGTGCAGATTCATCAAGGTCTAACCCCTTGAGTTGATGATCATGTCAATATTTAATTGCAATGTAATTTGGTGTAATTATACCTTCAATTGGTCAACAAATCTTGACCCCAGACCTCCAAACGGTCTTGGTTGATTGCCCTCACGGTCTTGAGACCGTTTGGTGACCCCCAAACGGTCTTGACACCGTTTAGGTCAATCTACCCTAAAAACCCTAGTTAGGTCACCATAATTTCAGTACTGATTTTATCTAGGGTTAGCCCTAGTATTCACCCTTCAACTCTTAGCCCGTTTGGAATTAGACCATCAAACTTGGTGAGTTGTTAATTAACATAATTTTGAACAGTAATCTCATACGGTCAACGCTTAGTCAACGACCTTACACGGTCTTGAGACCGTTTTCCCAAAAAGGCAATTTCAGACCGTTTGAAAATCAGCAATTAATTCATTTAAAGTTGTGACTTAAAAAGGTCATATCTCCCGATTCCTTTGGAGTTAGTCTCCCAAATTTTGAGGGTAATTAACCTATATAATTAAGAACAGATTTCTTATACGGTCCACGCTCGGTCAACGGGGCCAAACGGTCTTGAGATCATTTTCCCTGTCGCGGTCTCGAGACCGTTTGCTCACCTCGCGGTCTTGAGTCCGAGAAAGAAAACTGTTAGGACCGTTTAAGGAAAAGAAAAGCGGTGGGTTTTTCTTGGAAATCACGCCTTCATCTTCTAGCTCAAGAACAGTACAGATATCCCACGGGTTTGCTTGCAAAATAGCAGGGAAAAGTAGGGAAACACTAAGGGCTATCATCAAAACGCATATAAAGATGCACATAGTAAAGCATGGGTTTAGAGTTATAAAACTCGCCTAAAGCTTGCTTCTTGAGCTCCAAGCTTTCAAGCTCCAAGCTCTAATGGCGTCCTTGAGTTCCCACAGGTTGGCCAAGGTGAAAACTCCAAGGAAGGATGAAGAGAGATGGCTAGAAAGATAGGGTTTTGAGAATTAGCCATGAAGCTGACCTTGAATTTGAATTCTAACCATGGAATTAGGCAAGAAGAGGGGTTTAAACCTACCTTGCACCCCTTGGTCGTCCTCCTTAGCTCCAAGGCAGTCCTTGGTCGTCTTTGGTGAAATGAAACAGTAAGGGAACGAAGGGTGAGTTCCCTTGCAACTAAGGGAAGGAGAGCTTATATACATGGGGTAGGATCTTCAACATTAGTTCATAAGTTTCCCTTAATTCCAACTAAGTCCTTCCTTTATTACTTGCTCGTCCCTTCCTCTTTATTCTAAGGACAAACCTTATCTTAAGTTATAGAAAAGAAGGCAAGGAAGAACAATCTAATAATAAAGTTCATACTTAAAGGGATATTGCACATATACCCTGATTATTCAATCACAAAGCCTGTTTCTTAACTTGATAACTCAATTGAGGTGAATTCCTCATCATTTATTCTCTAAATGATGGTAAGAGTCTAGAAAGGTACTTTAGATGATATTCTTTACAAATTGCATCCCATCATTTGGGTAAATTGCATTTTACCCCAAATTAGGGTTTCAAGCCCTGGGATTGCTTCCACAGCTGCACCTTGGTGCTCTAGCTTGGGAAATCCCTCAAACTTTGCCAAAGAGATTCTCATGATGTCTCAACATCAGAGGAACATCTCAACATGTGAAAAATTGCAAACTAACCCTTTTTAACTGGGTAAATTGCACATAGGTCCCTGTATATCAAAACAATGCTACAACTTTAAATAAAAAGGAGCAAATACTAAAATATACGTTTCTGAGAAACTTAATTACATGCTCAGAGTTAATCACAAAGATTTAATTACATATTTAGGCAAAACACCTAGGGTTGACTCATAACCCAGGTCAGGGATGTTACAAATTATCCACCCCTTACAAGGATTTCGTCCCCGAAATCGATAAAACATACTAAGAGAAAAGGGCAGGATACTTCCTTCTCATCTCATCCTCTAACTCCCAAGTGGCTTCTTCAATACCACGATGGTTCCAGAGGACTTTCAAAAGACTTATATCTTTCTTCTTTAACTTTTTAATTCGTTTATCAAGGATTGACACTGGTCCCTCCTCATAGGATATGTCATCATTCAATTCTACTTCCATAGGTTGTAGAACTGACTCGGTGTCTGGGTGACATTTCTTCAACATACAAATGTGAAACACAGGATGTAACCTTTGTAATTCTGGGGGAAGCTCTAGTTTATATGCTACCTTTCCAATCCGTTCAATGATTGGATAAGGCCCCATATATCTAGGAGCTAACTTCCCCTTCCTTCCAAAACGAAGGACCCCTTTCCAAGGTGAGACCTTAAGATACACTCTGTCTCCAACCTGGAACTCTAAGGGTCTACGACGTTTGTCAGCATAAGATTTCTGCCTATCCTGAGCAGTCTTAATCTTATATTGTATAACTTTAATCTTTTCTGTGGTTTGCTGCACCAGGTCAGGACCTAACAACTGGTGATCACCAGTCTCAAACCAACACAAGGGTGATCTACAACGTCTACCATATAAGGCTTCATAAGGTGCCATATCAATACTATGCTGATAGCTATTGTTATAGGCAAACTCTATCAAGCTTAGGTGTAGATCCCAACTTCCGGTGAACTGGAGAACACATGCTCGCAATAGGTCTTCTAAGGTTTGTATGGTCCTTTCCGACTGTCCATCAGTCTGTGGATGAAAGGCCGTACTAAACTTTAGCTTAGTGCCTAAGGCACTGTGCAACTGTTCCCAAAAACGACTTGTAAACTGAGGACCTCTGTCTGAAACTATTGTGACAGGAACTCCGTGCAAACGCACTATCTCTTGAACATACAACTCTGATAACCTTTTAGCAGAATAGGTTGTTTTGACAGGTAAGAAATGTGCTGTCTTAGTCAACCTATCAACAATTACCCAAATGGAATCATGTCCTTTGCTTGTCCTGGGTAGGCCAACAACAAAGTCCATGGTCACATGGTCCCACTTCCACTGTGATATGGGTAAAGGTTGCATTGTCCCTGCAGGTTTCTGGTGTTCAGCTTTAACTTGCTGACACACAGGACACCTCAGAACAAACTCTGCAACGTCCTTCTTCATCCCAGGCTACCAATACAGATCCTTCAAATTCCGATACATCTTGGTGCTCCCTGGATGCATAGCATACATGGAAGAATGGGCTTCTTCCAGGACTAACTTCCTTAAGTTGTCCACATCCGGCACTATCATTCTTCCATTATAACAAGCTACTTGATCTTTTGAGTCATGAAACCCATCTTGCTTCTCATTTCCATACTCAGATCTTATATGTTGAACTGCAGCATCACCTAGCTGTGCTTCTTTAATCTGCTCTCTTAGGGTAGGTTTAATATGCATCTCAGCTAACAAACCGGCTAGCAATGACACCTTCAACTGTACATTGTTTTGCCTTAAAGAGATAAGCATATCTCTCCTAGAGCATACTAAAGAGTTTAGTTGTGCTCTATTCATGGTTGATGTTGCTGATTTCCTACTCAAGGCATCTGCAACAACATTGGCCTTGCCTGGGTGGTAATCAATTGTACAGTCGTAGTCCTTGATTAACTCCATCCAGTGACGTTGCCTCATGTTGAGCTCATGCTGAGAGAAGATATACTTAAGGTTTTTGTGGTCTGTGAAAATCTGGAATGTTTCTCCGTAGAGATAATGCCTCCAGATCTTCAAAGCATGAACCACAGCTGCTAACTCTAGATCGTGTGTCGGATAATTCTCCTCGTGTTTCTTAAGCTGTCGGGAAGCAAAAGAAATCACTTGTTTATCCTGCATCAACACACATCCAAGCCCATTCTTGGAAGCATCACAGAAAACTACATATCCTTTTCCTTGTTCAGGTAGCACTAACACAGGTGCACTTGTCAACTTCTCCTTCAGTAACTGGAAAGATTGTTGACACTTATCACTCCAAGAAAAAGGAACATCTTTCCGGGTTAACTTGGTCAAAGGTAAAGCTATAGAACTAAAGTTCTTAATGAACCTTCGATAATAGCCAGCTAACCCCAAGAAACTTCGAATCTCCGTCGGTGTCTTCGGTTGTTCCCATTGTAGAACAGATTCTACCTTTGTAGGGTCAACACGAATTCCCGAGGCGGATATTACATGTCCAAGAAAAGATACCTCCGGCAGCCAGAACTCACACTTGCTAAACTTGGCGTACAGCTTATGTTCTCTTAGCAAGGTCAAAGCTTGGCGAAGATGCTGCTCATGCTGCTGAGCATCCTTACTATAAATCAGAATGTCATCTATGAAGACGACAACACACTGATCAAGGAAAGGTCGAAAAACTCTATTCATGAGTTCCATAAATGCAGCTGGTGCATTGGTTAGTCCAAACGACATAACCGTGAACTCATAGTGACCATATCTTGTCCTAAAGGCAGACTTGGATATGTCACTATCCTTAATACGGAGTTGGTGATATCCAGACCTCAAGTCTATCTTTGAAAAGATTGTTGCACCACGCAACTGGTCAAAGAGATCATCAATCCTCGGCAGAGGATACTTATTCTTTATTGTTACTTTATTGAGTTGTCTATAGTCGATGCACAACCGCATTGACCCATCTTTCTTTTTAACAAACAAGACCGGAGCACCCCAAGGTGAAGTACTCGGTCGGATAAAACCTCTCTCAAGTAGCTCTTGAAGCTGTTTCTTGAGTTCTGCCATCTCGGCAGGAGCCATTCTATACGGAGTTTGAGCTATGGGTTTCGTATCTGGAATCCGATTTGATTTCAAAGTCAATCTCCCGAGGTGGTGGTATACCAGGAAGTTCTTCAGGAAACACATCCTCGAATTCCCTGACTATGGGAACTTCAGCAGGATTGGTCCTTTCCTTGGTAACATCTACCACATGGGCTAAGAATGCATAACATCCTTGCCTCAACAGCTTATCAGCAACCATAGCTGATACAAGACAGGTGGGCAGAATCTTTCTTTCTCCTTGAAAGATCCATGTGCTGCTTTCATCAGCAAACACAGCCAACTTGGACTCACAATCCAAGACAACTCTATACCTTTCTAAGGTATCCATCCCGAGGATTATATCAAATTCCTGCATATCAAGTGGTATAAGATCCACTTGAATGCGATGGTCAGAAAAGAAAAGGATGCAGGGAGAACATACCTCCTGCAAAACGGCAGACCCACTCAACGGAGTCTCTAACAACAAACTATCTGCTCTATGACTAACAGTCACATTACAGTTACGAATCACTTCACGAGTGATGAAAGAGTGCGTAGCACCCGGATCAATCAGAACGGATACAACACAGGATATAGACATATCAGAATATAAAAGTTTCATCTGACCTGCCACTACCCGTGGATTGACCACTGCCTCAGGTGGGTTCATAGCATAGAACCTCGCAGTCGCCTGGTGTTGAGGTGGTGCTGATGATCCAGCTTGAGATGCTTGTCCACGTCCTCGAGCTGCTCCTTGATATTGTCTATTCTGAGATCCCTGTTGATTCTGTCTCGGAGGTTGTTGTGTCACACCGACAAGCCTAGAACGGCAATCCTTCATCAAGTGTCCCACCTTACCATAGTTGTAGCAACTCTTCTCCTGTTGTTGTGGTCTGGGTGGTCCAGTAACTAACACTGATGCAGAACTGTGCGTCCCTTGAAGCGGTTGACTCCGCCCTCTACCTCTGCTTGGTGTCCATTGAGTTTGAAAACTCGATCTGGGTAGTGGAGGGTTAGGTGCAGAGAATCTAGGTTTCTTGGAATCCCTAGATGAAGAACCCTGGAACTGTGGATATCTTTTATGGGTTTGTCTTTTCTCAACCACAGATCTCTCTATCCTTCGGACTGACTCAACGAAGGTAGAGAATCTCTCTCTGTTTTCTAAGGCAGACACATGGGTTGACATATCGGAATTCAAACCCTTTTCGAATCTTCTGATTCTTTCCTCATCCGTAGCAGCCATGTGCGGACAGAACCGCAACAACTCCATGAACTTAGCTTCATACTCACTAATGTTCATCATACCCTGCCTTAGTTTCTCAAACTGAGAGATCTTCTCATCTAGGAAGGTCTTTGGAAAATATCTATTGCTAAATTCCCGATGAAACTCTTCCCATGAGAACTCTACTCCAGGTCTCTTCTGCTCTTCCATGTTCCACCAGTGACCAGCACTGCCTTTAAGAAGATAGACAGCATGTCTAACCTTCTCAGCTTCCGGAATCATAAGAATCCTGAAAGCCTTCTCCAAATCTGTCAACCATAAGTCAGCATCTGCAGGGTCGGCAGTTCCGAAGTACTCGGTAGCTCCGACACGACGAAGTCGTTCGAACGTCTTACCGATACCTTGTGCTTCAGGCTGGACAGGTGCCCTAGGTGCAGGAATGGGCATCCTATCGGTTATATGTGTCATGGCAGTCATAAACTGCCCGAACATCGTCTGTATAGCTGGATCACTCATGTCAGCTGGGTTGAACTGGGGTGGCTCTCTTGGCGACTCAGGTGTAGGTTGTTCTATTCTCGGAACTCTTGCACCACCTCGAGGCGCACTAGCACTACTCTCTGCCACGTGCTCATCGTGATGTTCTGACATTCTTATGTATCTTCTTCTCCTGAGGAGCAGAAGATTCTATTAGATGAGGAAGGAGTACTAAAGGTAGACTCAACATCCTAAGTCATATGCCTCTGTAGACTCAACTGAACCTGGAGCTCTGATACCACTACTTGTGGGCTCTGATCTCCAAACCATAACATAAACACGATTAAAACTTAGCGGAAGTGAATCGGTAATCAGCGGAAGACAAAAATCACGGGAAATTAAAACTTTATGAGATAAGAACTTGTATCCATAAAAACTCCTTTCATAAAGAGAGGTAACTGTTTACATCTCAGGATAATTGCTTCTTGAGTAATTATATACATCAAGATACAAAATCTCAAGATCACATAACACAAGACTCCAAGACCTGAGAGTACAGAGGACACATAGGACTGACTCTAACTACACCACATGGCAGGACAAATCTCCACCTGAGATTACTGCTGCCCCTGGTGCTGCTGCTGCTGAGACTGGTCACCTGTAGGCTGGTTCCTTCGTCTCCGACGTCCACCTAAAAAGTTGAAGCCTACGGGGTGAGACAATTATACATAATTGTCCCAGCGAGAGTTATAACTCTTCTCCAGAAGCTTTATTATAACATCAAAGATTATTTTAAACAGTAAAGCCTTCAAAGCATTCTATAACAGTTGCAGGTATAACAAGATCTCTACAATTTAGAAGATATGGAGAATATCAACATTATTGCAATGTAACATCAATCAACTAACTTGGAGTCATCTCTAACAAGTTATACTACATGGTTGATTATGTTTTACAAACAACATTATGCCCTGTGGAGATGAGGCTTACCACTCATACTCCAACTGATCGCTGAGAAGCCGCATCAGTATCATACATAGGTCATTAAGAGAGCCGGATTCTCATGACCTTCACCTTCCTCAGTCAGTAAGAGGATCACTTGTAGGACATCTCGTGTCTCTACTACTATAGCTCACCAGGGTAAACTGGTCCTTCGCTATTCTAGAGTCACAGTGGCGTTCTGTACTCTCTTCGTCATCAGGAGGTTTCATATTTACCTACCACTGATACGGATATTTGTGCTGTCTTCATCATCAGGAGGTTTCATGTTTACCTACCACTGATACGGTATGGAACTATAGTGAAGGATGGATGGATTACACATCTACATCACTTTCCTATACTAGGATGTAAGGTTCTACACATCCATGTACCCCACATACTCAAAAGTATGTGCTCCAGGAGTTCCCTGAGGAAAACCTATTTCACCATCATTTAATTTCTGACAATGATGGATCTATGATCAGGGCTCTACATTATACTTGATTAGTTAGGTACATTCAGTATTCTTTAACAGCATACATTGTTCTGCAAACAATAACAATAGCATAGCAGCTATAAAAGAAGAATACTAAATGTAACAGGCCTAACTCATATCAATCATCATTTCTCATTATCCTCATCACAAGTCATCTCTAAGGCATGACCTTGATGGTATTTATGGCTCTCTTAGCCCAATATCAGCATAGGATGCCACTAGCAAGGCATCAGATTACTTTACTTATTCATAAGGCTAACAACATGCCTTTAATGAATATAACATCAACATCCATACTTGGATATGATTACCTTCATATCAGAACCTGCATGGTTAATACATCTGATAAAGGTAATGCAACAATAAGGAATGTACTTCCTACTCTTGTCATAAGAGTTAAATCTCTAACTCAAATCAAATAGAGTTTAATACTCAAAAGCATGCCATTACCCTTGCATTAGGGTTTACTATTCTCATCACATGTCATCACCCTTGAATTAGGGTTTACTATTCACATTACATGTCATCACCCTTGAATTAGGGTTTACTATTCACATCAAGGTGAATTAAACTCATAACATCATCATGTATGAGTAACATCTTCATTGATACTCTTGGATTAGTTAAAGGTTCATCATTTATCATTATTAGGGTTTCTATGATCTCACACAGGTGGATCATACCCTAATTATGCTCATTTCTGTGTATTGGGGATGCTTCAATTGAGTTTCCATTTAAAAAGGGTACTTTCTCTCTCTAGAAGTACTTTCTCTCTCTAGAAGTACTTTCTCTCTCATCATAAGGTTAGGTGATGTCAACATCACTCTAAAACAGGTTGGGTTGAGATTGGTTGAAAGTGTTGACCGTTTGCCCACTTTGACCCTCCAAGACCGCGAACCTCTTTCTAGCTCCAAGACCGCGAGCCCCCTTAGGCTTCAAGACCGCGAGCCTCTTCAAGGGTTCAAGACCGCGAAGCCTCCCATTGGTTCAAATTAATGTTGAGACCGCGAAGACCAATTTGAGTTGAGACCGCGAGGGTCATGAAGACCGTTTGCCCTTCTTTGACCTCAGGACCGCGAGGCCCTTCGCGGTCTTGAGACCGCGAGCCTCCTCTCGGTCTTGAGACCGTGAGCCCCCTCACGGTCTTGAGACCGCGAGGCTCTCATGGTCTCAGCCGCTTGGTCCTTCAACAAGGCTCAAAGATGCAACCGATAATGTCAACCCATATTGAAGCCCTCAAATGGTCAAAGTTATGTTGACCACTTATGGACTTAGTCAATTAAGATTATGCTTGATCACTTGGTCATTCAATTGGCCCATAATGGTTAAAATCGATTCAATTAGGGTCTATCAATGTTCACCCATCAACACTCAACAATGTGCATCAACACAAGGTTGAACCCTTCAATTGAGCTCCAATTGGGCCCAAACTTGGCCCAAACGGTCTTGAGGTCATATGGGTGGACCCCACATGGTCTTAAGACCGTTTTCCCAAGATTTCATCAAAGTCTAAGGTGATTTGATAGGGGTTGAACCATGATTGAACCACAAAACAGAATTTTGATTAAATTGATAACTTATTTGCAATTGGGTCCTCAATTGGTCAAATTACTCAACCCTAGACCTTCAAACGGTCTTGGTGATTGTCCTCTCGGTCTTGAGACCGTTTGGATGAGTTCCAAACGGTCTTGAGACCGTTTGCCCATCAAATTTTGGATTCTAGTGCAGATTCATCAAGGTCTGACCCCTTGAGTTGATGATCATGTCAATATTTAATTGCAATGTAATTTGGTGTAATTATACCTTCAATTGGTCAACAAATCTTGACCCCAGACCTCCAAACGGTCTTGGTTGATTTCCCTCGCGGTCTTGAGACCGTTTGGTGACCCCCAAACGGTCTTGAGACCGTTTAGGTCAATCAACCCTAAAAACCCTAGTTAGGTCACCATAATTTCAGTACTGATTTTATCTAGGGTTAGCCCTAGTATTCACCCTTCAACTCTTATCCCGTTTGGAATTAGACCATCAAACTTGGTGAGTTGTTAATTAACATAATTTTGAACAGTAATCTCATACGGTCAACGCTTAGTCAACGACCTTACACGGTCTTGAGACCGTTTGCCCAAAAAGGCAATTTCAGACCGTTTGAAAATCAGCAATTAATTCATTTAAAGTTGTGACTTAAAAAGGTCATATCTCCCGATTACTTTGGATTTAGTCTCCCAAATTTTGAGGGTAATTAACCTATATAATTAGGAACAGATTTCTTATACGGTCCACGCTCGGTCAACGGGGCCAAACGGTCTTGAGATCATTTGCCCTGTCGCGGTCTCGAGACCGTTTCCTCACCTCGCGGTCTTGAGTCCGAGAAAGCAAACTGTTAGGGCTGTTTAAGGAAAAGAAAAGCGGTGGGTTTTTCTTGGAAATCACGCCTTCATCTTCTAGCTCAAGAACAGTACAGATATCCCACGGGTTTGCTTGCAAAATAGCAGGGAAAAGTAGGGAAACACTAAGAGCTATCATCAAAACGCATATAAAGATGCACATAGTAAAGCATGGGTTTAGAGTTATAAAACCCGCCTAAAGCTTGCTTCTTGAGCTCCAAGCTTTCAAGATCCAAGCTCTAATGGCGTCCTTGAGTTCCCACAGGTTGTCCAAGGTGAAAACTCCAACGAAGGATGAAGAGAGATGGCTAGAAAGATAGGGTTTCGAGAATTAGCCATGAAGCTGACCTTGAATTCGAATTCTAACCATGGAATTAGGCAAGAAGAGGGGTTTAAACCTACCTTGCACCCCTTGGTCGTCCTCCTTAGCTCCAAGGCAGTCCTTGGTCGTCTTTGGTGAAATGAAACAGTAAGGGAACGAAGGGTGAGTTCCCTTGCAACTAAGGGAAGGAGAGCTTATATACATGGGGTAGGATCTTCAACATTAGTTCATAAGTTTCCCTTAATTCCAACTAAGTCCTTCCTTTATTACTTGCTCGTCCCTTCCTCTTTATTCTAAGGACAAACCTTATCTTAAGTTATAGAAAAGAAGGCAAGGAAGAACAATCTAATAATAAAGTTCATACTTAAAGGGATATTGCACATATACCCTGATTATTCAATCACAAAGCCTGTTTCTTAACTTGATAACTCAATTGAGGTGAATTCCTCATCATTTATTCTCTAAATGATGGTAAGAGTCTAGAAAGGTACTTTAGATGACATTCTTTACAAATTGCATCCCATCATTTGGGTAAATTGCATTTTACCCCAAATTAGGGTTTCAAGCCCTGGGATTGCTTCCACAGCTGCACCTTGGTGCTCTAGCTTGGGAAATCCCTCAAACTTTGCCAAAGAGATTCTCATGATGTCTCAACATCAGAGGAACATCTCAACATGTGAAAAATTGCAAACTAACCCTTTTTAACTGGGTAAATTGCACATAGGTCCCTGTATATCAAAACAATGCTACAACTTTAAATAAAAAGGAGCAAATACTGAAATATACATTTCTGAGAAACTTAATTACATGCTCAGAGTTAATCACAAAGATTTAATTACATATTTAGGCAAAACACCTAGGGTTGACTCATAACCCAGGTCAGGGATGTTACATGCATGGCCTATCAGTCAACATCGCTATCGGCCAACATGCATGGTCTATGGTTCAAGACAAGGAAACAAGCCATACATGGCCATGTCGTCCGACACCATCCACCATCAAGCTTAACCAGGCTATATCGACCAACACCTCAAGATGTATCGCCCAACAACATCCATCGGCCAACTCAACCATATCGGCCAACACCTCACTAGATTGACCTATCACTCAACACAAGAGCACTCACCATGTCGCCCATTATAAGTTACCCATCTCGCCCAACACCAAGACAAGAGAGGGTCTCGCCCAACGCAAGAACAAAGGGATTGCTTATCACAAGAACCATGTCACCCAACAGGGGTCATCACCTACCTCCAGCATAAGGAAACCCTAAAACCCTAGAAAGCAAGGTGCACAAAGGAACCCTAAACCTTAAGGGGATATCGGCCACAAAAGGAAAGTCAAGCAAGGTACAAGTCTAAGCTACTAATCTATGAACAAGAACAAGAACAAGAGGTAAAGAAGTTAGGGTTAGAAGTTATGCAACCCGCCTTAAGCTCCACTTCAAGCTCCAAGGGATTTCGTCCACCAAGGCCGATCCAAGAGAGGGTATCGGCCACCACTGCAACTCCAGGAGAGTGTCTCGTCTGACACAAGCAAGAGAGGGAGGAGTGTCGTGCACTCAAGGTGGAGGAGAGACCAAAAGAGAAAAGGAAGCTAAGGCAAGGGAAAGAGCCACATATATAGAAGGAAAGGGAGGAGAAAACAAGGTAGATCCATGCTAAGTATCATCCACCCAAGGGACACTTGTCCTAGGGTTCAAGCCAACACACTAGCACACCAAGAGACACTTGTCCAAGATACATACCAAGTGTCCACCAAACATGGTCAAGGCTGGACCAAGCAACATGGGCGACACAACTAGCAGCTCTGTTGGGCGACACACCACCTCTAGGTCGACACAAACCAACTTAGGGCGACACACACTACTCCTTGGGCGACACAAGCTTCACTTGGCCGACACAAAGCCCAAGAAAGCCCAAACAAAGCACCTCAAGGCCCAAACAAGCTCAAGCAAGGCCCAAGAAACTCAAACAACAAGCCCAACCCTTCCTCTCAACCCTAGAGGAAGAAAAGAGGGGAAAACATCTCACAAGATGGCAAACTTGCACACAAAACCCTAGACTTGGGTTATTTGCAAGTAGCCCCTCGAACTCTCAACAAAGCACAACCAAACCCTAATCACCACTCAAAGGTGATTAGTAAGCATCAAACCACCAAGGATAAGAAAAACAAACAGGGTAAACCCTAAACGCAGGTCAGGGTCCTTACAAATCTTATGGTATTATTACAGGTATTGGGAGTTAGCCAATCCTGTGCATTCCAGGTATTGGGAGTTAGCCAATCCTGTGTTATTATTCTAGGTATTGGGAGATAGCCAATCCCGTGCATTCCAGGTATTGGGAGTTACCCAATCCTATGTTATTATTCTAGGTATTGCGAGTTAGGCAATCTTGTGTTATTATTCCAGGTAATGGGAGTTAGCCAATCCTGTGTTATTATTCCAGGTATTGGGAGTTAGCCAATCCTGTGTTATTATTCCAGGAAATGGGAGTTAGCCAATCATGTGCATTCCAGGTATTGGGAGTTAGCCAATCCTGTGTTATTATTCTAGGTATTGGGAGTTAGCCAATCTTGTGTTATTATTCCAGGTAATGGGAGTTAGCCAATCCTACGCATTCCAGGTATTGGGAGTTAGCCAATCCTGTGTTATTATTCCGGGTATTGGGAGTTAGCCAATCCTACGTTATTATTCCAGGTAATGGGAGTTAGCCAATCATGTGCATTCCAGGTATTGGGATTTAACCAATCCTGTACAATTGTTATTCCAGGTATTAGACTATGCTAATCCTGTGCCTCTATTCCAGGTATTGAACTATCTCAATCCTGTGATTTTATTCTAGGTATTGATCTATATCAATCCTGGGTAACCTTTAAAACATTTTGTTACCTCTCACTAGGCAACAACCATACTCATGGCTCATAAGGCCCATAAAGCATCTTGTCACCTCTCACTAGGAAACATAACATATTACTTCATATAATACAATAGTAACACCTCTATTCCCTCAATAGGGTTAGGGCTTACTATTCATATCATATTATGATTTCTCATATACCATTACCCAATTTAGGGTTAAGGTTTCCCATCTCACATTAGGATTTCATAGTTATCAAAGTATATCAACTTTGAGATGCTAACTGTGAAGTCTTTCATATCTTGATGTATCACTTACCTCATTACTTCCAACTTTCTTGAGTTATCAACTTATCTTGGATTAAGGTATTTCCCATCTTAATCCTTTCATCCACTAACCTATCACTCTTACCATGAAGTGCATAGGTTACACATATGAATGGTCCAACTATCTTTAATGATATGGTCTCATCTCAAGTTAAAGCATTACTTGCTATAAGGGTATATACAATCAATCACTTCAGGTATTTCCCCCATTATTGTATTAGTTACCATTTCATTATTCGGATTAGGGTTTCCCATATCATTACTCTTTAATAGGGTTTAGGGTTTCACATACTATCATACTTTATTTAGGGTGAGGATTGCATATAACATTACCCTTCATTAGGCTTTCACATCTTATTGCCTAAAATTAGGGTTTACGATTCATCCCAACAAGAGTTTCTCATAGCATCACCCTCAATTAGGGTTTCTTATGGAATCGACCTCAATTAGGGATTCACATGGAATCATCCTTAATTAGGGATTCACATTTATTATCTTGGTTTAGATTCACAACATTACCCTGGGTTTGGTTACATCTGATATTGCTCTGAATTTAGGTTAGGGCTCAACAACCTTCTTGATTAGGGTTTCATGACCTTTTTATTAAGGATCATACCCTATTCATCACATGATTAATACTCATGTATGAATTCCTTTCCATCATCCTCTCAACTGGATTAGGTTACATCAACCCTTCAATCAAGTACATACAACTATGATTAACATAATGTACCAAGTCATGGTTCTTATAAGAAATTAGGGTTCATCCCTTAATTGGCACTAATCACTTAGGTACTGTTAGGGTTTCAACCTTTGTACCTTCATTGATTATCATTACTAATCATCATTGGATCAATGGATCATTCATCATCTTAATTCTTAAGAGATTCAATCACATTGCACCTTCATTACATAAGGTATCCACTTGATTTGACCAATTGAATCTTCAATTACAATAAGTGTCCAAGTGGATTAACCAATTGAATCCTCAATTGACTTTGACTATTTGAGCCCCAAATGGTCTTGGTCTTTCAGAGTTCGAATGGTTTGAAACTGTTTGGTAAAGGTGGTGCTTGAGACCGTTTGCTAAAGTACCTTTTTGAAACTGCATGGACTCAACTGGTTTGGGATCGTTTGGTCCCAAACGGTCTTGAGACTGTTTGGTCCCACCGTTTGGACTCAAAGGGTCTTGAGACCGTTTGGTCCAAACCTCCTCAAAACTGCATGGACCAAAGATGGTCGCAACCTATCAAATCGATTTGGGGTTCTCAATGTTGATTCCTTCAATCATTGAATTCATGTAACCAATCTTCAATTGGACCCATCACCATACTTCAATTGAGTTAACTAGGTCATCCTTCAACTGATTTGATCCTCAATTAACCCCCAAATGATCACCAATTAGGGTTTGAATCAACTGAATTAGGGTTTGGAATCGATGATCCTTCAACATTAACCAATGTGAGTCTAGTTGCTTTAAAACTATTGGACCATCATCCAAATTGGACATGACCTGACCCCAAACGGTCTTCAGGTCATTTGGATGACCTCCAAACTGTCTTGAGACCGTTTGCCCATGTCAACATCAAAATCCAAGTCAATCAATCAAAGTTTGGATCATTAGATTGATCAATAAGTCAACATTTGATTGCACGTCAACTTAGTACCTTTAGATCTTTAAACACCTAACCATAGTCAACCCTGGACCTCCAAATGGTCTTGGGTGACCCCCAAACGGTCTTGGGATCGTTTGGATGACCTCCAAACGTTCTTGAGACCATTTGGTCATCATATCATCATCAACCATGTCATTCAATTAGGGTTTGGATCCTAGGATTGGTCACCCAATCAGCACTTAATTGTATTTCAATTTGGTATCTTTGGACCTTCAAACACTTGAACAAACGTAACCCTAGACCTACAAACGGTCTTGGGTGACCCCCAAATGGTCTTGAGACCGTTTGTGTGATCCCCAAACGGTTTTGAAACCGTTTGGGTCAATCAACCCAAAGCATCAACTCATTCAATTGCAAAATCAGCACTTAGCCGATTAGGGTTTATACCATATGTTTGAATCTTCAAATACCTAGACATACTCATCAATAGACCTCCAAACGGTCTTGGTTGACCTCCAAAAGGTCGTGAGACCGTTTGGGTGATTCCCAAATGGTTTTGAAACCGTTTGGGTCAATCAACCCAAGTTTCAAACTCAAGCACTTATGAAATCAGCACTCAACCCGATTAGGGTTTAGGCGATTGATGGACCTTCAACTCATGAAACAATCGGAGTTAATCAATAATAATTGATGGGTCATTAACCTAGATCATTATGAACAAGTCCCCAAATGGTCAAACCTGGTCAACATCACCAAACGGTCTGAAACCAATTGGTCTCATGCGGTTTGGTGAAACTGTTTGCTACTAAACAGTTTGAAACTGTTTGCTCCCAAAACACAATCCGTTTGGACATTTGATTGAAACTGTTTGGTCTAGATATTTGGAGAGGTGTGTGATTATGATTATGTCATCATCATCAAGATCTAGGCCCATGAAACGTGCTGTGATTTCCATGGAAATTGCAACAATCAACCAAATCAATAATTGTAACTAGAGAAATGATCATTATTTGATGGGGAATTGAATGCAATAACAAAGTTAGGGTTTCAAGTTATAAAACCCGCCTCCAATTGAGCTCCAAAGCTCCAAGATCACGCCAGAAATGGTGTATGAAGGTTTTGCAACTCCCCCTAAGCTCGTCCTCAAGCTTTAGGTTGAAAAGATTGTCTAGGGTTGAAGAGGTGATCAAAATAAGAAGAAATCCATAATTTATTTTTTATTTTCACCATGGAATCAAGGTGAAATGGATAAAGAACCTTACTAAAAGGTTGGGGGTCGTCCTCCAGGTCCTCCCTAGATCCCTTGGTCGGTTTCCAAGCAAGGAGAAGAAGTGCAAATGAAAAAGCCTTTCATTTGGCTTGTAAAGGGTCTTTTTATAAGAAATTCAAGGAGAGAGAAAGTGCCTTATAAAAATTCATTTAATCCCAAAAATGGTGCCTCCTCTTCCCCCTCAACTTCTTTAGGGACGAGGCTATATAGTTTTCCTCTTATTCCTCTCAATTATCCATGATTTAAAGAAAAGAAAATCAAGCACCTTAAATCATATAATATTAATATCCATATGTGAGTGGATATTTCTTTTTCTTATAAAATTGTGAGTGAGTTATCCATTCCCTTGGATATTTTCGTGGTCCTTGCAAGGCACAAGGATTTCCACACACATCAGAATCCAACCATTTTAATTTTAGTTGAATTCCCTTTAATTAATACATTTATTTTTGCCCTAAATCGAATTAGGGTTTCAATTAGGATTAAATCTTGATTATTTTAATATCAAGATTCTCTCTCCTCCAACTTAATTCAAATGAGGTGCCCCTATCATTTTCTTTTCTCTACATGGTTCCAAGAAACATTAGGGACCTTATTGAAGTGGTAATTTTCATATTTAACCCCATATTTTGGGTAAATTGCACTTTACACCAAAACTAGGTTTTAATGCACAAACATTGCTTTATCAGCTTTTCCTTGGTACTCAGGCAACCACAAGCCATACGTCTACATAATATTCATTCTCATGATGCTTCAACATATGAGGAACATCTTATCATGCAACATTTGTAATTTAACCCCTCAACTTGGGTAATTTGCACTTTAGTCCAAAATAAGCAAATATTGCTTCAACATTATTCAAACAGGACAAAAATTGAAACATAAGTTTCTCATGAGCCCTAATTACTTTTCACAAGATAAGATGAAGAATATAATAATCTTTATTAATCAAAACACCTAGGGTTAAAGCATAACCTAGGTCACGGATGTTACACTAGTTGTTTGGGCGACCGACGCCCTAAAGCAGCCATAGCTGCGTGCAACAGCAATAGGGTGCCGTCTTGGGCACGTAGCAGCTGGGGAACTACTTTGAGCTCCGATTTAGAGGTTCAAGCTTGAAGATGCAACTCCTAGCCAAGATCTAGCTAAGAATCAAGCCTTTCTACCAACATGGACTAGGCGTGATTTCATGAACAAGGCATTTATAAAGGTTGAAGACAACCAAAAATTGCCCGGAAACAGGCTCTAGACATATTTCTGGACAAATCCAGACATCCCAAACCGCTGTGAGTAGAATTCCACTCACCTAGCATGACTTAACTCTTGTATTCAGAAATTTTCGATTAAATCTGTGTTTTTCACAGATAACAACAGTTATCAGGCGCCATGCAATATTTATGTCGCCTGACTTTTTATTTCACGGTTCGCTTCTTTACACTTTGAATGATCTAGTTTATCATCCGATCAGTGTGCTTTGGACCAGTAGAATTGTATGGTTAATTAGTGTCTAAATTGCTCAGTTTGAATGTTGAAATGAGTATCTCATGACCAATAATGTTATGGTTTGGGTATAAACTCAGGATGTTCCATGGTAGAATTTGCTCTAAAGCTCTAAAACCCTACCTTTCTTACTCCTTATGTTTAGGATTTGCTCATTTGATGAAGAAAGGTGCTAGATGGACGAATTCATAGCTTACTCTTGGATTTTCTCACCTACCTGCTCAAGATTTCTTCAGTGTGGGGTTTCATCTTCTTATTAGAGGCAAGTTTTATGACTTGCTCGATGTTTATTGCTTACCATAAGCTTTCATGATCATGTTATTTCTTGAAAATAATGATTCATGCACTAAAAAGTTATGCTTGATTTGGATTTGGATTTTTATAATGTTACCTGTTCTAATTTCAGTTATATATGAACATGTGATCATGTGTATATTATTCCTAAGGTATAATGTGACTTGGATCAGGTTGTTTTGACAACCTATGGTGCTAAGCACCTATCAAACAATTGTCAATTTTAGAGTTTAGAGCTGATTTCTTCTATAAACCATGACCCGACAACGGTACCATTGCAACAACCCTATGGTGTTGTATTCATAACAACTGATGGTCGTGATCAAGGGTGTCAAATGATGGTGACAACCTATGGTCACCCCTAAGGTAAGGTTTTGGATCAATTAGAAGTATAATGATCAATCATTAAGTACACTACTGATGATATCAATCAGTGATGACATCAACTTAATATTTGATGCTGACTAATGAATATATTGTTGATCTAACGACCTATAGTGATTTAATGATCACTAATGATGGTGGACCAGGTCTCTACAATCTATAGTGAGTTAATCATATAGTTTTAGCATCAATTGAGCCTTAGGTCAATGGTTTCTTGGGTCACTTAATGCAATGGTCAGACCTATACTGTAATTGATGGTTTTAACATGTGAACTTAACCCAACGGTCGAGATCTACTATTTATTCCTCCATTAAGGTGGAATGATGGCTAATGTAATATGTTGGTCCTAATAATGTGATTTAGATGGTTTCCTTTATATGATCATCTTAAGGAGCTTAATTGTTGACAATGAATGGCTTGTTTTAACTGAATAGTCGATTGTGGGTTTTACCCTACTCTCAACTTTTTATGTTGTTAATCAAGGGATGTCTAGGGTTAGATGGTGCCTCTTTCTAGAGAACAAATCAAAGACTTCATAGGTGATTTATCCAAGGTGTTTACTTATGTAAACAACCAATAATCTTCCCTTTTAAGCATCCAATGGTTCTGGGTGACATTGTGGTATGGTGATATGGGTTGAATGATGATGGATCAAATGGAGGGTTACCCTTAATAAGTTATTCTTACCTATTCACTCATATGAATAGAAGGGATGATAACCATATTGTGTTGATATGTAACCCTAATTAGGTATAGCTTGTTATACCTAGCTTTAATATAACGAAATGATGGTAATTGGGTATGAATAGTCCTTGAATGACTAATACAACCATGGAGTACTCTATTATTGTTAAAACCCTAGTATGATATAACCTGATGGTTATACCTTGATTTATGTGTGGGTTCATACTTGAGAATAGTATGGAATGTGAAGGTGATGCTTCACCTTATGCATCCATGATCCAATGGGGATGTCGTGAGTTAGGGTTTGGGTATGAGTGCTGGTTAGTAACATTGATATAATTTATCATGTTGAACCTAACTCTAATGAAATTAGATAAAGATGAGTATTCATGTTTAACAATATTATATGATGGATTGATGGTGGAATAACCTCCTTAACATGATCATAACCATAATGTGTTAATTGGTGGTTATCATAGCCACATGGTTGATAATTTCGTATGATAAACATGTGCATTATGAATATGATGAGTGTTAATCATATCTAGATTCCTTGCATGTTGATGTAATAAAGGAATATTCTTAATGTTGATATAACCCTGCTACGATTGTTTATGAATACCACCTAGCTCATAAATGCAATATTATGTTGATCTGGTGTATTACATATAATTGATGTTGTTGAGCCTAGATATAAGACATGCAAAGATAATGATGATGTTGTAGGGAATAATATGATGGTCTTAATGACCTTTGGGCATTGTTGAGCCCTGAATGAGGTGTAAACCTCTTACGTTGATAAGGTTTGATACCCTGTGATATTGTGAAAAGGATTTTATATCTTAAATAATATGATGGTCTTAATGACCTTTGGGCATGGTTGAGCTCTGAATGAGGAGTAATCCTCTTATGTTAATAAGGGTAGATACCCTGTTATATTGTGAAAAAAATTATTATCTTGTGATAGCATAATGACTGGTGTAGTCTCATGAATGGCAAGTATATAGTACCATGTGATGATGAGATTGGAAATTATGTTTCACACATTTTATATATTTTCAAGTTTTGATATTTATATGCTTGCTAGAAGTGAATTAGGGTTTGTATGTCCACTTGTTTAATGCAGCCTTAATTAACCCAATTGTCATAACTAATCAAGTGCAACTCTAATCATGTAGTGCCCTGTGTCGTAGAGTCATCTTCAGTGTCAGAACTTGTTGGATGGTGAAATGAGTATTCCTAAGGGAAACTCGGAGCGCATATCGTTGAGTATGTGGGGGTGGTAGTTGAGGATATATCCTTGTCATCCACAATGCATATTGTGGAGGTTAGATATGGTCATGCCTCATACATCTGATGTGATTGAGAACAGCTACGATCGTGTCTTGGTGATTATAACATGATGTGATTAGAGGACAACTGCGGTTGTACCTCAGTGATTGGGTTTGAATACCCTGGTTTCTAGTGTCGTGACCTGTACCAAGGTCAGACTAGTGGTTTTCAGCTTGACTATATGTCGTTGTGGTGGCAGCTTTCACTGATATGTCACTGCCTTTTTACTCATACTGGCCGAGGGGAAGAGATCTTAGGATACCGACACTCCTAGATCTTGTACGGAACTGAATAGCCCTTCGCAGGGGTCGGTTGGACTTTGAATGGTACGATTCAAATTCCCCAGGGCGTAATAAAATATGTAATATAGTTATGTAGTATATTTTTTAGGGCTATACACAATGTTTCACATTGGATGATAAACCTTGCTTGTTATCTTTACATAAAGATGATGCTTAGTGTAATTAATAGATACTATATATACTTATGATGTGGATATGCTTAATATTGTAGATGTGTACATACAATATCCATGCTTATGTTGATAACTATACTACTACTGTTGATTATAATCATGATGCTAGATATCTCATGTTATTAGCTATGCTATGTTATTATACTTGCTCATGATGCTAGATATGCATATTCTACTGAATTGCTTATGTTATCAACAAGATAAAGGGTGATAGTTTGGCTATTGATGATAGTTATTATTTGATCCCTTATGTATTTTGTTAATCATCAGTATTGTTGATCTTATTTTTTATATATGATTAAATTGCTTAACTGTTTAATTACTTAAAAATGTTGTAATCAATAAACATTGTTGGAGGTTATATCTCTTGCTGGGACATCGGTCTCACTCTTGTGGTTCACCACATTTTTTAGGTAATCGGCAGTGATGAAAACATAACCATGGAAGTAAAGAGGAACTACAATAATGAATCTTTGAGAAAGTTGATTAGATGCTTAGTGTGTCCTAGAGTTGTCCCTATACTCTCAGGATCGGGCAGGAAAAGTTTGTATATGGTGTTTCAAATGAATCCAGATTTTGTTAGCATGTTAATGCTTGTTTGTGTGATATATACGAACATTGTTCTTCTATGTATATATGTTGTGGCGAAGGTAATATAACATTTGTTTCAAATTCTTAGCCTAGTATGGATAAAAGAAAGATGTTGGGGTCTTATGAAAATGTTTTTGAGAAGGTGTTGACAATGAAATCAGTTTTAATTTACCCATATTTTTGGGTATGTGATTAATTAGTGACTGATTGTGTTTTATGTTTTGAGTAATCTCGTTTCGCGTGACGGGGTCCTCACAGATATAGAACAAATGATCAGACAATTTATTCTAATATGGAATACAACATCAGTAACATCAATCCCAGATAACAAGAAGAGTAAGATAAGTAATAATGATGGGAATATCCTAAGGAGCTAAGTGAAACCCTAATGGACATAACTAGGGTTTATACGAGATATAAAGTAATGGAGAATCTAATTATAATACATGTCTTATCTTTATCAGGGTTTGACCAAGAGAATATAGTGACATAAGGAATATAAGATGGTTAGGAATATCTTGGTTCAAGGTACACCCTTACCTCTTACTTGGCCTACTACTTAGTATGGTTGTGTTATATGTGTACAAATACTTGGCATATGGTATTGGTTGAAATGATTATTCTTGAATGATATGTTTCTTGATTTTCCATACTTATGATTATGAACACGTGAAACATAATATGTTTGTTCCATTATATGAAAGCACTATATCTCTTTGGTAAGCATAGTGCTAGTGAGTGATCTATCTCTTTGGTAAGCTGATCATATGTACAATGATTTATATCTTTGATAAGAAAATCATAAGGACTTAATGCATCTATCCCATTGGCAGGTAGATGCATGAGCATATAATGGAAAAAGTGCCTAAAAGATGTGTTTTCTTTTGTTAATAAATATCTTTGTGCAAGTATATGTTTTTGCTTTTATTTTTTATTACTACTAAGTATTAGTTTTATCTTATTTCCAAGCTTAGTAATGAGAGGTATATAAAAAGATGTGCATGCATACTCAGTACAATATTATCAAATATTATGCTGATGTGTACCACATGTAACCTTTTGTTTAGATTGTGGACTTATTATCTTGAAGAACCAGGATAGTTGAGAGTTGTATGGAGAGCTGCTGTACAGGTGGATCTATTGTCTTAAGATCCTATTAATTAGTGGTAGCGCATGCTTATGTAAAGGTTTGTTATTCAATATGTAATATCAAATGTTGTAACAATTCATTATGTAATTATATGTTGAATGATGCACCTGTGTTGTGGTTTGTTTATTGTTCATGTGAATGTGCTACTATTGTTTCCTTCTGACTTCCTCTGATTTTCTTGTTCTTAGCCTAGTGTGGGATGTTTAAATTGGGATTCTCACTGAGGTGAAATTTCAATTCATATGTCACACATCAGATTACGTTTTAGAAAATCTACAGACGTCACTTTTGCAACAAATAAACATGATTAGGTAAAATATCATATTCAAAGCCTGGGGGTTTGTGCAACATACACTTCCTCTTCAATTGTACCATTAAAAAAACACACTTTTAACATCCATTTGATAAAGACCAAAGTTTTATAACTAGCAAAAGAAAGCAACATATGAATGGACTCAAGTCTAGCTACAGGAGCATATGTCTCATCAAAATATATACCTTCCTGCTAATTGTAGCCTTGAGCCACTAGCCTTGCTTTGTTCCTTACCACCTTTCTGCTTTCATCTAGTGCCAATGATCTTTCTATCACCTGGTCTTGGTACTAGGGTCCATACTTTGTTCTTTTCAAATTGCTCCAATTCTTCTTGAATGAATAGGATCCATTCATCATCCCCAAGAGCTTCTTTGATGTTCTTTGTCTTGAGTTGTGATATGAAGGTGTTGTTGGCTTGTTCTTTGTTGAATGTAGCCTGTGTCTTCACTCTTTCGAATCGATCACCTAAAATTATCTCTTTTGGATGACTCTTTGCAAATCGGGGAGTTGGATCCTTCTTCTCTTCATCTTTCTCTTCTTCTTGAGTGTCCACCTCTTTTCCCTTTTTGGGTGATGTTGAGTTCTTTTAGGATGGGAATCACCTCACCTGCAACATCATCATTTGGAACAATATCTTTGGAAATAGATGGGTTAGTCTCAATAAACTTAACATTAATGGACTTTTCTACTTTAGCAAGATCAACATTAAACACTCTATAAGCCTTGCTAGTAGTGCTATAGCCAAGAAAGAAAACCTTGTAAGATTTCAGATCAAACTTGTCAAGAGAATCTTTTGTATTCAAAACAAAACAAGGACATCTGAAAACATGGAAATACTCGATACAAGGATTCCTACCATGCCATATCTCATAAGAAGTTTTCTTCAAAGAAGGATGTGTAAAAACCCATTTTTGCACAAAACATGAGGTATTAACGGCTTCAGCCCAAAACTTCTTTGGAGTGTCATACTCTAAAATCATGGTCCTAGCCATCTCCTTTAGTGACCTATTCTTCCTCTCTACAACCCCATTTTGTTGAGGTGTTCGAGGTGAAGAGAAGTTATATGCATATCTAGATTCTTCACAAAAAGTTCAAAAGATCATTTTCAAATTCTCTCCCATGATCACTACGGCAGAAAACAATCCGGCAAGAAGCTTCATTCTCAACTCGTTTACAAAACCTAGAGAAAGCATCAAGTATATCACTCTTGGAAACAAGAAAGAAGGTCCAAGTATATCTAGAGAAATCATCGACTATAACAAGACAATACTTGGAACCACGAAGCGATTGAGTTCACTTTAGTCAAAATAGATCAATATGGAGAAGTTCAAGAGCTCTCTTGGTACTAAGGACTCCTTTAGATTTGAAGGAGGACTTGGTTTGCTTTCCTTGGGTATAAGGTTGGCATTCCTCATCCTTTTCAAAATCCAATTTGGGAAATCCCTTGACCAAGTCCTTTTTTCTCAACTTCTTCAACTGATGCATATTAACATGACCAAGCCGACGATGCCAAAGAGAAATATCATTCATATTGACTACTAGGCATCTACCAAACAATGGGATTAATTGAGTCAAGAACAATTACATAAATATTACCACTTCTAGTTCCCTTATATATGACTTGATAAGTGAGTGAATCTAGAATCCAGCATTCAAAAGAAGTAAATAGCACAAGGTAACCATTATCACATAATTGACTTACAATTATTAAATTATGATGTTGGCTAACCAAAAAGAGAACATTCTTGATACATAAGGATTCACCTACATCACCGTCACATTTTACCTTACCTTTCTTGTTATCCCCAAAGCTAATCGAACCTCCTTTCTTGTTAGTGAAGTTGTTGAAATGGCTTATTTCACATGTCATGTGTTTAGTGCAACCACTATTAACAATCCATCTTCCTTTTTCCCGCAAGAAAGGAGAGTGTCAGTTCCCAACTCAAACGTTGGGATCTAGAATTTGCTTAGGGTCCCATTTAATCTTAGGGTTGATCCCCTTAGAATTGTAAGGACAATAAGTAGAATAATTATCATCACATTTGCAATGAGAACAAACAATAGGGTTCTTAGTTCCAGAAGACCCTCCAATGAAAAAGGAGGTTTCCTTAATCTTTTTCTTACCTTTGGCTTTGTTCTTGCCATAAGGTTCTTCCCCTACAAATCCCAAACCACGAGTACCAATTTGTTTGGTAGAATGGCCAAAGATTTCATTTAGGGTGTTTTTTCCTTTTAGGAATTTCTACAGAGAGGTTCTAAGTCTATGATTGTTGTCATTAAGAGGTATAACAATAGAATACAAACTAGAAAGATCATCTCTAGCATGAACAAGGTCGGCCTCTAAATAGAGGGATTTAGTCAAATAAGAATCTTTTTCAAGAGAGATAGAGGCAACATCATTACTAGGAAAGATAGGTCTAGAAGATAAATCATTAAATTGACCAAGAAACCTAGTATTTTCATATTTATGCAATTGAATTTCTTTAAGATAAACATCCCTCTCATCTCTACAAGCATGAACAATAAGCTTGAATTCAGCATTTTTAGTTTTAAGAATTTCAAGCTCATTTAGGCTTTTTGGTTATCTTCCTTAAGAGTTTCAATGTTCTTAAAGTAAACATCATTTTCTACCTCAAATCCATTGTATTAGAGCTCAAGATCAAGAAATTGACCTTACAAGTTATCAATGCTCTTAAGATGAGTTTTCTCATTTTGCTCAAAAATCTCAAGTTTAGCATACAAATCATCAATAATTTTTCCTAACCTCTTTCTTTTAGATTTACATTTAGAAAATAAGACCGGGTAGAAACAAGCATGTCAATAAGAGTTTCTTAGCTAACTCATGCAAGCTTACCTCACTTACCTCACCTCACCAATTTCTTCACTTATAGAGGCCATCAGAGCAAGGTGTCACTCTCCATCTTCATCAGAGCTAGAGACACTTGAGGATGATGCTCCCCAAGCTGCATGAGCTTCATTATTGTATCTCCTCTCCTTCTTTTCCTTCCTCTTGTACTTTCTATCCTTCTTGTACTCTTCTTCCTTTTTGGATCTCTCCTTGTAGTGTGACTTTCTTGATTTTAGACATGTGCCATTTTTGGCCACACTTGTAGCATCTTAGATTTGAAGAAGAAGATTCCTTTCCCTTGAAGTGCTTGCCCTTGGAGTAGTTGGCTTCATGCTCACTAGGGCCATCATCTTCACTAGAGGAGGAGGGAGAGGTCTGGCAAGAAAGTTGTTTTTGAAGGATGACATCCTCCACTTGAGCTTTGATGGCACAATCTGATATCTTTCTTACTTCCTTCTCTTCTTTCTTGACTTCCTATTCTTTCTTGTCAAGCCTTGGCTCATGAGCTTATAGATTTTCAATGAGCCCTTCGGTTAGAATGTCACCATGACTTCTCACTTCTTCAATGGAGGTCACCTTTGACTCCCATTACTTTGGTAGAGATCTCAAGATCTTGTAGTTGATTTCTCATCTGTCCAAGGTGTATCCCAAAGCAGCTAGGCATTGATGATGATGTTGAGCCTATAGTACATCTCACCAACTCTCTTTCTTTCCCATCTTGAAGTTCTCTAGAAGGTTGTTCAACATGTAGATCTTGGCCTCCTTCACTTGCTTTGTGCCCTCATAAGCAATGCACAACTTATCTCGTATCTCATAGGTTGTATCCCATGAGGAGATGTGGTTGAACTTTGTTGGGGTAAGGGTTGCATAGAGGATGCTTATAGATTTGGTATTGAGCTGGGATTCTTTTAGAGCAGCTTCATTCCATGTTGACACAGCTATGGTTGGCTCCTTGTATGGTGTGATCATCACCTTCCACATATCAAAGTTCATCCCTTGAATGTAGAACTACATACGCCTCTTCCAATAGAGGATGTTGGTGTTGTCAAAGACCGAAGGATGCATGGATAAGCCTCCATCTAGGTTGAGTGAACCAAGTAGGTTCTCACCCATCTTCTCATCTCATGGGAGATTGTTAGAGAAGATCCTTGGCTACGATACCACTTGTTGGATATAGGGATCTAGAGGGGGGGTGAATAGAGTTTCAATATTATCACAAGAATAGTTAGACCTTCAAATTATATCAATTGAAACATAATGCATAAGATCAATTTGAAGTCATATCTAAGCAAGCATAGAAAGGATGAGATAAAATGAAACAAGTGCTTGGACAAGGTGGTTAGAATGGTTCCAATCTCCAAACTAGGAGATAGCCAATCCACTACCTAGTGAGGTAAACCTCTAGGACTTTACAATCCGTGTATACTTATATTCCATCATAAGAGATACAAGGAGACCACCATACATCCAAGGACTTACCTACTCAAGATAAGAATCTTTCACCTACACAAGGACTTACCCACTTGATCAAGATGTCTTCAGGACTTACCCACACTTGCATCAAGTTTTTGGCCTTGTAGGAATTACCCACTCTTCTTGGATATTCACCTTTCCCTTCTCCTTCACATATAGAAGATCTTCACCTCTTCTCAACCTTGAAGAATACCAAAAGCTTCACCTTCACTCAGAGTAGTTTCTTCAACCTTTTCTTTTTGAGAAAGGGGATTAGGAAGATGGAAGGAATGAGAGCTTTACAAACACATGGAGGTAGCTCTCTTACAACATGCCTAACTCACTCATAATCACGAAATTCTTTATAAATAAGAGAGAGAAAGGGGATCAAAGGGTTGCAACACACTCAACTATAGCAAGGACTTATGATAGCATGAATGAGAAAACTTGGAATGAACTCCAACGGGTCCTATTTATAGATGGGGGTGTTCCTTTGAGTGTGGGATCACTTAAGAATGAAAAATAGCCATTTTCAACATCCAATAGAGCTATTTTCATTTACAACAACTCTCTAACAGTTATAATCACTTTTTCTGTGTTTTTTGTACAACACATTCGGTCGAGTTTCAATGAAGGTAACTCGATTGATCCACTAACCGACAAAGCCAATTTTCAAACTATTAATTGAGTTTGTACTGGGAATCTTGACCAAAGAGTCAAAAGCAGTTTTTCTTAGTTGATCAATCTATTGAGTTCTGTGAGTGTACAACTCAATCAATTGATCATTTTAGAAAATACATCACTGGATCGGTTGAGTTTCCAACTCGGCCGATAAAGTGCATGTGACAATTTTCCAAAATGATTTTTGAGTGACCAAATATTGGAATTAAGTGTCCCTGATTTTTTTCTCATCTTAGTTACAAGTCATATCATCAATACAAGTGACTACAAAATTAATCTAAGGTGATTTGGAGTGATTCCCAAAAATCACACTTGCACTGATTTTGACTTGAAATTGGACAAGCTAGGGCTTGTCTAATCCTTTTCATGTACCTAAAGCCTGAAATCAATCTTAAACAAACATATTAGATATATATGAATGGAACGGTTATATCATTATCAAAATATGGACAATGTATAACTCTCAAGTCAACACCATCAACCTACACAAATCTACAACCATCAACCTCCCTCTCCAAGGCTATCAATCTCTTCATGGAGCCATTTTCCATCCACCTACTTCAACCGCAAGTTATGGTTAATACTTGGAAGAGAGAGAAGCATGGAAGTTTGTCGTCGCACCATCATGACCATGATCTTGTCCTCTTCCTCTACTAGTGACATTTATCTCACCATTCCGAGGGAGTAGTCTCTTCAGTGGGGTGTAGGGATTAGCCTCACTATCTGTTTCTTGCAATTTCATTCATATTCTAATTCTTGTATGAACTCATTTCATTCATTGCTAATTATTTATAGCATGTGTTGTTGATTGATCACCCACTTTACATAATTTATTTATAATCTTATTTTGTGAGAACTTCAACGTTTAAGATTTGAATATCAATTAGCTTTGGTTAATGTGTGGACAAGAACTTTTGATGGGAAATGTTTGGAGTAGTGGATATGAGATCTGTAAGTAATGAAACATCGAGCTTATATGGATATCTACTCATGCAAGATTTTAACGTCGAAAGGGAAAACTTGCATACCTATAGTTATATCTTCATACCTGTTTGGATTTGAATAATGCACAAATATGAGTAGTGGCGGTGAAGCCTAGTTCCTTCCTAGCATTTCCAACCACTGATAATTAGAACCTTAATCTATCTCTTTTTATCTTGTAACCTTAGCTAAAGAAAACAACTCAAATCATGTGATGAATATGAGTTCTTAAAAAATTACTTTGATCAGATAATTCTTTAAAATGTTTTCCTTTGGGATTCCACCCCCAACCGTACTGCAATAAGATTTGTTTACTTGCGGGTGGCCTTATTGCACATTTGTTTTGGTAAACTCTAGGAATTGCATTCCTATTGATTTGTGGTGCATTAATTTCCACATCAATGAGTATTCAATCTCCCAACAATTCATGATGTGGAATAATGTTTTGAAATTTATTTTTCTTATTTGTGGCATATCGAGTTTATTGGGAAGTGGGAACCTAACAACATATGGAAACATCCATGTCCATGGTTGAAGGATCATAAGGTCATTTGGGATGTCATTGACCCTTCCTTCTGCCTCAACTAGGGATGTGTGATTTTATTCTTCTTGATAAAATCACTTACATTGGGAAATGGAGTTTGCCTCATACCATGATACATACTCCTCTATTGGAGGTCCTAAATTAGAACTAGAAGTTGACTAGTAATATGGATGAGATTACTTCCGCTCAACAACACATAGTAAAAATTAACATTGCTTAGGATCATATTCGTACTAAATACCCTACTGTGGATTGGGGTTGATGGATGTGGAAGTCCTTCATTCCTAAAATAATGAAAGTAAATACATGGAATATCATGTCAAATCATATATAAACCATTGATGATCTAAGAAAATTAAATTTTATTTTGTATGGTTTTATTACTTGTTCAGAAATAGAAATTGTGTGACTCATCAATTGTTCCTTGATTGCTCATTCTCTATAGATATATGGGATATTACCTACTATTTTGAATGGATCTCATACATTCCTATTGGTTGAAAAGATATTTTAAGTTGAAGTTGATAAGGGATCAGGGATGTAGTATGGATATTATTTATCATATATCGAATGTGAGGAACCAGTATATTTTTGATGATGTGACTCCTTATAAAAATGGATATGTGAACAAATCTATGTCTAATGATCAGCCATTTTTGAGTTGAGGTATATGTTCCTTTTCATTTATACTTTTCTATTTGTATATATTCTAAACAAAGGGACTATATAGGAGTCATGTTTCTTTTCTACTAAAAAAGAGGAGAAGCAATCGTAGGTGATCAAAACTAATTTAACAAGAGAAATAGCATAAAGGGAGACTATATGAACTCAATTAGCATCAACTGAGTAGGATCATGCAAGAAAAATTCCATTAAAACACTTAGGTTTATTGATGTGGTATATTATAGTTGTAATGTCCCTAGATTCTACCTTCCCCACCTCGTGGGGTCAAGAAGACAAAATATGAAAATGTTAATCAAGTGTATTAGAGTGTGTTGTGGAAGCAATATGCACATACATTGATATTCTACTATAAAATCATACACCATACATTCTCAACATTCAACATGTATATGTTAGAAAATGAATTAATACAACATGGATTACAATTACATATAGAACGAAGATTTTACATAAGTCTGAACATGTATGCTAGGATCTATAATATGTACAACCTGTACAACTTTCACACTTCCCATCCTTTCTCCTATGCTATCTTTGAACCTAAAACATACATGAGACATAGGATCAACATTATAGGTTTTATGTACGTGGGTATAAATATGCATACTAATATGCTTGCATAATTGAAAAAAATTGAGAAAAAAAATAAAGAGTAAAGAAACCATTTCTTAATGAAAAAATTAAGGAAACCATTCTTTTAAATGTCTTTTGATGTGAATGTACTACTAAGTGGTGTTAGCACTTAATATTTCCCCGCCCCTTAGGCAATGGGGACCCATGCCCCTTGGGCTATGGGGATGTTCCGACCTTATATTTAGAAAGAGAGAGAGAGAGTATGAGACAGAGAATATAAACACTTAGTAGAACCAAACCATCAATATTCTTTGTTGTTCTTATTGAAATGATGAGGCTCAATACTATAATCATAGTACATCCAAGAAATATTCTCAAAATAATAACAAGCAATATATCACAGCTATTTCACACAAGAAAAGTAGTCAAATACTTAGATAAAGCCCATGTATATGATTTTAGAGATTCCTTATACATCCAAGATCATCTACTACTCTGGTCATCACTTGATTAATAATAATTAATGATTATCAATACAAGGTTCACCATTATTAATGGTATTTATGTCCATATTAGGGTTTAGCAAAAACTAGGTTCAACTGACCTAAAACATGTGCCTGATATTTTTCTACTAACTGGGAAGTCATACTAGGGGTCTGGTCTGATTTTTATCTTTTTCTGATGATTGGTCTATTTTATAGGATTAATATGAGGCTAAAATCTTCTATTTAGTCATTAAAGATGAAATACCAAAATTTTGGCATAATAATTAGATCAAAGTCTATATTTAGTTTACACATGCTATTAAGGTTCAGAAATATTTTCCTCACATTTGATCTACATTGTTTGCTAATTATTTCATTAGATAAACCCTTAAAAGAGAATTATTATCTGAATTAGGTCATCAAAAAGAATGTTGCAAAAGTCTGATCTAGAGATTTTATAAGGAAAATGGTATTTTTCTGAGTCTGCTAATGATTTGTGAGAATTTATTGAGTATTGGAGCTATTTTTAATCAATTTCTAAAGATCTACCTATTTCTGTGGAATTAATATTTCATTTACATGTCGTTGATTAATCATAGTTGTCGGATCTCCCTATTGTGTACTAGATATCTGTCATGTCATTCTAAAGGGGGAGCCATGCAAGTCATTTCCTAACTTTCTCTAGGTCAAGTGAATTGACCGGTCATGTGACTACTAAACTGGTCTAGTTGGCTGATAATTCGGTTTGCCTCCATATCTTCTCCTTCACAGAATCACCTAGGAGGCACAGTTGTGCTACCACGGGATGGACCTATGATGAGATCTAAGGCCTACTCCTCACACCTATGGTCAACACATATCCCATTCTTTTATCCGAGCACCAATTGGGAGGATTTGAGGCATGTAGATGATTTACAATGTCCCCTCGAGTTCAAGTTGCTATCGTCGGTGGCCACATAACCACCATGATAAAGTAGGATGAAGAAGGAATTGGGGAAAGGACCTAGACCTCTAGAATGCATAGCATCAGGTCCAACCTGAGAGTGATACCTATAGAAACTCACTCATGGGCTCTATAATTGCTTGGGGGCCTTCACCCCTACTCCGTTAATTTGGATACACTACTTGACAAGGTTTCATCTGCCATGGTTCTTCTCACCCTCTGTAAGAGTCAAGGAACTCATTTGGTGCCAATAAAAGCCTACGGTAAATCTTAGACATGGTGATGGGTCTGTCAACATCACCTATAGATCCCTCCTCTGCTCCCATCAAGGAGAGGTTATGTTATCAGGAAGCTCACCAGACGACATCTACTGGACCACCCTCCATCTTCTTGTGAACTTTTAGGTGGTTCTTGCCATCTCAAACTCCTCTTACCTGACTACAAACATGAACTTCACTTCTTCCTCGTCTATTTTCAAAGGTCATTTAGAGGGGGATCCAAATGACAACACGATAGCTCTCAACACGGTACCAAGGTTGTCATTGTTATGATCTTAGAGGGTCGGAATTTTCAACCAATATTGCCACCACACAAGGACTCCTTGTGTTGACTCACTCCGCCGCTCCTAATAAATAATCACATGCTCCTCATCCTTTGGAGCTAGGTGACGACCTGAGGGACGTAGGACATATCCACCGATTGAAAGGGTTTCATAGCTATCAAGCCAATCCATGACTAACAGAGTCACGCCCCTATGTTCAGTGAGTTGGAAGCATGAAATAAATGTAGATTCAAACTTAGTTCTAAATCATTATAATCAAAGTTCAAACAACAAAATCTCACAAATGGATGACCCAAATGTCATGAGATTTTAAGCACAAGTTTATCATAAGATAAGCTAGCATTTGGTCAAGTTTCATGCCAAAAATATGGCATATGTTCATCAAATGTAATTCCTCAAATAACCTCACAATATTTGTATAAACCTTGCATACACGTTAATTAATCGTCAACTCTTGATCAACAAGTTTGACTTGCATAATTTCACCACATCACTTCTTAAATTCTATGCTAATGGATCTTTGTTGGTTGAAACAATTATAAGGTGAAAAGACTACGAAATTGAATAATGAATTTCTCAATATGGGATCATTCATGATCCTCATATACTATATTGGATATCTAAACCCTTAATTGGGGTCATAAAATTCACCCCACCTTAAATGGAATTTCAACCTCTAAATTCAACTACTTTATTCTTCATGTGAACCCTAAATATTAAACTACAAAAAGGTCACCACTTCTAGGTTTCAATGTTCTCATGTTTCTATATGTATCCCAATTTGATATCTTAGGATCTAGAGCATCTAGGGTGTACACACCCCAACTTATATATACTAAATCATCATTAGATGTCTTTGTATTAACACAAAACCTTTAGATTTTATAATTTACATCACTAATTACATTGTACATACATTTCAATTTAAGAAATATGGCTCATGGTTTCATGTTTCACCCTACAAAATCCATGTAAGGTGATATCAAGGTTTCGTGTCATTGTTTACTAGAATTATCACACTTAACACCATTTTTGTCATTTATGATCAACAACATTATAGGATGTCATCATCAGAGGAAATTGATTTTCACATTTAAATATTAGGGTTTTTGCCCTATTGTGTAAGAGTTATCCTTAAAATAGAAGCATAGATTCAGAAGGATTGAGGTTAAGAACTATAGCAATGATCATGTAATCTATGATTGAAAGATATGTTTATTTGAAGCTCATGTTTTGAAACTATATCTCTCATGTATGATATGAAGGGAAAGAGAATATATGAAGTCAATCTTATCATGATTTCATACTTACACAATAGGGGCATATAGAATAGGTCAAGCTTAACAAAGTAACTCTTCATGTATAGTCATCCAAATAGCTCAAGTGAGGTTTCTAGCATTATATATTAAGAAAGATAAGGGGAAGGAATAATATTTGTGGGTATCTTATACACAAAGCATTTTACTCTCATAACCAAAGTTTCATATATCACCTCACTTGCAACCAATGATGAGTTTCACAAACTTTAGTCACTCAAGATAGGACCTAGTTCAGTCAAAAGATTGACTTTCTCATCATGGATCTTCTACCCATCAATTTTTTTACCCAACACTCACAGCTAAGATTTAGGTTAATTGTAAGAATAATGCATAAGGACTCAACTCATGTACTCAAGATTATTTTGTTTAGAACTCACCATTATGCATATAGCTCATATTTCTCATACATTGGAGGTAAGGTCCTATGAAATTCTCCTCATGGATTTCACTCTCTCTAGATTTCACTACTTATCTAAAACTAGGATCCCCCTTTTATAAAAGAGTTTGAGGTGTGTGCATATTCAATATTGTCTTAACGTAGATTACCTTATGTAAAAAAAGCCTACATCCCAACATCATTAAAACTTAGTTCATGTATTCTTGAATTCATTCAGACCTCATGTACAACTTAGATATTTATAAGAAACTTATATCATCAGAAATGGAAACTCAGATAAGATTATCCATGCTCATATCATTTATCATTCTATTTTCTATCAATATATCACATATGCTAATAAGCTCTAGACATCTACTCTAAAACTACTCTCTCTTCTAGACTGATGTCACTCCCTAACACTTAGTTGCATGAACACCTCCCACTCTCCTTTGTGAGGACACATTTTTATATTTACATATATATAATAATATATTATATAGTTTTTCTTCGATAAAGTAGACGTCAGAGAAAACTTTTGATGCTGAAGCCGATTGGAAGAAAAACCAAATCAACAAAACTGAGGGAAGAAAAAACAAATCAACAAAACTGAGTCAAACACACAATAGAGAGTCTAGTATTATGTCACCTAGTGAAATGGTGAGAACAAGGTGCAGACTAGTGTAGCTACCCAGTACATATGAGCTCTATATGTAAATGGTTTCACACACTTGTCTAAACCTAGTTCTCAAACATCTAGGTTCTAACCTGGAGGCTGAGTGAAATCTAATTCCTATAGAACAACTTACAAAGTTTAGGCGAATTTGAGTTTTATGTTTCATGGTGAGAAATTGTCAGGTATAGCTATTGTTCATGCTCTGATACCAATTGTAACGTCCCCAAATTCTGCCTTCCTAAACTCTGTGCGGTCGAGCAGAAAAAATCTAAAAATTTTGATCAATTTTATTAGAGTGTGTCACAGAAGCAACATGCGCATACATGAACATTCTACTACAAAAGCATACATGATACATTCTTAACATTCAACGTGTATATGTTACAAAATTGAGCTAATACAACATGGATTACAATTACATATTGAAAGGAGATTTTACATAAATGTGAACAGTATGTTAGGATCTACAATTGGTACAACCTGTACAACTTTCTCACTTCCCATCCTTTGTCCCATGCTAGCTTTGAACCTACATATGTGAAATAGTGGATCAACACACAAGGTGTTGTGTATGTCGGTAAGAAGATACATATTAATATGCTTGCATAATTGAAATAATTTGAGAAAGAAAAGAAAGAGTAAAGAAACCATTTTTTAATGTGAAAATTAGGGAAACCATTCTTTAAACGTTTTTTTATGCAAACGTACTACTACATGGTGTCAACACTTCATATTTATCCTCCCCTTGGGCTATGAGGATCCCCATCCCTTGGTCAATGGGGATGTACCAAACTTCAATTTTAGAATGTGAGAGAGAGAATATAAACACTTAGTATCTTAGAACCATCCATATTCATTGTTGTTCTTATTCACATGGCAAAGACCAATACTATAAGCATAGTACATCCACACAATATTCTCAAATAATAACCATCAATACATCATAGCTATTTCACATAAGAAAACTAGTCATATAATTAGATAAATCACACATAATTGATTTCATAGATTCCTTATACATCCAAGATCATCTACTACTATGTCTTCATGTGATTAATAAACATTAATGATCATTAATACAAGTTTCATCACTAATAATGGTATTTAGGTCCATATTAGGGTTTATCCAATACTAGGTTCAACTGACCTAAAATATGTGTCTGATATTTTTTCTACTGATCAGGAGGTTGCACTAGTGGTATGATTTGATTTTCATATTTTCCTGATGATTGGTCTATTTTACAGGACTAATATGAACCTAAAAGCATCTAGTTAGTCATTGATGAGGAAATACCTAAGACTTTGGCATAATAATTAGATCGTAGTCCATATTTAGTTTACACATGCTATTAAGTTTCCAATATACTTTTCTCACAATTGATCTACATTGTTTTCTAATTATTTAATTAGACAAACCCTTAAAAAGAGCATTGTAATGTAAATTAGGTATCATAAAAATAATGTTGGAAAAGTCTAATCTAAAGATTTTTTAAGGAAGAGGATGTTTTTTTGAGTCTATCAGTGACTTGTGGAAATTTATTGAGTAGTGGAGCTATTTTTAATGCTTTCTAAATATTACCTATTTCCTAGGAATCAATATTTATTTACCTGGTGTTGATTAATCTTAGCCATCAAATCTCCATATTGTGGTCTAGATCTCTGCCACACCATTATGAAGGGGGAGGCATGCAACTCCTTTCCTAACTTTCAATGGGCCAGGTGAACTGGCCAGTCGGCTGACTACTAAATCAAGTTAGTTGGTTGATAACTCAGTCTACCTCTGTATCTTCTCTTTCACAAACTTGTGTGCGAGGCATAGTTGTGCATCGTAGGATGGACTTGTGATGAGCTCTATGGCTTACTCCTCGCTCCTATGGTCAACACAGATCCCCTTCTTTTGTTTGAGCATCAACATGAAGGCTTTGAGGCATCTAGATGACCTATAAGGTCCCCTCAAGTTCGAGTTGGTATGGTCGGTGGCCACATCACCACCATGATGAAGAAGGACAAAGTAGGAACAGGGGAAAGGCCCTATACTGCTAGAATGCATAGCATTGGGTCAAACTAGAGATTGAGAACTATAGAAACTCACTCATGGGCTCTAGAATCTCTTAGGAGCCTTCACCCCTCCTCTGCAACTTTGGATGCACTATTTGACAAGGTTTCATCTACCATGGTTCTCCTCACCCTATGTAAGAGTCACAAAGCTCCTTTGGTTCCAATGAAAGCCTACAGTAAATCTCAAACATGGTGATGGGTATGCCAACATCACCTATAGATCCCTCCTCTGCTCCAAACAAGGAGAGGTTCTGTGACTGGGAAGCTCACTAGAGGACATCTACTGGACCACCCTCCATCATCATGTGAATTTTTTCGTGGTTCGTTCCCTATCAAACTCCTCATACATGACTACAAAAATCACCTTCACTTATTCCTTGTCTGCTATAAAAGGTCATGGAGAGGGGGATCAGAATGACAACATGATATCTCTAAACATGGTACCAAGGTTCTAGTTGTTAGGATCCTAGAGCGATGACAGATCTAACCAATATAGCTACCACATAAGGACTCCTTGTGATGACTCACTTCACATGCTCCTGAAAAATAGTCACATGCACCCCATCTTTTGGAGCTAGGTGACAACCATAGGGACGTAGGGCGTATCCAACAATTGTAAGGGTGTCATAGCTACCAAGGCAATGGATGGATAACAAAGTCACACCCCTATATTCAGTGGGCTGGAAGCATGACATAAATGTAAATCCAAGCTTAGTTCTAGAATATTATAATCCAAGTTCAAACATCAAAATCTCCCAAATGGATGACCCAAATGTCATGATATTTTAAGCATGAGTTTCTCATAACATAAGCTAGCATTTGGTCAAGTTTCATGCCAAAAATATGACATATGTTCATCAAATGTAGTTCCTCAAACAACCTCATTATCTTTGTATAAACCTTGCATACCAATCAATTAATCATCAACTCTTGATCAACAAGTTTGACTTGCATCATTTCACCACATCACTCGTCAAACTCTATCATAATGGATCTTTGTTGGTTGACACAATTATAAGGTGAAAAGACTATAAAATCGAATAATCAATTTCTCAATATGGGATCAACTTTATATAGATCATTCATGATCCTCATATACTATATTAGATATCTAAACCCTAAAATTGGGGTTGTCACAATAGCATAAGAAATTCACCTAAGAACAAATTATTATGTCTTTACCTAAACTAACATACAATAATAACTATTTACAAGTGGTTGGGTCTTATCATAGTATAAATTTAGGATGGAACCCAAAGGACAACATTATTAAGAATGAAATAGATTTCTATCCTAATTGAGAAAAAGCAATTAACAAGGATAATTATTTGAAGATTGATTGACTAACTAAATTAGCTAAATAATAAAAATATATTAAACTAAAAATTAAATGATTTTTACACTAAGATAAAATTATCTAGATGACAGGGTTCACTACCAGTGCCTAAGTAACTATTCTAATTTATTCATACAAATACTGGATTTGGTTCAAGGAGTTTCATATTTTTTCAAAGTATGGAATCAACATGGAATGATCTCTCTATAAGCTCAAGGTCTTTTTAAATATGGATCCTTATTCTATTGCCCCTAGGAACGCCCTTCCCAGCATAAATCAAACTAAAAGTTTCAGTTTTAAAGTATTTAATTGAATATGATAGGAATTATTCTCTATATCAACACCATTGCATTTCAATTCAAGATCTAAATAAGTTTTCTTAGATTTTCAATATCATCTTGAAAGGAAAAAATTAAAATGTTAAAAATAATATTTTTCTTCAAGGAAGTTCTCAACAATTTTCTTAGTTGATTTAAGAAGGCACATATAGCATGAATAAATTCAATTTAAATATTCACACAATAAATATTTTGATCTAACACATTGTAATGTTCAATTGATATTTCCATAAGATCAACATAGCATTCTCCAACTTCACTTTCACTATATCTTTAGAGTTGGAGGAGTCACTAGAGAGTTTGTGGCATTTCCTATTATTCTTGTGCTTCTCATCCCTTCTCTTGTCTCCCTTGTAATGATAAGTCATTTTGCAATGCGGTGAATCATCCTTGTAGTGACCCTTTATTCCACATGTCAAGTATCGGGAGAAGGAAGAGTTGCATTTGTAGAATCTTACTTTTATAGTACATGGAATCTTCGTCATCTTAAAAGTATTGGTGACTTAATGAAGAATGGAAAGCAATCTCCTTATCCTTCTTCATTTGATTCTTATATTCAAGATCCTCTTATTCTTTATACTTTAGCCTTACATCATAATTTTAAAGGTGTAATACAAATTCTTCAATTTGAAGAATAGAGAGTTGTCTAGCTCTTCTTTAACAATCACCTTATTTTCCCACCAGTTAAGAAGATAACTAAGGATCTTTTAGCACACATGGCCATTTTCCATTGTTTGAACAAGTTCTTGAAGGTCATTTACAATGAGATTAAGTCTAGAATAAATATTGGCAACACACTTTATCTTTCTCATGCAGAAGTGTTCAAATCATTGTGTTGGCATGTAGACCTTGCTTTCCTTCACTTGCTCTGTACCCTCATAAGAGTCACATAGCTTCCTTCATACCTCATATGTTGTGTCAAAAGAAGAAATATAGTTGAAATTAGTGAGGGGTGGTGCATGGAATGCTTATGATTTTGGCATCCAAAATCACTTTCTTTAAAATAACGGCATCCCATTTTTCTGGATCCTTGTCTACAATTTCATGTATGGAAGATTCACCATTTCCACAACCCAAAGCTCACTCCTTTAATAAATGGATTTTGATTTGCCTCTTCAAATATTTGGAAGCTTCACTCATCACATACCAGAATGTTGAAGAAGTCTCTCCCTTCTTGATTATCACCCATCTTCTAATATTTGTGGAAATACTGCGAGCTTGCTCAGATATTACATGTTGGGCCTATAATGAGATCAAGAGAGGGTTAGTTGAGCTAAAAACACTCAAAAATTATTATACCTTCAAAATGTTCCCAAGATAATAATTCAAGTTTGAAAAACAAGGAAGAGTTAGATTGAACCAAAAATAATAGAGAAATAGATTGAACAATCCACACGTGAAGGCACTATTTGTAGTTGTACCATATCAAAGGATGTAACTACACTTCTTGAGAGGTCAATATATATGGTTGCCAACCTTGAGTCACTCCATATATTTCATTATAATAGTTACTCAAATTATCATCTTTTTTAAGATAAAAGAATAAATAAGATCTCCTTTTCTGGAACAGAGAGCCAACAACCTTATAAAGGACTTACCTATCATTGAATAAGAGTTTTATTATTTCTCAAATGACTTACATACTCGTGCAACAACTCTTCAGTCTTCGCTAAGGACTTGTTCATTCTTGCAATGAGTCTTTGTCCTTCAAGTACTTACTCACTCTTGACAAGGATATTCAACCTTTGACTTCGCCTTCACCAAGGAGAAGCTTTATCCACCAAGGGACTCCTTCCCTTATTAATTTCTAGGAGATAGGATCTTCATGCTCATGCAAGATAGAGATTGTAGGTAGGGATGTGAGAGCATCACAAGGTATACATGTAGGACTAGATCAATTATGCAATTCCTACTCACCCTGCTGGATGTAGCAATTGATTAAACTCACAAGAGTAAATATGGGCTAATTGGGATACTTTCTCACTCGGGTATATTATGGGGGCCTTTCTAGTACTTGGATAACCATGGAATGAAGATCAAATAGGTCCCATTGGTAGTAGAGGGTGATTTCTAGTCTTCAGAATCATTTAGTGTGAATTGTACTTTGGTTGATTGTCCAGAATCTCAACTGATAATAAACATAACTCGATGATGTCCAAATAATTTCAACTGATGACAAAGCTATCTAGGTGGACAACAATTTCTATGCATAGGAACTTTTTTGATCATCCAAAATTCTTATCAACTAAGAATTCAACCAATGGCATTATTTGAGCCACCAACAATACTATCAGATGAGTTATGTCTCAGACAATCAACTTGCATGAAAGTGCTGATTTGGACAAACATATTATTGCTAAGTGAAAGATTCATTTGATATTATTGTAATGAACATTTCAACTTGATTTAAAGTCATACAATCATTAATAATGATCACAACAAATATCAAAGGAGAAAAATATATTCTTTGATATTGATCATTGTCCATGTATGACTTGACTTTTTGAAACAATCATTCGTGATCCTGGTGTTTGGAGTGCGCCCATATAGTATCACTCAAGTAGAAACATTATGCGCAAATTTGTGGAATGGTTTGTTTATCATCATAACATGGGATTAGATCAATGTAGCCTCTTTAGTCAACAATATACCCATATGCCATATATATCATTTCTTTATCATCAACATCATATACTCTCATCAATTATAATATCCAAATTATTTTCTGTGTGCTAATTCTTTAATTATCGAACATATTCTCATCTCATATCTAATATAATGTATACTTTTTCACAATAAGAGTTCACCACGTCATGTATAGTATAGTTAATATACACTTTGTATTACCCTTTATGGAATTCTTAACTTTTATCATTCTGATTCCCTATCTAGTTTATCTCTTTTAATTTCAATGAGTCATTCACAATTTCATCAAGTGATATGGTTATCTTACACTTAGGTTACATGATCCATGTCTTATCCAAACAATATCTCACAAAAATCATATAAGGTGAGAAATGTACCAATCAATAAATATATCATACAATCAGAGTGTATAAGAGAATATACAACATTTATTTCAATCTATCAACTACTATATCAGGAATAACTATCATTTCTAGGATATAGTAGACATGATTCACTAAGTATCATTATATGTAACCACACATGTTAGGTACTTATTAAAAAAGAAAACCCATATTTCAATTCAATAATATAGATTCCAATCAATTTTGATATCCATGATATACATAACTCAACAGCTAGCCAAAATAACTAAATTACATTAGAATGGATACCACAAACATAATGAATATGACATCATGTTGCCCCATTTAATAACAAGTAGGATTTTGTGTAAAAATTCGTTTATAAACATGGAAGGATCTAGATGCACCATTATTTATTCATTAGGATGGAAGAGAGGGTATTCTTCATCATTTAAACATAAGAATCATGGATGTAAGTCTTGGCACCTATTCACACAAGAGAAGTAAATTTCATATCAGAACACCAAATTCCACTAATAACAACATTAAAAAGGCATAGATAAAAAAGTCCAAACATATGCACCATGTAATAGCTCAAATCCCCAAACATACATTCATTTACATTAGGTACCTTTACAAAATGTTCAGTAAACACTTAGAGCAATGACTTAACTAATTTAATACATCAATGTAATCATCGATAGACTAGTCTATCTAGATGGGTGAGTTGAGGTCCAACAGTGAGCCTTAACAATCTGCTAAAAAATTGAATTCCATTTCAAGTCTATTGAATGGAACTTCTACATTGAGCCATGAAGGAAATTACTCGACCACCTTGTTGATGAACATTGGTCTTACAATGTTTTATACCCCAATTTATTGCACTAAATGGCTTAAACTTCATACTTTGGCTACATGATTAGCCTGTAATTTCTTAAAATTATTAATTAGTTTATTTAATATCAAATGGAGCGATTAGGGGCGTTTGAAAGCATATTATATGAAATTAGCTTCATTTAGATCAAGGGTCACCCTCTTTAATGTAAAGTAAGTATATAGAGATTGAGTCTAGCCTTGACATACAACTACACAACTCGTAGGTGCACAACATGCCCTCACCAAAGATAGTTGGTTTGAACTCAAGTTTTGCTGGTTCAATCCCAGTTAGATCACATCTGGACTGGTTGGTCTGCGACCTTTCCCTCTCGTACAAACCTTTACATGAGGTTAAAATATGTGGTTGAGGTCTTGCTGGTGCTAAGGGAGATTGGGGGTAGAATGATCTGGGGAGGGCAACAAAGGTGTCATTCGGCCTTGTCAATCCTTCGCGAAGAGGATGGATGCCATGATCGATGGGAAGATGAGGTGAGGGCAAAATGTCCAATCCAAGCTAGGCAGCGGCGCCCCACTGACAATAGAAGAAAAAGGAGTAAATTGACATGATCGAGATCAATTTAGGGCACAAAATAAGAGGTTATCGTGAGGGTTGGAGGTGCCGGCCTTGGGGGGTCATTTTATAAAGTCGAGAGGTAGATGTAGTGCTTGTTAGATCTGGGGTTGATCCCATAGTCATCGGAATGAGAGTGATGAGTGGAAATCTCATTTTGATGGTGTAAAAACACATTAAAGGTGGTCAAATTGGGTATAGTTGAGTGCAAAATCATGAGAGGAGAATTTCTACTCGCTCAGAATTTCAAATCATGGTAGTCTCGAGTTGATTGCTTCCTTCAGTCGTAATAACTCCTCCCCATTGATTGTGGGAGGTAGAAGATGACCCAACAGTTGCACGATCAGGCTGGGATCCATGGGGTTCAGATTTGGTGGCTGAAGTTCGCTCTCTCCCCATGCCACAGATTGTTCACGTGGAAAGGGCAAATTAAAAGGGAAAATAAAGGGATTTTAAGCATATAACTTCAAGAAATCATAGAAATTAGTAGGAATGTCCAATTGAGGTGAAATTTGGAAAATAGGTTCAAAATAATGTGTAGAATATTCAAAAATTTTTGAGAACCAAAAGATGAAGTTATATGGACAAATGTACTTCTTTGGATAAAGTGATAAATTGATCCAATTTTGTAGTGTCAAAAAGTGTATAAAATTCACATTGGTCATTATATTTCAAATTTGAGTATCAACATTGATTGAGAATCCAAGAAAAAAAATTGAGGTTATGAGTGAACATAATGAGGGAAAATTGGAATTGAAAAAAATAGGGGAAAATTTCACTTTATCACGTCCTTCCCCCCCCTTAAGAGGAATTTTGTCCCCAAAATTCAACAACATCCTCAAAAATTGGGACTATCCAAACCAATTTGTATCCTTAGATAATAGAATATCCTCAACTATATATTCAAAACCATGTCCTCAAAATTTTAACCACATTAAAAGTCTCTTATAAGTTTGTATTTATCAATTAAGAAGTCAAAAGATCACAGTTCACTAATTGAGTTGACTAACACGTCATATCTCCATACTGGGGGAGAATTGGTATCAAGAATCAAGATTATATGTCATGGATCAAACTTGGTCATGTAATAGCAATATTTTGATTCAAGCTTCAAGATTCAAATATCCAAATTTTGGGTTCCAAACATGCAAGTCTAGGGTTTAAATTCCTATACAGACCACAAGTGTGGACATTCACCCATAAACAACAATCTAGAAATATTTTTCAAAATTTCAACAACCATTCCTTCATCAAGTATGGTCAAGGTAGGTGAATGATCCATGCTTATGTCATCTTAGGAAATTAACCCTATGCATATATTCATTACTACCATCCTCAAAATACCAATGAGTCAAAACCAATATCGAAAGTTGAAGTTTGGACATCAAGATCATATGTACAAATATTTCAAAGCTAGGGTTTAGATTCCAATTTAGACCTTAGGGGAGATCATTCATCCATATTTAATATCTGAGCAACAATTAAGAAATATTCAAAAAAAATTCGAGCAACATTTGTGATATCAATCACCAATTTTATTACCATGGTATCGAGATCTGATGAATGATTTAGACTTAGGTCTTTCTAGGAATTTAGCCACAAGCTATAATCGACATTGTATTTAAATCAGTATTCAAGGTCAGAAACCATAATTTTCATAGACTTGATCTATTGGAGACCTAGGTCAAGGAATCAAAATCGGGTGGAAGAGATTATCTTTCCAACTGTAGATAATCAATATGATGACAATTTAGAGGTAGTCATAAATTGGGATGTGACTAGAATTTAGAAAGTACAATTTAGTTATTTGAGTATGCATGATTCGATAAGGGTTCATCCATGTCTAACCATTCTCATTATCACTCTCTGTATATTAGTCATTATGTACCAAACTGACTAGTAACATGGTTGAGAATATTGAAATTCAAAATAGAGACGACTAAATGGCTCCAAATCAGATGTGAACTTTCAAATCCAATGATAGGTTATGAATCATAGGGTAGCGGGCCCAATACTACATGGCATCAAATTTCAATTTTCAAAGATGTGGTGAGTATAAGGTTCATTTCAAAAGATAAAAAGGGTTGCATAATCAATATATTATAATCTAGATCTAGTAATGATTTCATTGGTTCTTTCATGACCTTCTGACCAATCACTAGATTTGGTGATTGAACATGTCCTCCTTTGCAATGCCAACCTCTATTTTTGTCTCTATCTCCATGACTATGGGCTTGGATGTACGAGTAAAGACAGTCATGGTGATTTTGGCTCCTCCAAGAATTATCAATGTGGTGTATCCTGCCCATTTGATCATAGTATCCATTAGTATCTTGTTTTGTACTTCCCAAGCAACATCCTTGGAAGCCTTTCTTGGTTCATCCTCATCACAATAAACATTATTGAGCATGGGTCTTTTTCCCTTATCTACATCATTCTCAACTTCTTCTTCAAGAACTTTCTTATTTTCAATGGTCTTTTCCCTCTCTTCATGTCTTTTCTTCTCAGTCTTCCTATTATCAATCTTCCCTTCTCAATCATTATTGGTTCCAAAGGGTCTTGCTCTTTGACTACGAGTTTGTGCGGCCATCAACATGGTACATCCATTTATGAATCCCTTGACCATATAGGCCGATTCAAGAGAATATCAGATTATAGGATATTCATCGATATTCAAAATTTATTTCACAATTTTTTTGAATCGCATACTACCCAAAAATAAGGAGAGTACATATTTAGTCATGATACCTAGTAAAGGAAGAGACGATGAGTAACCCTACTTCAAACTAATAGGTGGTCTTTGTGTAATCCTTAGAGAGAAGATAAGATAATTGGAAGACTCTCTAGGGTTTCAACATAGAACCTTTATGTCCAGTTCTAGATCAATTAAGGCCAGGTAGAGCAGGGAACCTCAGCCACCATAAAGACGGATAGGAGGTGATTATGCCATAGCCCCGAGCCTAGATACCTCAATTTTCACCATTATGGACTTTAGAGTTTCTTGGTTTTAGGGAACTCAAGATGTTATTTACTTAATGCATATGAGAGTGTACATGCCCTGATACCAACTATCATGGAACCATTCTTACCCCAATCCCAATCCCACTATGTAAACAGTGGTAATGGGATTGAAACACCCATCCCTAGGTTTCCCAAATGGATCTCACACACTGGCATATACAATAAGAAATAATAACTCCTAAAAAATATTTAAAGAACTAACCAATGCAAATATGAGATTTTGTAGATTTTGTCCATATCATCAGAGTTTGTCTTGAGCGGAAGCGATCTAGTTAATTCTTCATAATGACCCATCTAATTTTCCTAAAATCAGGTAAATTGACACGCAGTCAATGTCAATGCATCCTTACGCTTTGAAAACAACAGATATTGAACAATTGAAAACATTTATAATAAAATATAATACTTGGAAGAACTTATAAAAAACATAATCAACAAGCAATTTTCCAAAAAAAATATCCGATAAGATTTTATTACAAGTTCCCATTATGCTGATATCAAGAAGCATACTTATATTTTTATGTGGCTTCATTACCCCAATGAGATGGGGGAGACCACCATGCTCCTCTCCATATGAGGTAGGAGGTCAATTTACAAGCACAAGTTCTAGATCATTTGACATGTACAAGTTCCAGCCTCCGAATGAGGAGGTCGCTTGTACTCAATTTCAACAAGTATTACTGGCAGTCATAATAGACAATATCATTTATGTTTTCAAGTTTGTTGCAGACTCTAATATAGAAAATAGGAAGACTAACCAGTAGGGAATAGTAACTCAAACAATTACATAGCCAATATTTTCAAGAGGTACATACAAGTATCAATCAATAATACTAGTCTGTTCAAGGAGGAATTAATATAAAAGTGTACCTTTCACCAAAGATTAAAGTGAGACCTTGAGATCCAAAACATAGGGTCAAATTCATGCCCTAGGAGATTAGGGGTCATGCATGCATTAGTATTCTAGTCAATATATGGAGAGGTCACAAGGATCATAGATTAGGGTTCCTTAAGCCTCATTATTGTTCTTGGGTGTGGCATCTCATTGTTGACCAATATTTCAATCTATCAAGCTTTTAAGGTCTAATCACCATGTTCTAACATCATATCATGGATATCCACACCTAATCTATAATGAGAACTTAATTCCTAAATCACCTTTAAGGGTGAGGCGCAGGGGTGTAGATCAGACATTTCACAAGATTTAGAACACTTGTAAATTCAATATCACAATTCTAGGGTCAGAACCCATCATCAAGCTTTATCATCATTTTATGACGTAGAAATCATATTTGAAATTGAACAAGTCAATAAATATAGATCTAGATTCTTCATTAGTCTAGGCATTATTTTAGAGTCTCAAGATACTCATCAGAGTCAAATATTAGGGTTTCCAAAGATTAATCATGATTAATGAGTCATTTCGACAAAAACTATAAGCAAGAGATCAAAATCTTGAGATATCGGTGAAATCCATAAAGAATTAGGCTTCACAGTTATTTTTAAATGATTCTTTGGATTTTTCTAATTAAAATGAACTATCTGATCATAATTTTTGGAGCTATAATGCATTTCCTAGATTTAATCAAGATTTAGGTATTTTTATGTATTATTCATGAGAGAGAGAGGGTTATACCTTAATTTCTTGAAAAATAGGAATCGTTGATCTGTTGATTGGTGGTTGAGATCGAGTCACTTGGTTGATCCTGAAGCAAAGACAAACGATCCATCAAGGCAAGAGTTTTCCCCACACGTTCCCCAAGAAGCTCCATGGAAAAATATGTATTTGTGAACATAAGACCTCCTAGAATCTTCACTCCTCGCTTATGTCAGTAGGGAACATACCCATTTGTGAGTCTCTCTTAGGGTCAAATTGAAGGCCAAAAGATTTGTCTTCTTAGTATTGAGATAAAGACCAATACTTGGGCCTTGTTGTTGGATAGGGAATAAAGCCTTGGAAACCTCTTATGTGTCATCAATGAGGGTTTCGTCATCCATATAGAAAGCAAGTAGGTCGAGGCGGCACTCATTGTCTTATATGAATAAAGTAGGAAAATATTTCAAGAGATTTGTTTGTGGCTAGTTGGAGTAAAGTAGTAAGGCAGTCCATTGGCTTATATCAATAAAGTAGGGAAACCAACCCCTACAATTAGTCTTAGAAGGAGATTGTTTGGAGTGTGCATCTATGTGAGTAGTAGAAAATGTCTACTTGCTCGAGGAGACTGAGAGGATATTCAATATAAAGTAGAAAATGTAAGACACACACATGTGAATAAACTAGTTCATATTTCTGTTCTATACCATCTTGCTAAGGAAGCAGTATACATAAACCAGCACGATCAGTGGTGGAGCCAACTTTCTAATGAGGGGGGGCACTTGAAAAATAATGTTATGTATTTATATGAGATTGATATTATTTTTATTTTAAATCAGATATAAATAGGATTTAAATAATCACCATGAGACAAATGGAGTGTGGGCATGTCTCAAAGACATGACGTTGACCTATTTACTTGGATCTAGTAAGAAAAATAGATGAGTCTTACATAAATAAAATACGAGGTTGGAGACATATCTCATCACTTTGTGGATTATTTATTTTATATTTGATTCAAATAACCTTCTGTGTATATATTTTATTGCGTATTACTATGTATATTACAACATTCTACATATATTTAGGATTTTTTATATTTAATATGAGTTTGAAATGATAGCCATTTGTATTGAAAATATTCACTACTACAGAAACGGCCTTTGGCGTCGGTCGTTTAACCCCATTTGGCGTCGGTTTCCGACCGACGCCTATGTGGGCGCCGCTAAAGGTCGAACACTTCGGCGTCAGTTTTTTAACCGACGCCTATTTATTCTATAGGCGTCGGTTGTTTAGTAAATAACCGCCGCCAAAATTGTTCGCGCCACAGAAAATGGCGTCATCTAGGGCACTTTGTGCGTCGGTTATTTACTAAACAACCGACGCCTATATAGAATATAGCGTCGGTGTTTTAGTAGATAACCGACGCATAAAGTGCCCTAGATGACGCCATTTTCTGTGGCGCGAACACTTTTGGCGTCGGTTATATACTAAAACACCGATGCCTATACTTCAAGACGACACGGCCGTGCTTCCCTGCACGGCCGTGTTTAGTACTATAGGCGTCGATTTTATATGAATTACCGATGCCTTTTCCACCACGGCCGTGCTATCCTGCACGGTCGGGTTGTTTGTACTATTAGGCGTCGGTTTTTATCAAATAACCGACGCTGTATGTCTTTGCTGACGGTTTTCTATAAATAACCGACGCCTATTTATATATTTTTTTTTCATATCAGTTTGCAGGCCTACTGTGGCTGGTCAGCAGGATGAGAACCTGCAGTTCAGTTTTCTGAACTGTAGGTTTACGACATCCATTGATATCAGCCTACAAACAGGCCGCAAACCTGCAAAAGTCACAAGGAAAATTCTACACAAGTACATACATTCAGACATCAATTCAATTCTCACATTCACACATATAGAAACATTCAAATACATGTATTAACATTTAGAAATATTCATTTACAAAGTATCATTCATTATCGCTATCAACATCCCAATTATATCTTACAGTTGCCACTGCTTGTATGGCTTTTGCCCATTCTTCTCTTACTTCATTTAATGCTTCCATCGTATATGGAGCATGCATATTTTTTAAGCGTTTACCTATAGTGTGGTCAGTTTTAAACACCTGCAAAGAGAATGATGTATATATATATAAGTAATAATATAAAAATAAGATAAGATTGATATATTTCATACTAACTAATGAGACTATATATAATACCTCATGTATGGTATCGATGTCCAATGCAGCATATTTGATAATCATCTGCATAAATCGCATCACATAGTATGCGTATGCCCAGCCATTGTCTTGTGTAGCACACTATAAATTGAAACATACAAAATAATATAACTAAGCACAATTCACATCAATAATATATATATTCGAGTCGGGAACTTACTTGTACGTTCTGCCAATTTATTGGCTGGTTCTTTTTCCTTGGGACCGTTCCTCCAGCCTTTTTGAATGCATCTAAACCCCTACATGTTAATATAACACAATAAATTGCATAAGTAAATAGTAATGTAATAAAAGATGTTAACGGATATAAAAATGAAATATTTCTCACCAGAATAATGGCATTCTCATTACGTGTCCAATTTTAGTGTTCAATGTACTCCCTGCAGGATCTAGATAATAAACAGTGAATGTCCCGGGACAATAACTAGTAACTCCCAATGTCTACCGCTAGAAGTAAGAAGTTAACAATTAATAACTCAAAATGCAAAATAAAAATGGAATTTTCTTAAGTCCAAATTATAAATAAAGTAAACTTACTTGACATTGAATGGAGCTATTATTATCGTCTTCTTTTGCTGACAAAAAATTGTAAAAGCATCTATACAGTATTGTTGAACATTATCAGGGTCTTTACCTACCAAACTAATCAATGATGGAATCAAAAATCCCACATGATCAAATGCAAATTGTTTGCAATGATCTTTGACTAAGTAGCTGCAAAACATATAGGCGTATGCATTAATATATAAGAAACCAGATCACCGGATCTTACACAAGGTATATGGATGTATAAACAAGATCTCACCTTATCCATGTCTCTATCATTGATGTATTCAGCCAATCATACATAAACAACTCAATAATATCTTGTATAAATAAAGAGCTATCGTATAATCGACCTGCATAACCTACATCTAAAGAAACTATTATAGGGCAATGTATATTATGTGCCCGTAGCCAACATGTCATTCCCCTACAAGCAGGACCTAACGGGTATGTTAGGTCAGTTGGAACCCAAGTTGGTAATGCGGGAAGTGGAGGTGGAGGCCTAGGTGCTCCTGGTGTCTTCTTTTTAACCTGTATATATAATTTCAGATCAGTTGACATCATATATACACATTAACAAGTGTATCAAAATCTGGGTTTCGTAAATCTGGGTGGGCATATGGCAACGCAACTTCCCTCCAATCGGGTAACACACGTAATGGGCCCACACGAACATAGCCCTGTGGCATTGGAGTCCCGTGAAACCTTTCCCCAGGAAGGGACGGGTAAGCTTGCGCCTCTGCAACAACATAGTCTTGTATTCTTAAGCGGCATGGCTTCAATGCCTACAAATTTACGTAAAGAATGTTATACATATATACATATAATCTTGAAAACATATCATCTTGAAAAGACTAGCTACAATGTCATAAACAATACTTACAGCAGACGTGCTAGGCGATGGGTCTCCAGGATTACTCGTAGTCTGAGCATCAGGAGAAGAGTGGGTCGCCATAGGCTGATTGGAAGTCTGAGATGCCTGCCACCGCAGCAATTCTTCCTTGACCTTCTCAGCAACTACATCGTTGACCTTCTTAGCAACTAAATCCTCAACTCTCTTATTCTCCTATACATGGATAAAAGAAACATTAGCTTCTTATTAATGAATTTCCTTTTGCAGTAACATTCTAAAAAAAGAATAGGTTACCTCTTCTTGAGAAAGTCCCACTCTGGGTTTGCGCTGGGATGGCCCAAAGAATGCTTTGATGCCAACACCAGTGTCGGCACCTCTAACACGTCCAGGATGCTCTGGGTTACCCAGAGCAACTGTCAATTCATCCCTTGTGCCCTGAGGGATGAACGTGCCTTGTTTCCTCTGCTCGTGCAGCTCCCGCTAATCAGCATAAACAGAAATTGGTAAGTTAACACCACAAATAATCAATATTCAAACGATTTCTCTAAGAGTTGTATTTTACCATTTTTGCAGCCGCCTCAGCAGTTACAGGCTTCTTTATTTCACCCTTCTTGTTTTGCCTGCCAGCTATCCAGATATCATGGCGAGGCATGGGTGTGGCAGACTCCTGAGTAGGAGCAGACTCCTGAGTAGCAGCAGACTGCTGAGTAGCCGCAGACTCCGCCTGTAGTCTTTGGCGAACACTTGCATAGCCTTTGGACCCATAGTGTGGTCATGCACATTCAGTGCACGCCTTGCTTTTTGTGCGTCACTGAGGGCCTAGTTAGTATGCACATTAATGATTTGGTTAGTAGCACTAAATGTTAATCTTGAATAGGTGAATACAATGTATATTAATTAAATTGGGAGTGACGCCTAATACCTTGAATTCTTCAGATTTTCTTGAAGCAACAAAATTGTCCCAATCTTCTTTGTCCAAGAAGTTCCATTGTTCAAGGGTTGATTTCTTCTTCTTATCACCCTCTTTTATGTATTCTCTGTTCAGATTTGTCCTATAATTCCTAAGCATCTTTCCAGCACGTTGCATCACACTTTTACGATGCAACTTCTCATCCAATGCAAACAGATTCTGTAAAATAGAAATGTTATTAACTAGTATCCAAAATAGAATTGCAAATAATAGAATTTGTAATCTACAAAATAGAATTGCAAATAATAATAACTCACGCATAAATCCTTCCATATCAAGTCTTTTTTCCCTTGAGGAACTTTATGCCAATTATCATACTTAACACCACAATGGCTCCGAGTGGTACACCCAAGATAGTTTACAAAATTATTGTGGTTCACTCCAATTGCATTTCCTCCATTATCAAACTCCACCACCAATTTGGATCCACTACCACTTAGCGCTAATAACTTCTTCAACAGAGTGATGCCCCTTTTCTTGTTAAGTGTTTGGTGCTGCGCATCAAGTTGCTCCAGTGCTTCAGTGGGTACAGGTACATCATCAACCTAAAATTTGACAAAAATAAACACACTAAATTAGCCCAATATAGAAATATAGGATATATGACATAACTAGAAGATAATGAATTTTATAGAAATACAGGATATGTTTTTAGAACTTACATTGGTATCCTCGCCATGCTCATCATGGACAGCATGCTCATCATGGACTTCATGCTCATCATGGACATCATGCTCATCATGGTCAGCCATCTGAAAATGTCATTAAAAAGGCAAACATTTAGCATTTGTATTAACTAGAAAAAGGCAAACATTTAGCATTTGTATTAACTAGAAAAAGGCAAATATTTAGCATTTGTATAAACATCGATATCATTTCTGGGTTGTTTAGCGTGCAAACGAAATGTCTCTCTTGCTGAAGCATCATAGGTCATCACACCTTCAGCCCAAAGTTTCTTTAAGTCATCAATCAAAGGTTCAAGATAAACATCGATATCATTTCCGGGTTGTTTAGGGCCCGATATCAACAATGACAACATAACGTACTTATTTTTCATACACATCCAGGGAGGAAGATTGTATATAACAAGCATGACTGGCCAAGTGCTATGTTGGCTGCTCAATGTCCCGTACGGATTCATCCCATCTGTACAAAGCCCAAGTCTTAGATTCCTATCTTCTTCACCAAATTTGGGGTACAATAGATCAATCTTCTTCCACTGTGGGGAATCAGACGCATGTCGCAGGATCCCATCATTATTTTTCTTAACATTTGCATGCCACCTCAAATTCTTCGCATCTTTCGGATTTGCAAACAACTGTTGAAACTGTGATATTATAGGTAGATACCACAACACCTTGGCAGGAGGACCAGTTTTGGACTCCCCCGAAGTCGTCAATTTATACCGTGACGCACCACATTTTGGACAATCTTTCAAATCTACATAGTCCTTTTGAAATAATACACAATCATTCGGGCATGCGTGTATCTTCTTGGCCTCCATTCCCATTGGGCACAACATTTTCTTTACCTGGTATGTTGAGATTGGCAGCTCGTTTCCTTCAGGAAGCATTTCTTTCAACAAAGTCAACAATGAAGTGAAGCTTTTGTCGCTCCATCTATTGTTAGCTTTCAACTTATACAATCTCAACACAGTGCTAAGCTTCGTAAACTTAGCACAGCCTGTGTATAACGGTATCTCAGCATCATGCACAATGTTTCTAAAGATAGGAGGTGGATCGGTGTGCTCTACCCTACAACTATCCAGCATCGCATCAACGATGTCTGCTGGAACTGGTTCGTTCACATTTACATCATCGGAGGCAATTTCTTCTTCCACCCAAGCACTGCTATCGACATCTACTGGTTTCGATTTTGAAATCTCTCCATGCCAGTGCCATTCTGTATAGCCTTGTACAATCCCGTTGCACATGACATGACTTTTGATTTCCTCACCAGTGTTGACTTTCAAGTTGTTACCGCAATGCCTACATGGACAGTAGAACCTATCTGTAGGTTTTTTCCTATGTTCCTCGGCAAATCTAATAAACTGATCAAGACCAGATATAAACTCTGGGGTGCAACGATTACGAATGGACATCCATGATCTATCCATTCTATGATCAGAGAAAACAAGTATATATTAGGAAACAAGTATATATTAGGAAAAGATTAGGGTATACACTTACATCCTAAGTGTATAATGTGATGTCATTCTTATATATAATAAATGTGTACCACCTATCCCATCCTTGAACACCTAATCTCACTAGTAAGTGTATAATGTGTATTGGGTTTTCAAGAAAATTTCGGCAGCATTTCCCCGCTGTTCTCTAAGTACATATGTACTTAGAGAACAAACGGGGAAATGCTACCGAAATTTTCTCGAAAACCCAATACACATTATACACTTACATCCTAAGTGAGATTAGGTGTTCAAGAACAGTCCCAAACCGGGGACTATCCAAGATTTACTCCTAATGAGTCAATCTTGGACGGGTTTCTAGGCCAACAAACACATTTGATGTCATTCTTATATATAATAAATGTGTACCACCTATCCCATCCTTGAACACCTAATCTCACTAGTAAGTGTATAATGTGTATTGGGTTTTCAAGAAAATTTCGGCAGCATTTCCCCGCTGTTCTCTAAGTACATATGTACTTAGAGAACAAACGGGGAAATGCTACCGAAATTTTCTCGAAAACCCAATACACATTATACACTTACATCCTAAGTGAGATTAGGTGTTCAAGAACAGTCCCAAACTGGGGACTATCCAAGATTTACTCCTAATGAGTCAATCTTGGACGGGTTTCTAGGCCAACAAACACAATAATAGATATCTACAATGAAGTCGGACTCCATACAAACAGTATATAATTTAGTGATCATTGTTCATTCTAATTTATACCAATGTACAAGTAATATAAAGAACAATGTGGATTATATGGGACATAAATTCATTGTTCATTGTCCAACATTAGGTTCAACACTTGAAACATACATTCATTTACAACATAAAAAATTTGTATCGTTAGGGTGCAACATGTGGATTATATGGGACATACACATCAAGGTGGTCATAAGGGAGGATATTTCCTTATTTATGAGTAAGCGATATAAGATTAAGATCCATATAAAAATTAGGGCAGAAGGAAGAAATAAATCTTCTTTAGGATACAATAGACCCTTATGGATGTATTTAGGGTTATAGGTACCATCATAGAATAAAAGGAGTACACTCTAGGATTTAAGATCACACTACATCATGTATTTTATACAAAATTACATGTATGTGTATATAAAAAATATATTTATAAGGAACTTCTATACATATCAGTATCTCTAATCATTAAAATCGGCAAGCAGATCAGTAATTGTAAATAACAAACTACGAATTGTTGAATTAAAGTAATCACTAAAGTAATACTAACCAGTAGTACCAATCATTAATCACTGAAAGCAGTAAGGAAATCAGTAAAACTAATCATGCATTACTAGTATAATAGAGCAATAGGATATTTACTTTGATGCATTACAGCAGTACCTAATTATTTCAGCTTACATACCTTTCGTTAGCGGCGGCGGACAAGTAGGCGAGCTCCCAGCAGTGGTGGTCGAAGCAGGAAGAAGGGGGCGGCGCTGGGCGTGAGCAGGGAGGAAGGAGCTACGGCGGCGGGCGACGCTGGGCGAAGTAGGAAGAAGCTAGGGCGGTGACGCTGGAAGAAGCTACAGCGGCGGGCGACGCTGGAAGAAGCTAGGGCGGCGGAGAGTCAGGCGTGGCGGCGGCCTCAGGCGCTTGGAGCAGCAGGGGCGGGCAGCAGGGGCGGCGGAGAAGGGGGCGCGGAGAAGGAGGAGTGGTGGCAGAGAAGGGGGCACCGGAGAAGGGGGCGCCGGAGAAGAAATAGCCGGAGAAATGGCGCTGGAGAAGAAATCGCCGGAGAGAAATCGCCGGCAGTAGAGAAATAGGGTAATTGCTCGCAATGAAACAGAAGAAAGGGGAAGAGTCGTGCGATCGTGGAGTATAAGTTCCCAAATAGCGTCGGTTGTTTTAAACAACCGACGCCTAAACATCTTTAGCGTCGGTTGTTTGCAACAACCGACGTCCAATTGGACGATATTTTCATGAAATTGTTTGGCGGGAACCACCTTCAGCGTCGGTTATAAACGGATAACCGACACTGAAAGTGACACTTTTTGCGCAAATTTTCATCGCACATAGGCGTCGGTTTATACCTACATGACCGACGCTGAAAATGACACTATTTTTTTTACCAAAATTTGGATTTCGCGGCCGACTTTCAGCGTCGGTTTGTTATAAACAACCGACGCTGAATACAAAGCGGTACCCATGTCTGGCTGGTCTTCGAATATAGACGTCGATTTGCTTAAATAACCGACGCCTAACATATAAGGCGTCGGTTTTCCTTAATAACCGACGCCCAGAAAAGTGACACTGAATGCTATTTCTGTAGTAGTGATTTAATTTCTTTGTATAAGACCAACTATTCATTTATATTAATTCTCTATATTGGAAAAACCACATAAATTTAATGTTCAATATTAATTGTGTGGATTCTTATTTAGTTTTCAAGATCACAGAAATAATTTCCTAAATTATGAGTTTGACAAGTAAGTATCTAAAAAATAACATAAAGTTAAGAAATGAATATATAAGTAGTACCATGTAGAAATTACTATTATTATATATAAATCAAGAAATCCAATACTATAATAGTTTAAAGTTAAATAAAGATACTTATGATTGTATTAAATGTATTCATAAATTTACCTAATAAAGTAATAGATCTTATGACAATTCATTGTTCACTAAGTTCCAAAGACAATTATTTCTATGTTGCATTGGAAACTAAGAAAATATCAAAATTCATTATCCTTGATATTAAGATAAAATAATCTTCATAATTTAGAGAAATAATATTTGCATAACTTGTGAATAGAAGAATAATTGTAAGTTTTTTTTCATGATGACACATGATATTACATTATTTTAATAAATATTTATTGGTGTATAACAATTCAAAACAATACACATATTTTTTTAAAAAATATTAACAAATTTATCGTGACACCATGTATCACTAAAAAACTATCATATTTCATTTGACTTTATCTTTAATAGCACACCTATAATAGAAAATAATAAGCATACACCATTTGTACAAGTAAATGATACACACATAGAAATGTTTACTTGATATATTTGTTATACATTTAATTATAAAAATATTTGATATCTCATGGATTATACCATTAATTATAAATATCGATTTTATTTCTCTTCATTATCAATGTACATAGATATCAATTTTCTTTCACCTCATCACATATGTGCTTTCTGTATTTGTTACACACTTAATTATTTATATATTATATAAAGTATTTGGTATTTTATAAAATATATAATTGACAAAAGATGTCTATTTTCATTTCTTCGTTATCCATACAACTACATACTTGCTATGTTTGTTATATACTTAATTATTTATATATGATATAAAAATATTTTACATTTAATAAAGAATACTATTAATTATAGATATCTATTTTTTATATAATCATTATACAAATAAGTGTAAAATAATAGTTAATAAGTTGACATTTGTATTTTGATACACTTGTTAATATATTTAATAAAGAACATATCGTTAGGAATGCAAAATTGAGATATATTTATAAAATAAAGAAACACATCATATTTTGATGTATTTTAATTTATGATTCTTTACCTAAAATTGTATTAGTAATGACATTATTTATGGAAGAAAGTTTATATACTTCAAAATTAGGTTAATTAGCGTGTGAAGGAGATAAAATATATAAATTAATATTAACTTTGATACCATATATATATATATGCTCAAAAAATTTTAAAATTAGAGGGGGGACTTGCCCCAACTTGCCCCCCTCCCGCCGCCACTGAGCAGGATAATATGATTATCAACAAGTCACAATATATGATAAAAACAATTGAAACTGTTCTCCCTTACCGGCCCCACATCCTTACAATTGAAAAGTCGTATACGTCCGAAATCCACTAGTTCCAATGATGTTATGCAGTTTTCCTATGGACTCTGGTTGACGTTGTGGGCAATGGCAATGTGTCAAAAAGGATGAATGTGGGGATTATATATGCCGCCCAAGCGATGATGGCCATCAACCTCAAAGGCATATCGCCCACATATCCTAGTATCCTACTATATAGTTGTGGACTTGTGTTGGCGCGCGAGAGGGTACAGAGGTGATAAGGTAATCCATGGAACCGTCTTTGTTTTGTTTGCTGGAGAGGCGAGGCTTTGCGAGACGTTAAAAACTCCCAAGTCTTCTGTTACGGAAAGGAAAGCACCTTCGCTCCTCATTTGTGGTAGTAACGATGACGATCTGTTCGACTCCTGTCAATGTCGTGCCTCGATGAAAAGAGCTACAGACAATATTGCATGATTGCGCCCTCACCATTGATATTCTGGTTGATTCGCCCGTGACGTTGCCACAGGTGTGGGTGGTACAAACTCACACACTCACTATGCAGGCAGCCCACAGCCGGTCCGCTCAACTTATGGACATGGCATTCGGGATCTCAATATCAGTTTTAGTGGCCGGTTAACTTCCATCATTTATTTAAAAAGAAATAACAGGTTAGAGTAATTGTTAGTAACTTCACTGTTCATTCGGGGTATCAATATCAGTATTCCTCAACTCAGATACTTGTTTTCAATGAGGGTGAGGGATGCCAAACGGCCGTTCATCTTTCCTAAGGTGATTGTGTCATGGTGCATGCTCTTTTGATACACAAGATTGTGAAGATCTCTGTTTCGGGATGATTCCATAGATTTAGAAGCACGTGGAGTTCACCATGCCATATGGGCTTCTGGCTCAAAAATATGCAAATGTGGTTGTATAATTGTTGTCACTGGCCTCCCCATACAAAGTTGAGCGGTGTTAATATAGCATCAATGGTGGGCTTAATATGATAAATAGAAAATAGGGAGTGAGGCAATTATTGTCCGTGCTTGTGACAATGAAATTGATTCCTCCTTCTGATCCTCCTTCCACTCAACGATTAGTTGATTATTCTGCAAACCTTCCTTGGATCCACATCTTCATAATTTTGACGAGACTGCGTCGTCCTTTTTTTCACACCTTAATTTTTTACGAGCACGATCGCTCTAGTACCATTTTCGACTCTTATCAGCAGATTGTTATAGTGGCAGATCATATATGCCTGAACTTAGAAAAATTGAAAAAATATCAAATTTATAAGTAAAAAAATAAAAATTGCATGCTTAGAAAGTTACAAAGTTGTAATAAATGAAACAGTCAAAGGAAACACCAACGATGTCTCATAGTCTGAAAACATTAATATTTTTAGTAAGATCTTATTTCACATATGCCAACAAGCAATTACTTGAAAATTTATCACTCATCTTTTAGCGTAGTCGGTGCTTTATGATTTTTAACACAGATAATGTCGGTGCTTTATGATTTTTAACACAGAAAATATTCTCTTCATTGTACCGGCTGCAACTGGGAATAGCATTGTTAATTTTATAAGTCGATAGATTAAATAGAAATCTTTGTGTTCTTTTTCCTTAACCAATATTTCTCAATTTTTTTAGTATCTTACAAGTTGAAATCTAAAGGATAAAGTTCTGTCATCCTAATCAATTTTCCGACAAAGTCATCATTTGGATAAAGGGAAACAATGCACAATTATAGCTTTGTGTTTCTTTCATTGAAGCGGCCGTTCATGTCATTTAGTACTAAATCTATCATTATGTTAAATATCTTAAATAAAAAATTGTGTATGGATCGTGGAACGATGTATATTTAGATAGAAAAAGATGGAGTCTATGTAGGAAAAATTATGTATTACCATGTTTTAGCAGGAAAATATACAAATCAACACCCTTCTCTCCCTTATATATATAAAAGTAGTGTAGAAAGTGGGTCGAATTTGCACTCTGAGATGTTGTTCTGAACGTATTGCATTTAAAATCAGTCGTGAATTTCCCCAATTATTTTTTAAAGAAGGGGTCATTTTGGTAGATGTAAGGCTAGGATATATGCTAGGGCAAGTACAAAAACAAGTTGCAAAGCACAATTGAAGATGCATTAAACATGTTGGATTACCAATAGCTTTCTTTCTCTCCTTTTTTCTAACATCTAGTTTCCAATATATTACTTCCTCCATTTCAAATAATACATTGGCTTTTTACAACAATTCTTTTGGAGGCTCTCTCTTCTATGAAATCAATCAAGAAATACTTCCCTAATATATTAGTCAATTACTTTCATTTTCCTTAACTACACACGATGACAAAACCCAATTTACTCTCCTCACTCTCTCTCTCTATGTCTCCATCTCTCTCCACCCTACATTTCCTAATATCTCATGCAATCGATTGGCTTCTGTTTGACTTATCTATTTCACCACCACATCTTTTGTAATATATCATTGTTACAATCTCAACTTTTCTCTCTCCTTGATTGTACTCTTTGTCTCTCATTTCTATTATGTAGCCTAACTCACTACTATGACCAAACTTCAATGCCAGCGATCAATTCCATGCTTTGAATGCCTTGATGTTTTGTTACAAGTCACATTGCTTGTATGATGCTAAATGTGACATTATTTCTAGTTTTGATCTAAGTTGGATCTATATTGTGTGTTGTTGGATATATTATCTTCAATTGAAATTTTGACCCTCACCACTAAGATACATTGGTACCTTGATGCTTTCCTTGATGAAGGGCTCTCAATTCTGAATCCGAAGGCTCAAAAACTCCTCAATCGGAGTATTGGATCAAAAGATATGGACTTTAGAAAATATGACCTTATTTAGTGCCTTTCCTTGTATTTTATCAGGTGTTTGGGCCAATTTGGCCACTTTGGACCCAAATACGGAATCACATTCTAGGTGCTTACACTCTCCCCACTTCTGCTTTGGTGAAAAATCACAAGGTTTGGAGGCTCTTCCTCCACCTTCAGCCAAATCAGGAAACAGAGGAGGGGAAGGCAATTACCTTAGCCCTCAGTCCTTTTGTATCCCTGTATGGTTTACTCTTCTTCATTTCCCCTAGTTTGCCCTAGCCATGAATGTTCTCCTTGTTCCTTTCTTCTTCTCATGTTGGATGGTTCCTTCTTCTCAACGTACCTGCCGCCAGCCATGGACTCATGGAGAGATCGCCCACACATCATTCCACCACACAAGTGTGAGTGAGGAGGGCAGTGGACGACCCTACTCTGATCACCTCGAGCTACTACGGGTGTTGCGACCGTTGGGCAGACAGAGAAGGGAGGACAATGTCCCCCTATTCCTCCCCTATTCCAATGCAGGGAACAGAGGAATTTTGTTTAGGCTGGGTGTGCTAGGAGATGGAGAGAGAGACCCAACCATCTAATGTGCCGGCAATGGTCAAGATCATGCAACGAAGGTGCCAACCGCCACTTCCCCCACTAGATTTGAAGCAGTAGTTGATGATGGTGGACTTCACGTGGGGCCCGGGAAAGGTTCCTAAATAGGCTTTTGGATCAAGCATCAAGGGCCCAGATCATCTCTTAAACGATGTGATGTAAGTCACCCTCATCCCTATAGTTCTTGATGTTCAAAAATACTTAACTCTCTACTCCTTTGGACAAAATATATGAACCTATATTCCAAATTCATCCTCTCAATGAGACCTACAACATGGAGTAACTTACATATCTTGAATATACTACTTGTTCGCATATTTTGCTAAAATACCAACTTTGACCTTCGTTGACCATGTTTAATGCATGATTATGATTAAAACTTGAAACTTTGATGCATATCTACCCTCTTAACTATGAAATTAGTAAATTGTTTCCTCTTTGAGTCTAATGATGGACCAAATCACCATTCATGCTCTTTGGTTGACCTTAGTGCACTAATGTGACTTGTTCTTGGAGTTTAATGTGTAACCTTAATCAAAGTTGTTACTTTTCATTTACATGATCTCAAGTCTCTTCCTAATCTCTAAATTTAGTAACTTTATGTTATCCATGAAGCTATAACACTCCATATGTTCCTTACTATGCCTATCTTGGCCTATATGGCTTTATACATGTTTATGACCCCTTTATGATGATGTATGATTATGCCTTAATTGAATATGGAGCCTTGGTCTTCTAAGACACCAAACTACTTCATACTGTTGAAAATTAATGGTACCATGATGTTTTGATACCCTATGTCTAGAATTCATCCCATGATTGGATATGGTAGTGGTGATGACCCTAAGTCCGCTAGTGTTCACCTAGTGCGACATATATGACTTATTTTGTGATCTTGTGCCATAATTAATATGAGGATCCTTTTATGCTGTCCTCCCCTATCAATTAACAAATTATTAACCCATTATGATAACTTAGATATGAATGTCCCACCTTATCCTCATGTTGAACCTTGATGGCATATGAATTAGGTTGAGGCTTGCATGTATGTTGATACCCAAGGTTGGGATTATGATTCCTAGAACCTAGGGGACATCCACCTATTATTAAATTTTATTCTTGTGTCTATATCTTTATGATCTAAAGTAATTTCTATGATTGGACCCCTTGAATTGATGATCCTAAACCTTGTATGCCCTATTATGAGTCATTTGACCTTAAAATGCAAGTAATTGACCTAAATCTTGATTAATCATACCAGATGAATGGAACATCAAAATGACATGAAGCTTGAACCCCACTTTCATGATTATCTATAAATTGCTAAAGTACCATCAAACATGTAATTAAGCAACTTTGAACATATCTTGGCCAAAACAATGAAGCTAATTAGTGTTCAATATGAGAATCTAATGCATGGATGTAATCTTGTGCTTAATCAAGTATTTCTTATGGCTATATGATTAAGGATATGTTAGGTTATGAAAAATCTTAATTAGGTATGGTCTTTAATTATTATATAACTACATCTTTCTTGCTTGGAATGAGATACGTTTGTATGCTTTTTTATTTGCTCAAAAATTGCACGTAGTATTCTAGTATGTACTCAATGTTTGTCTCGGTTGTTGTTTTGTAACTTGCAAACATAATATGTAGAAACTCCATTATATAATTTGAAATAGGATTTTTCTATATGACTTTAGTCATTGAGGTCCCTCATGAAGAAATAGGGTTATCTCTTAGTGATGGCCTCGAGGTCCCTCATATTAAAAGGGTTATATAATCTTGAGCACCCTTAGGGACCCTTCCAAGGGGAAATTGGTAAAAGGCCTTGTCAATACATGATATGATGGATACATGTTAGAAAACAATGTATCAGACAGACCCACCATGAGTCTGACACATGGAAACCATTACTATGGTAGTCATAGTCAGCTCTCATAGTGATGGTGGTATTTTTGGTTCTTCGACCTAAAATCACTACAGTCATCACATGTCATTTGGTATGCTTTGGCATCACCAAATGCAATCTTGAAACATGGGTTGTTATAAAGGTAATGATTGGGTGACTGTGAAACATGGGGACTGGTTGTGAGTGATAGAGATGGGATTTGTCCCTCCTAAGGGAGTATGATATACAAGGCCTCTTGATTACGAGACTGAGAAATGTGTGACCACACACATGTGAGTCAATATGTGATATGGATCTTACTTGAATAATAATGACAATTATTGTTCCATGTCTCTAGTTCAATTTGGATATTGATGACAAAAGAACTATACAAACACTATAACAGCATAAACAGATTGTAGGTTGAAGTTGTTCTCTAACTTTTCATTTACTTGGGTAGCAATGATGTGTGACTTTACATCATAACATTAATTACTCTGTTAAACTTTACATGAGCAGTATACAAAATCTCGAGGCATTAATCCAAAATATCATATCTATATCAAACCATCTACTGACTCCTAGGACCTGAGAGTATAGAGACGACACGTAGGACTCTTTATATACAAGACTTGACAGACAATGTTTCCACCTGAGGATCATTGATATCCCTGATGTTGTTGTTGTTGCTGTTGTTGCTACTCACTCAGTGAAAGGTTTCTTCTTCCTCGGCGTCTGCCTAAAAAGTTGAATCCCACGGGGGTGAGACAATTGATAATTTTCCCAGCGAGAGTTATAACTCTCCGCCAGAAGCATTGTTATTGCAAATATTATAATAACAATGAGCAATAGAATTATAATTATTTAACAGCAGGCAATTCATTGAATAAGCTAAGTAGAGTAGTATTCTCTAAGCAATCATTTCAATTATAACATGATTTAATAACAACTCATTTAATCAATAAATAATATGAAGAACATATATATTGTTTGTCCAACTAGGACTTAATACACAATGTATCATCAATCATTATTTATCGTAGTTCAACCTAAGCAATTTTGTTATACGGCTGATTACATTTTACAAACATACTTATGCCCTGAGGAGATGAGGTATACATCTCATACTCCAATCGACCATTACTAAATCGCAATCGATATCATACATAGGTCATCAGAAGAGTCGGATTCCTATGACCTCATCCTCCTCAGTCAGTGTGAGGAACAACATGCAGGACATCTCGTGTCTCTACTAAAATAGCTTTCCAGGGTATTCTGGAAACTTCTCTATTAGAGTTACAGTGGCATGATGTACTCTCTTCGCAATCGAGGGATTTCTTGTTTATCTCACATCGATGCGGCATTAACAACATCATCGGGAGATTAGTGATACATCATCCCAGCATATACATATAATGAAGGATTGAGAGATTAAATGTTTATCTCTCATCAATTCCTTCATTAGGACGTAAGGATATTTGCATCCATAACCCCCACATACTCAAAAGTATGCTCTCCAGGAGTTCCCTTAGGAAAACCTATTTCACCATCATCCAACTTCTGACGATGATGGATCTATGGTCATGGCTCTACATGATATCATTATACTTGATTATTTAAGTACATTACAACATTCTTTTAGCATCAGGGATGTTTTCAAACATAAACCATTAAAACAATTTCTATAAAGAAAGAGTACTAATTGTATCAAATTCATTTCATAGCTTTATTAACATTGGGATCTCAATCCCTTATCAACTCATCATTGTGATTCAAGAATATGGGTGTTCAAACCCTTAGATCATCAAATCACTTGTTGCCAAGTAACATATTGCCATCAAGTCATTTGACAGTATAAACATGATAGTAGCAATGTAGATATTTCTCATGGCTCATATAGCCTATCAGTCTCATTTGTTACCTATCACTAGGAAACATAGCATATCATTTCTTTCAAGGCTTATAAAGTGCTTTCAATGAATATGACATCATAGATCTTACCTGACTATGCTCACTATTTCATTAAAAAAAAACTTGCATGATTAATACAAATGATAACAAGCACATTATCTCTATAACAGCACAACGCAAACAAAGATAACTTTACTATTCAAGGGTTGCACCACTATGCCTTTACTAGGGTTAGGGTTTCCCTTTTCAATTCAATTAGAGTTAACCAAACCCTTTAGCTTGATTAGGAATAGTGATTCCTCATTTCATTATTTAATCAAAGAGCTTCATGCTATAAAGCATAACCTAGAATTAGGGTTTCACACTTTCATTTCACATCACCCTCGGTTAGGGTTTACTATTCACATTGAATCACCCTTGATTAGGGTTATCATTAATATCCCACCATTAGGGTTTACTATTCACTCTAAGTAGGAGTGATTAACAAAGTACTTTTAATTAAGGTTTACCATGTCATCATTATGAATTAATATTACATCATCATCATGTATTATGGGTACTTCCATTATTGTCGTCTATTAGGGTTAAGATTCATTAACCATCATAATTAGGGTTTTCATGATCTCACTAACATGGATCATACCCTAATTAGGCATCCATTCATATTGGAAGTCCATTACTTGATTGACATTCATATAATAAGCCTTTTCTCTCTCATCCCCTATTGGATGATATCAGCCTCAGCCTTGATTAGGTTAATTCAACTTAATCATGAAAGAGAATTGACTTCATGGTTTATATCATTACCATTGTAATCATTAGGGCTTAATTACTTCATGGGTTTCAAACACACTATCCCATTAAGGTACAAGTAGCATGATCACCTTTGATTACATCATGTATTAATTAACTAATCACTTTGTCCCTTAACCACTTTAAGTACCCATGGTGTTTAGGTTAATCAACCACCAAATGATCTTGGCCACTAAGGCCCCAAATGATCTTGACTATCTTAGACCTCAAACGGTCTTACATACTAAACCTCCAAATGGTCTAAGACCATTTGGACCTTCATGCGGTCTTGGTATCCCTTGAGACCGTTTGGTAAGGTAGACATTCAAGACCGTTTGCTAAAGTTAGAGGTGAAGACCATTTTCCCAAGTTTGACTTTTGAAACCACATGGACACAATCGGTTTTGAAACCGCATGAACTCCACTTGAAACCGCATGAACCTAAATGGTTTGGGATTGTTTGGTCCCAAACGGTCTTGAGACCGTTTGGTCCCAAATGGTCTTGAGACCGTTTGGAATCAAACGGTCTTGAGACCGTTTGGTCCAAACCACCTCAAAACCGCATGGACCAAGTATAGTCCCAACACCTCAAATTGAATTAGGGTTTCCAATGTTGGTTCCTTCAACACTTGTATATGTATAACCAATCATCAATTGGACCTATTACCATCATTCAATTGAGTTAATTAGGTCAACCCTCAACTGATTTGACCCTCAATTGATCATCAATTAGGGCTTGAATCAATTGGATTAGGGTTTGGAATTGATGACCCTTCAACATAATTCAATGTGAGTCTAATTGATTAGAAGCCATTGAACCATCATCCAATTTGGTCATGACCTGACCCCAAACGGTTTTGGGATCATTTGGATGACCTCAAAACGGTCTTGAGACCGTTTGCTCAAGTCAACATCAAAAACCAAGTCAACTAATTATGGATTGGACCATTGAGTTGATCACCAAATCAGAAATTTATTGTACTCCAACTTAGAACCTTTGGATCTTCAATTGGTCAACCATACTTAACCCTAGACCTCCAAATGGTCTTGGGTGATCACCAAATGGTCTTGAGACCGTTTGGGTGATCCCCAAATGGTTTTTAAACCATTTGGGTCACTCAACCCAAGTCTCAACTTTATTCAATTATCAAATCAGCAATTAACCCGATTAGGGTTTAGAGGGTTGATGGACCTTTAATTGGTGAACCAATTGGAATTAATTGCTAATTTTTGATAGATTATTAGTCTACATTATTGTCAACAGACATCCAAATGGTCAACGCTTGGTCAATGCCACCAAACGGTCCTGGACCGTTTGCTTCTATGCGGTTTGGATGAAACCATTTGCAATCAAACGGTTTGAAACCGTTTGCTCCCAAACGGTTTGGGAAACCGTTTGAGCACAAAACCAAACCGTTTGCTAAAGTGTTTTTCTTTAGATAATCATCAAAGTTAACATCATCATCTTCTTCCTAAGAACAACCAAAAACTATTGTTGTTCTTCACAGAAGTTATAGCAAGTACTTCACAAAAGTATCAAAGGAAGAAAGGAAGCTAAGAATTCTTATAGATAAGAGTGCAATACTAATGCATGAGGGTTAGAGTTATAAAACCCGCCTATAGAACTGATCCATAACTCCAAGATCCGCAGCTTTAATGGTGGTTTGAGCTCCAAAAGTTTTCCAAGGTTCTTTCTTCAATCTTTGGATGAACAAGGTGGCTAGAAAAGGAAATTGTGTGAAGAAAACCACGAATCTAACCTTGTTTTATGATTTCCACCATGAATTCGAGGTAGGAGATGACCAAAACATACCAAGCTAGTTTGGTCGTCCTTCCTCTGGTCCAGAGTTCTTCCTTGATCGGCCAAAGCAAGGTGATGAAGAAAATAACTAAGGGAAACGATCCTTTTTGTTGTTGTAATATATATATATATATATATATATATATATATATATATATATATATATATATATATATATATATATATATATATATTATGGATTTTCAAGGAAAATGGAAAAAGTGCTTTATCTCCTTTTATTTCCCAATTACTTTCCACCAAACTTCCTCCACTCTTAGGCCACATATACACCTTCTAATACCTTCTAAAACCCCTTCATTATCCAAGGTTTAAAGGAAAAGGAACTAAATATCTTAAAAAGATGTATATTAATATCCACCCTTTTATTGTATATTGCTTTATATATTATTAATATGAATAACTTCCACTTCAAACAATATCTTGTTCGTGCCTAAGCATGGCATAAGATCGTCCAAACTATTACAAACACATCCTCCAACTTTTGATTGAAGGGCTCCATAATTAATATATTTCTTTTAGCATTAAGTTGTATTAAAGAGCCATTTGTGCTTAAATCTTGATTATATCAATATCAAGATTCTCTTTCCCCCCATGATAATTCAAATGAGGTGCCCCTCTCATTTTATTTTCTCTACTTGATGCCAAGAAACATGAGAGACCCTCTAGAGGTTATATTTTTCATTTTGAACCCTAGGTTTTGGATAAATTGCACATTACACCAAAACTAGGTTTTAATGCACAAGGATTGTTGTACAAGATTTATCTTGGTACTCAAGCTTGAGGAAACCATACCACTACATCATATCCATACTCATGATGTATCACATCAGAGGAACATATTAACATGTGAAATTTGCAAATTAACCCCTCTACTTGGGTAATTTGCACTTTAGTCCATTATTAACAAAACAATGTTTCAACATTATTCAACAAGGACTGAAATGAAATATAAGTTCCTCAAAAGCTTTATTTACTTTTCAAGAAATACAAGCAAGAATCTAATCAACTTTATTAGGCAAAACACCTAGGGTTAGTACATAACCCAGGTCAGGGATGTTACACTTTTCAAGCTACCTTGTTCTTTGGACCTTCTTCATCATCTTTGAGGTAAGTTATATAACTTTCTCCACGTCTATTGCTGACTCTTATTTTGCATGTACTTGATCTTGCTCAAAAGTGTAGTTCTAAGTAGAAAGATGCTATCTTTGCCTAGATTTGTGCTTATATGGTAGTTCTTTAGTTTATCTTCTTGATTGAACCCTAATCCTTGTGGATGATCTTTCCTTGGTATAGGAAGTTTTATACCTTGCATTCATGTGGAAAATGATGGCTTTTTCTCTATCAAATGATGGTTCTTTCTTAGGGATTTGAGCTGATTTTTCCTTCTTTGTGATGCAACAGATGATTTGTCTTTCAGTTCTGTTTTGGTTGATCTTCTTGTGCCAACTGAAGGTTTATACTTAGCTTTTGTTTGGACCTTCTTACACTTGATAAATGATGGTTTTAGTTCTCCCTCAAATGTGTAATTTGATGGTTTTTTCTCTTTGATTCTAGGGTTTCCTTTGGGTTACAAATGATAGCTTTCTCCTAGTGCTTGAGTTGGTTTCTACCTTGTTCATGATCAGATGTTTGGGCCCCTTATATCAACCAATGGTGGTCACCTTAGTTTCTATTTGGATTTTCTTTTGTGTTTGAAATTGATGGCTATGTTTCCTCTCACATCCAATGGTTTTGATGCCCTCTCAAGTGGTTAAATCGATGGTCTTGGATTCTACCAAATGATGGTTGTCTCTCAAATGATGGTTTTACTGACATGTTTTCTCACCTAGTGACGACTCTTGATGGTCACACTGGGTCAAGACTCTATGGCTTCACTAGGTCATGACTCGATGGTGTCACTGGCCCTTTGGTCAATTGTTCTCAACCAATGGTCTCACTGGTTTCAACATCCAATGGTGGACCCGATGTCCACAATTGATGGGTTCTTTGAGGTTAGCAAATGATGGTGCCTCAAGCCTTAACAAATGATGGCCCTTTAAGGTCATGTTTTAATGATTCTTTTAGGTCATGTCTTGATGTTTTTTCCTAGATGAATGGCTCAAGGTTTTACTTTTATTTCATTTGATGGTTTTATCTATCCAACATATGATGGTCTTGGGTGAAGTCCATGATTAAATGGTTTAGGTTTGATGTTCCATATCTAATGGTTACGTTTGACCTTATACATCTACGATTCAATGAGAGATGCTAAGTGCTAGTGTTAATCTGTAAGTGTTGATTTGTAATTTCAATTCAACTTATCTTGTTGAACCCAACCATAAGGCAATCAGATGATGATGGTTAAGCATACTTAGCTTCTTTGCATGATATGATGAAGGAATAATCTTTTATTGTTGTGGTAACCCTAATATACTTCTTGGTGAACATCATAGATTTCAAAGTAATGCAATCTTATGTTAGACTTGTATACCGCAATTATGATGGTGAATGTTGAACCTTCCTCATGATGATTGAAAGTTAATGATGTCCTTGAAGGAGATTATGTGATTGGTCTTAATGACCTTTCAGCATGGTTGATCCCTAATGGAGGTGTAATCCTCTTCATGATGTGACAAGGATTGATATCCTATTATGTTGTGATAAGAATTATATCTCATACGTTTTATATCTTTTGGACTTGTTACATACCCATGTTCTTGTAGAACTCTTTTAGAGTTTGCTTGTAACTTGACTGATGCAACCTTAATTCACCCAATTGGCAATAAATAATCAAGTGAACCCTAATCATATAGTTCCATTTGTTGTATAACCATTCCAGTGTCAAAACTTGTTGGATGGGAAAACAAGTATTCCTAAGGGAAGCTCAGAGTCGCATACATAACTGTTGATTATGCATGGGTGCAAGAGACTATGTGTCCTTGTTGTCCTAATCTGAAGGTTATAGAGGATGGTTGCAGTCATGCCTTGGATTGAGAGCGGTTGAGTTCATGTCGCATATATTTGTATTTTTGATGAAATTGAGGATAGATGTAGTTGTACCTCAAATGAGGGGGTTTTGTATACCTCAGTCACTAGTGTCCTAACATGTACCAAGGATGGACTAGGTTGTTAGAAGATTGACTATATGTCGTTGTAGGTAGCTTGATTGATATGTCACTATATTTTGACTTGTACTAACTGAGAGGGAGAGACCTTAGGATTCCAACTCTCCTAGATCTTGTACGGAATTGAACAACACTTAACAGTGGCCAGTTGGATTTGAATAGTATGACTCAAACTTTCTAGGGCTTAATAAAAGATGTCAATAAGCAGGGTAGTATATCTTCTAGGGTTAAATGTGCCTCATATTGGTTGTTAACTCTTGCCTTGTTTCTTAAATAGTTAGTTGCTATATAATGCAATCGGATAAGTCAACTATTTAGTAAATGATAGCTTTATATATTTCATTTATATACCTTGTTAACCATGCTTGTTGTCACACCAATCTATTTAACTTTCTTAATATGTTAAATGTGATCAATTAATTAACCTGTTGTAATCAATGAGCATTGTTGAGAATTATATCTCTCATTGGGACATGGGTCTCACCTCGTAGGTTGCTACATCTTTTTAGGTGATTGATATAAGTGGTAGTAGACCCGTGGCAGTGAGGAGGAGTTGTGATGATAGACCTTAGAGAAGGTTGTTTAGATGTCTAGTGTGTCCTAGAATCATTCCTTGTACTCTCAGGTCTAGGCGAGAAAGTTTGTATATGATGTTTTTATCACTTGAGCTTTTGGTAGTGTCCTAATGATTGTACACGTGGTAATTGTGGATAATGATTTTCTATATGTATATGTTTTGGTTGAGGCCATAGAGCAGTTGTAAAAGATATTTGGCATGATATATGATGATATGCAAGATGACATGTTTTTATGTAAATGTTGTAGATATGTTTGGGAATGTTTAATCAGTTTACATTATCCCTCCTTGTCTACTATGTAATTAATTAGTGATCTATTGTATTTTTATTTTTAACTAATCTCGTTTAGCATGACAGGTTCTCACATTAATATCAAAAGATATATTATTAAGCAACTAAATTTAAAGTAGAACAATAATGAACTATAGAGGAACTAATCATACATGTTCATATATATGTGGCAGGTTACTCTAGATGACTATAAAAGAGTAAATCAATCACTAAACATTCTTGATCAATCACAGAGGAAACTAGTAATTTAAAAACATACAAATAGCAAGTTACTCTAGAAAATTCCAAAGAATAAAACAATAATTGCACACTCTGGTTTATGTCACACTCATCTTATTATGCCCAAACCCACATGAGGTGTACCACACTCATTAATTTCTTCTCCCTTTCAAATTGAAATCCCTAGAAATGGAGAATTATAGACAAAGAGTGAGAAAAGATGAAGATTTTATATCATTTTGAATCAAATTAGAGGAGGGACGAAATCTTGACATGTGAGAGAAGATTTCACGATGAAAGACTGTGCAAATAAGCTAAATTTACTTGATTTCATCAACAATTCCACCACTTTCTCCTCTCAAACCATAACTCTCCCTCTGTCTCTAGAATTTCATTTCTCTAGAATTAATCATGCATTATAAAATCCACTAGTGTGTTAGGTTGATCATATAGAGAAATTGAAGTGCTTGGGTCAACTATAAAATGACCCTACATATACTTTCTTTTATTTTGGAAGAATTTTTTTCATATAAATGTTATCATAATTCATTTACTTAATAGGTAACATACCTTTCCAAAATTATGAAAATCTATCACGTTTTCTGTCATTGAGTTTCAGAGAACTAGTGAAAATTTCATATTATTTTGAGCTACCAATAAATAAATAAAAATCAAATACTACACTTCTATATTACAATCAGAATGTCTAGTCAGTTGAGTTTGTCCTGAGGAAACTCGACCGACCAACAGGTCCATCACCCATCAAAAAATTCTGATATTTTACAAGATCATTTATGTTGTAGTTATCCAAATTATAACCACATGTCATATAAATAAGATTCATATAGAAAATATCAAAATTCATTACACTTCTATCATGATCAAATTTCATATTCATGTACTATCAAAACCCTAATTTTTGCTGACTAGGGTTTACACTCTTCAAACCCTAATTCTTCAAATAAGAATTATGCTTAGAGTTTCTCATTGCATTTACGACATCATGAATTATCTACCATTATTAATCATATTTATGTGATGATCAACCTAATTAAGCATGTAATCATCCAGGTAAACCCTAATTTACCAACTAAACTCTATCATGGTCATAACAGTTAGTTTGAGGAGGATAAAAAGAAAGGAATAAAATATGATCTCCCCCTCCTAGAATTCCTTAGGATTTTCTAGTCCCATTTGAAAATAGAGTATAATGCATCCCCTACCAGATGAAGTCCATGTGACACATCTATTCAATCTGAACCAATAGTTATGCATTATATACATGTTGAAATATAAACTAAGGTGTAGCATACTCCATGTTCATGCAGGAGTAGAAACTCTTAAAACTTATAGTTCTAGGGAGTTGATAGGCTTCCTCAAAGGGTAGGGTGATGCAATTGCATTTTTGCGCCACCTCCAACCTCCTCAATGTTTGATTACATGATAAGTAATGTATGTGGGGTTTGTACCTATGATAGAGTGCAATCTATGATGAAATAAAAATATAAGAACACACTTTATCTAATATCCATCCTTGAACTAAGGTTTCGCAATAACAAAGTTTATGACATCATTGCTAAGTTAGGCTTTATCTCTTCACATTGGGTGGAAGTGAAACAAATTCTCTGAAGGGATTTGGGTGTTGTGGGACAACACGAAGTGAAATCTCCAAGAAATCTACAGTCACCAACAATATTCTAATACAAGATTAATGTAACATGGTTTCTCACTGTGGTATATGACAATCGCAACCCCCTAAATAAGAAACTTGCTTCGATCCTATTTCCCCCCATAAACCTTTCCAATCTTCTCCTCTCTTTAGTCCAGTCATGGTTGACCGTTGGTGGCTTGAGGAGAGAAAACTCAATTCTCTCCTCATCTCCATCTCCAATATGAGGTACAAAGTGAGACTTAAGTACGCCCATTCCTATATAAAAACATAGGGAATCACCTCCTAGACCTTCACAGACAAACCCTCCTAACAATTGCAACCCATGTTACAACACTAACCTTTCTTTTCTGCAAATCTTAGGAATAAGTATTATTGTAGTCTTAGTTACAACTTCATTATTTTTTTGCATGACTTTTCAATTAACGAATGCTTGATTGTAGCTTGTAATATTTTGTACTTATGTAAACATAAGTTTTGTATATACCTTAAAGTTATGTCTTAAATGGGGTAAAAATGGTATAGCAATAGCTCACAATGTAGAAAGAGCCTTCCAGACTTAATGGGATTAAGTAATTAACTAATCAAGAATATATTGGATGATAATTCTCTCAAGATTTAGTGTAAAATTTTGAAAATTGAACTGTGATTTCAAGGAGAAAAGAATATGTGAAAATTGTGTTCTAATGAGAAAGGTATTTCCTTTTTATAATTGGGTTATGAGAAGCTCAACGACCAAGTGAGTAGCTCCCATCAGGTAGCCGCATATGAGTGTACAGCCTTGTCAGGGATGTGCAATCCCATCAAATCATGCAACTTGTCGGGAGTGTACATCCATCATTGTGTGAGTAGCACAACCACCCATCGCAGTCAATCATGAAAATTAATAGCTTTAATATATCTATCGGAATTTGAGAAAAAAAATCTTAGATTCATAATTCAATTTTCTATTGAGACACCACCCCCAAAGCCCATGATGGGTGAAAGAGGGGGTGATTTCTAAAGCTATATTTGGGAAGAATTTAAAGAACATGGAACCACAATAGATAGAGTCATGATTCTTTGGAGCCTAAATCGATGGTCCATCTTTTTTCATTGGTTAGTGCTAGTAGAAAGGCTAATCTAGTCCATTTTTCTTCTTTCTTCCTCCTCCTCCTCATCCTTCTTCTTCCTCTAGTAGATGATACCTAGAATAATATATCCATGTTGACCTATTGAAGAGTGGATTCAGATCTTATAGATTGAATTCAAGCTATGTAGGCTAATATTTGAGTATATAAGACTAGAATAAAGATCAGTAAGATAGGATCCAATAGAAGTGAGTGTAAATTCATCTTCAAGCCAGGATTCTCATATAATCTAAACTTTAAATTGTAAAGAACAAGTATTGTCTTGTATGTTGTATATTATTTTCTGCTTAAAGAAACTATATTTGAGATTCTAGTTGGATAATTGTTTGATTTGGCATATTAGTGACAGTTTATAGTCACCTTCATCTTTAAGAACAATTTAATATGAACTTTAATATGGTTCATGATAGTAAGGTTAGAGGTGCCAGAGTATGAGGTTTTCCCTAAACCATTCATAGTTATGGAGTTAAAATGATTAAAAGTGTATTTATTTTTAGATTTATCTATTATATGTATAGTTCAGCTAGTTTAAGATATATAGGATTTATTACATTTAAAAATATATCAGGGTTCAAATAGGCCAATATAAATGATATTGAGTATGAATGATCAATAGAATCTCTATATCTCATATATTCCATTATATTCATATATGCTCATATTATCTAGAAAATGAAAAAAGTTGTTGAAAGTTAGTAGATCATTTGTGTGTCTTTTAGAGTATAAACAATATTTAGATCATTTATGTATAATTTTCATTAGTATATATATTGTCTAGAATATAAGGGAAAATGGATTGGTCGAATTACATGGTAAAGCTATGAAAAATGAAGTAAATCATTATACAATGAAATGAAAAAATCATTTTGGCATATAGATATGTGAAACACCACAGATAACTTGCAAAGGTTTGTATCATAATCGAGGAATTAAATTATACACTAGAAACATCTGTTCGAGGAAGTTGAAGCATGCTAGTGGAGCATGAGGGGTTAAGTTGAGTGTGGAAGACCCGTTGAATAGTATCAGGGGCATCAAACATTAATTGGAGATTCTAGTGATACCTAGTGGTACCTAGAAACAACTAAAAATCTTGATGGTACCAAGTTTTAGTATAATCATTGTTAAATACCCAACATTAAATGGAGATCCTAATGGTACCTGATTTAGTAAGTGCTCAGTGAGTCAGACACCATGGAAACAATAATGTAGGTAGTATACATTAGAGTGTGTTGTCTATCTACCTATGTATCCAACTATAGAGGAGGATTCAAGTTTATTCACCCAGATGATATATCTAACACATCCTTAAGCATACATGTATGAATGGAAGAAACTCCCATGTTTTCCATAACACAGGGGACTTTAGGTCAAAAGGTCATCACAAGAATAGTAAACATTGCAATTAAAGTAAACAAACACCACACACATTAATATAGATATTGATTCGTACATTGTGCAAAGGCTAATATAGTACAATTGAGTTCTTGAATACATCATCTAACATACAAACAAGATTTAGAACATGAAAAGAAGTCTAATCTAAATGATTGGGTCATCTAGGAAGATGACACCCCACCAGGGCTTAACTCTTAATCTATTCTTGAGGTGTATGCTCCTTTCATTAGCTCTCTTATTCTTTTCTCCTGCGGACATTGCGTCCCTAGCCATGCATTAAAAATGGAAAACACATTAGAGTAAGTGGTATTGAATATTGTTATAATAACATAATAACTTGGCAATAAGCAAAACATAAAAATAATTAAACAATAAATCTTAGATCCACATAATATGCTCTTAGTGGTTGATTATTAGGTCCTCTACTCTTATGCACCAACTGTTATCATAGGGCATGTAGGCTCAACTGATGTTCCACTTGAACCCATGATTTGCACCTAGGTTCTATGTTGAGCTCATTATTTGCATGTAAGTGCCATTATGTTCCATTTGAACTCATGATTTTCACATAAGTCCCTCTATGTTCCATTTGAACTCATAAGGCTCGAGGGATCAACATTAACACAATGAGGACAAAATAATACAACCAATCACATGATTAATCATTAACTTGACAATTCTTTACTTCATCTCAATTTGACATGATCATGACAAAAATATCTAAAATAGAACTTGAAAGCATAACCATCATATAATAACTTTTGGGAAACATTAATTCAAGCATTTCTAAAGGTTGAATACATAGCTATGAATATAATTTAACTTGATCATCATGATACAATAATATTAAAGTGATTAAAATCATTATTTAATACTCAAAGTTTATGGAACCACTTACCTCTCTCTTAAGGAAGATCTTAGTTATTCTTTTGAGGTCATGAAACCCTAATTACATTCTTGGGGTTGATAAACCCTAATTATCTTGTTAAATCAATTAATCATTCATTAATAATTAATCATTAACTTTATTTCTAGGGTTTCATGGTTCATTATAGACTTATGGGAATTTGGTATCAAAATAGGCATCAAAACCCCCATATTATAGTTCTTTATTTCATTTTCTTTCCAACTGCTATTTATACATAATTATCTGACATCAGATGAATTTTCTATGATTTTTCAAAGATTCTGACCAATCATAGAGAGAGATAAATCCATGTTGGTGGTAAATTCAAAAATGGCAGTGAGGATTTGTTGGACCAATAAGACATTGCCAATTTGGCACAAGAGACTGCTAGGTCAGCAAGCGCATCTTAGAGAAAGCGGACGTGAAAATACCAGAAAGCCATAGTCTAATAGTCTATGTTACCCATTAATTGAAACCACAAGGGCAATACAAAGAAAAGCACATCCCTAACCTTCATTCTCCAATGAGAAGACGAAGCACATTGACAGGAATCCTCTGATCCAATTCATGAATCTAGATCATGAATTAATGATTTATGCTGAAAACTAGGGATCTTGAAAGCATCCCTAATGTCGACCAGACCTAGAGAGCCCATCCTTGGGTCTCACGGTGGCGTAATGTTGAAGAACGGAAGGCCGTCGAGAACGAATAGGGGATGTTTAGGGGAAGCATCACTTATCTGCCTCCCCAAAGGTAACCAGAAACAAATATGAGAAAACAGTTAATGAAATTGCTCCAGCGGAGGTCTCAAGGAGCAAGGGTGAGGAAAGGTGTGAGGGAAACATCAGGATCTTTGCATAGCTCGGTAGTTCACTAATGAAAGTGGTAAAGAGAGAAACCACAATATCTACCTGAGTTGATGAACTGAAACTCGTTGGTATCCTCAGGAGCGCCTATTGGAGCGATCAACACCAACGAGATTAGTCATGGTGGTAGTGATCATTGGGATGATTCCTCATATATACGAAACAACATAGATGTGGAGAATGATACATGATCTTCTAGACTTCTGAGCATTTGATGTTTGATTCTGGATAAGTGGTGAAATCACGAAGTAGGAATATATAAATATATCAACTTTGGGGTAGAGAGATGACTACGCCTTAGACTGCCGCACTCTATAGAGTCCCAACGGGACTCTGGAGGGTGAGGGAGATAACTCCCATAGGATCTGGGGGTCCAATACTGGGTTGGACTCTATATATGAAAGGAACGCATGACCAAACCCTGATTAAAGGAGGATGAAACTTAGTCCATGCACACCATGATTTTGATCGATTAGGGGAATTATTAACGCTTGATTTATTATCTTTCCCATAATGATTAGGCTAGCAACGAAGATTGAAAATTAACCAAAATTTGCATACTACCTGATTGGACCATGAGGAGTTACAATTTCTCATTAGTTTCCTTATTTGAATATCTTAAGCATATGTATTTTTCTTTACATGTTAAACTCGAATTAATTGTATACAATTACTTAAAAACACTTTAAGGGTCCTATATTGGGGAAAGCCCCACATTACCAAATCAAGTTTGTTTAAAGATTATCAGGAAATATTATGAACATCAATTGGGTCAATTCACTTCAAACCTAAATGTTATTAATAGACTAATTAGGTATAACTTGGGGATATGAGTGTACATATGAATTTCATATGCGATCAAACCTTCAAGAAGTTGGAGTAACATATTTGGCAGCCATCATCACATAGCTTATGGTTTAAGAATCAAATCACAAAACATAAAAAATAGGATTGATGATTAAGGATTCATTCATAAGATTTAAGTTTTTGGGGATGTTGCAATAAATCTTTGAGTCTATAAGTGACGAAGCCCTTTATAGATCGAGTAGCTAGTTAGTAAAGTAAGAATATTAAGTCAACTCTAAGTCTTGCACGGTAATATCATAGCTTGATGTAGATTCTTTCACATATTTTGGTACACTTCATGTGGATCAAGAGTATTATTAAAATGAGTAAGATATTAAATAAATTAATGCAAATTTTTGATCTTTAGATTTTTTTTCAATAATTCAAGTGATGGTCTGTTTTATAATATTGCTAATTTAGTTCTGCATTTAATGGTTTGGTTTCCTTATGGATGTTGCAAATCACTTGATGAATAATATTTGTATCATCTTATCTATAATATAAGTTTTTGTTCACCTACTAGTATCTCACACGCTCTAGTGAACAAATTTTTATGTAACTATGTCTATTACGGAGATAGAAACATATGCAGAACAACCTTGTCACAAAAGGTTGTGAGTAGTGTTTATGGCAGAATCAGTCAGTCTAGGTCCTTGTGTACTCTAGGACCTATAGTGTTTGAAAGAAAGTGTTGAGTTAGTCAAGTAATAAAGCAATGAAATTGTGTTTATTATTGAAGGATGGGAGATATATGATTCTTGTATCTAAGTGTGCTAAAATAACTAAGTGATTTTGAAGAATAATTATTATACTTTGGATATGAGTTTTTTTTTTGTTGAACTTAGTTTGGATATGAGTTGATTTTATATTTAAAATGATTTTCATCTGGGTGTCTTAACTTGCAAATATATAAAGGAAAAATGCTCACATGTTATTTTGTTTGCCATATTTATCATCTTAGACGCAAATCTTATAGTCTAATTAAGAAGACATTATGGGAGTTGGGGTATGACAACCCAAGACTCCTACATCTTTACCATGACCTCCACCTCTATCTTTGGTGGCCTTTACCTCATTCTTGACACCCTCACTACTTCATATGATTAACTTATCCCATAGAATTGAAAGTTCACTTCAAAGATACTCCTAGCCTTTGTATGTGGTGTGGTTTGGTGAGGAACTCTTGACATATCCAACAACTACTGGCATATTTTCTAACATGGTCAAGGAGATCCAAACAACCTAAGACATATTCAAACCAACCACTTGCCTCTATACAACCCATGGAACTTCCTTGACCATCACTCAAGCATGAGGAGAGGTAATCTTCTATCTTCTTCTTCCTCCTACCTTCTATAACAAACATTTTCCCAGTTCTTTAGCGTCTGACCATTCCATAGCATGAGATAATTCTCACAATTGCTTCACGAAGGGGTGGCATAGCTAGCCAAAGACTTAGTCAGGGATATTTTGGCCTAGAGTGGAGACAACCTTTGGTTTGACAACCATGCTTCCTTCTCCACGTGGGCCAAGAGGGGGCAATACCTCATTAGGATTACACTAAAAATGTAACATCCCTGACTTGGGTTATACTTTAACCCTAGGTGTTTTGATTAAGAAAGGTGATTAAATGCTTAATCTCATCTTGTGAAAAGTAATTAGGGCTCAAGAGGAACTTATGTTGCAATTCTAGTCCTTTTTGAACATTGTTGAAATCAATGTTTTTCCTATTTTGGACTAAAGTGCAAATTACCCAAGTTGAGGGGTTTAAATGCAAATTGTGCATGATAATATGTTCCTCATGTGTTGAAGCATCATGAGAGTAAATATGATGTTGAGGTATGGCTTATGGAAGCCTGAATACCAAGAAAGAGCTGATCAAGCAATGTTTATGCATAAAAACCTAGTTTTGGTGTAAAGTGCAATTTACCCAAAACCTAGGGTTCAATATGCAAATTACCACTTCAATAAGGTCCCTAATGTTTCTTGGTACCATGTAGAGAAAATAAAATGATAGGGTCACCTTATTTGAATTAAGTTGGAGGAGAGAGAATCTTGATATTAAAACAATCAAGATTTAATCCTAATTGAAACCCTAATTCGATTTAGGGCAAAAACAAATGTATTAATTAAAGGGCCTTCAACCAAAGTTAAAATTGTTGAATTCAGATGTGTGTGTGACATCCTTGATCCTTGCAAGGACCACGAAAATATCCAAGGGAGTGGATAACTCACACACAATTTTATAAGAAAAAGAAATATCCACTCACATATGGATATTGATATAATATGAATTGAGGTGCTTAATTTTATTTTCTTTATATCATGAACAATAGGGAGGAATAAGAGGCAAACACGATAGCCTCGTCCCTAAGGAATATGAGGAGGGAGAGGCGGCCACATTTTTAGGATTAAATGGATTTTTGCAAAGCATATTCTCTCTCATTGAATGTTTATAAAAGAACCTTTTACAAGCCAAATGGAAGGATTTTTCGACCCCACTTCTTCTCCTTGGTTGGGGAAAGACCAAGGCATCTTGGGAGGGTCAGGGGGACGACCCCCAACCTTTTGGTAAGCTTCTTGACCATGGTTCATCACAATTTCATGGTGGAAATCACAAATCAATGCATGATTTCTTCCTATTTCGATCCCCTCTTTAATTCTAACCATTCCTTTTCACTCAAACCTTGAGGACGAGCCTTGGAATGGTGAAAGGAGTTGCATCCACTATTTTTTCTGTGGACATGGAGCTTTGGATCTCAATTGGAGGCGGGTTTTATAACTTGAACCCTTGATTTTGTTATTGCATTCAATTCCATACCAAATAATGATCTTTTCTACATTTACAATAATTGATTTGGTTGATGGATGCAATTACCATGGAAACCACAGAAGGTTTCGTGATTTCAGAGGTTTAATATGATAAGCACACACCTCTCTAAATATCTAAGGCAAACGATCTTGTTTGGGATGCTCAAACGGTTTCCCAAACCGTTTGGGAGCAAACGGTTTCAAACCGTTCAGAAGCAAACGGTTTCAACAAACCGCATGAGACCAAACAGTTTCAAAACCTTTTGGGGGAATTTACCAAGGGTTGACCGTTTGATAATCCTGTTCCTAATTATGTTGGTTGATGACCCACTAAATTTGGTTAATTAATTCCAAAGGAATCATGAGTTGAAGACTATTCAATTAGACAAACCCTAATTGATTTAAGTGCTGATTTTCAACTTGATCGTTTGGACTTTTTGGGTTGATTAGCCCAAACAGTTTCAAAACCGTTTGGGGATCACCCAAACGGTCTCAAGACATTTTGGAATTCACCCAAGACCGTTTGTAGGTCTAGGGTTGAGTATGGTTAAGAAATTGAAGATCCAAAGATACTATGTTGGAGTGTAATCAATTGCTGATTTGGTGATCAATCCAATGATCCAAACCCTAATTGGTTGACTTGGATTTTGATGTTAACATGGGAAAACGGTCTCAAGACTGTTTGGTGGTCATCCAAATGACTTCAAGACCGTTTGGGGTCAGGTCATGTTCAATTTGGATGATAGTTCAATGGTTTCAAAGTAATTAATCTTGCATTGATTCAATGATTGAAGGAATCAACATTGGAAATCCTAATCCAATTCAATCGGTTGAGACCATATTTGGTCCATGTGGTTTTGAGGAGGTTTGGACCAAATGGTCTCAAGACCGTTTGATTCCAAACGGTCTCAAGACCATTTGGGGCCAAACGGTCTCAAGACCATTTGGGACCAAACGATCCCAAACCGTTTGTGCCCATGTGGTTTCAAAAGTCAAACTTGGGCAAACGGTCTTCACCTACTACTTTAGCAAACGGTCTTGAGTGTGCACCTTTACCAAACAGTTTCAAACCGTTTGAACCTTGAAAGACCAAGATCGTTTGGGGCTCAAGTAGTCAAGGTTGATTGAGGATTCAATTGGTTAATCCACTTGTACATCTATTGTAATTGGAGATTCAATTGGTCAAATCAAATGGATACTTTATGTAATGAAGGTCCAATGTGATGGAATCTCTTGAGAATTAAGATGATGAATGATCCATTGATCCAATGATGATTAGTAATGATAATCAATGAAGGTACAAAGGTTGAAACCCTAATAGTACCTAATTGAATAGTGCCAATTAAGGGATGACCCCTAATTGAGATAGGATCAATGACTTGGTACACTGTGTCATTCATAGTTGTATGTACTTGATTGAAGGGTTGATGTAACCTAATAAAGTTGAGAGGATGATGGAAAGGAATTCATACATGAGTATTGATCATGTGATGAATAGGGTATGATCCATTATAAAGAGATCATGAAACCCTAATCAAGAAGGTTGTTGAACCCCAATCCCTAATTTAGAGTAATATCAGATGTAACCCAAACCTAGGGTAATGTTGTGACTCTAAAACCAAGATAATAAAATGTGAATACCTAATTGAGGTTGATTCAATGTGAATCCCTAATTGAGGTTGATTCCATGTGAATTCCTAATTGAAGTTGATTCAATGTTAATCCCTAATTGAGGTTGATTCCATGTGAATCCCTAATTGAGGTTGATTCAATGTGAAACCCTAATTGAGGTTGATTCCATGTGAATCCCTAATTGAGGTTGATTCAATGTGAAACCCTAATTGAGGTTGATTCCATGAGAAACCCTAATTGAGGGTGATGTTATGAGAAACTCTGGTTGGGATGAATAATAAACCCTAATTTTAGGCAATAAGATGTGAAAGCCTAATGAAGGGTAATGTTATATGCAATCCTCACCCTAATGAAGTATGATAGTATGTGAAACCCTAAACCCTATTAAAGAGTAATGATATGGGAAACCATAATTCGAATAATGGAATGGTAACAAATACATTGATGGGGGAAATACCTAAAGTGATTGATTGTAGATACCCTTATAGAAAACAATGCTTTAATATGAGATGAGTCCATATCATTAAAGATAGTTGGACCATTCTTATGTGTGACCTATGCAATTCATGATAAGAGTGATAGGTTAGTGGATGAAAGGATTAAGATGGGAAATACCTTAATCCAAGATAAGTTGATAACTCAAGAAAGTTGGAAGTAATGAGGTAAGTGATACATCAAGATATGAAAGACTTCACAGTTAGCATCTCAAAGTTGATATACTTTGTTAACTATGAAATCCTAATATGAGATGGGAAACCTTAACCCTAAATTGGGTAATGGGACATGAGAAATCATAATATGATATGAATAGTAATCCCTAACCCTATTGAGGGAATAGTGGTGTTACTATTGTATTACATGAGGTGATATGTTATTGTTGCCTAGTGAGAGGTGACAAGATGTGTAATGTCCTTGTGAGACATATGATTAGATGTTGCCTAGTGAGAGGTGACAAGATATTTTATGGGCCTTATGATCCATGAGAACAATTGTGGCATAGTGAAAGGTACCAAGATGATTATAAAAGTTTATTGTAAGAAATGATAATGTTTTAATAAACTTAATAAAAGGAACAATTGTATTCAATAAATAATGTGAAAAGCCATGAAGGATAACCTCAGGGTTCAGATCCTAGAGAAGGATGTGATGATCAATGATGAGTTAAAGGAATTTATATCCCATGATCTATGTAATCAGGACTGGTTAGAGTCCACTGCCTGGCTATGTAATCAGGAGTGGTTAGAGTCCACTGCATGGCTGTGTAATCAGGATTGGTTAAAGTCCAATACCTGGCAGAGGCATGAAGCCTATAATCAAGAGTGGTTAGAGTCCACTGCCTGGCTGTGTAATCAGGAGTGGTTAGAGTCCACTGCCTGGCTGTGTAATCAGGATTGGTTAAAGTCCGATACCTGGCAAAGGCATGAAGCCTGTAATCAGGAGTGGTTAGAGTCCACTGCCTGGCTGTGTAATCAGAAGTGGTTAGAGTCCACTGCCTGGCTGTGTAATCAGGAGTGGTTAGAGTCCACTGTCTGGCTGTGTAATTAGGGGTGGTTAGAGTCCACTGCATGGCTGTGTAGTCAGGATTGGTTATAGTCCAATACCTGGCAGAGGCATAAAGCCTATAAACCACATGATTAGCATAGTCTAATACCTGGAATGCACAGGATTGGATAACTCCCAATACCTGGAATAATAACACATGATTGGCTAACTCCCAATACCTGGAATAATAATACAAGATTGGCTAACTCCCAATACTTGGAATGCACAGGATTGGCTAACTCCCAATACCTGGAATAATAATACAGGATTGGCTAACTCCCAATACCTGGAATGCACAGGATTGGCTAACTCCCAATACCTAGAATAATAACACAGGATTGGTAATAACCCAATACCTGGAATAGTTGCACAGGATTGACATAGATCAATACCTGGAATAGTTACACAGGATTGACATAGATCAATACCTAGAATAGTTGCACAAGATTGACATAGTTCAATACTTGGAATGGATACACAGGAATAATATAAGTCTAATGCTTGTACTAGTTGCACAGGATTGGTGTAATCCAATGCCTGGAATATTTATACAGGATTGGTATAGACCAATGCCTGAATAAGACATGATGATGCATACTCTGATGTCCAATATAACCAAAGTCTGTTTAGCAGATTGGCTAAGGCCAATAAGTTGAAACAAGAATGTCTCATGGGTGACACATCAAGATAATGAGTGTCACAAGAGAATTTTAACATGATGGTATAATATGGAGGATAAATGGTATACATTTTCTTCCTATTCCTTATTAAGAGAAAAGTTGATCTATTGTTCTATCATAGATAGTTACAATGCTTTAAGATGAGAATGCTTTAAACCGCATATCCTTTGTCCAGTTTTATGTATATAACTGAAATAATAATATTTTGGCAGAGAGTTATATCTCCTGCTGGGAAAATTTATAATTGTCTCACCCCCGTGGGATCTAATGTTTTTAGGTGGATGCAGACAAAGAGGCAGGAAACCTTTAGCAGAGAAGGAATAACAACAGCATCGAGGACAGCAATAATATCTTAGGTGGAGATACTGCCTGTCTAGTCTTATAGTTAGAAAGTCCTATGTGTCGTCTCTGTACTCTCAGGTCCTCGGAGTCAGTAGTCAGTGTTTTTATTGAATCGATCTGAGATTTTGACTTGATGCCTTGAGGTTTTATGCTGTCTGTATATAATGTTGAATAGGACTGCTGATGTTGTAATCCTCGAGAAGAGATGGTACAGGTTGTGTACTTATGAAACAGAATGTAAATATTATACTTTGGTTCTTGATGAAAAATATTTCCTATGTGTGGATCTCTTTGCAAAAAGTTTTAATTTTTAGTGATTTTCAGTAATCCGCTACAAATGATTCGCTTCTGCTTAGTTAATCTTGTGTTTTATAAGTTGGATGCCACAAAAAAGCTGATTTTGGGGTTGCCGCTTTAAATATATATATATATATATATATATATATATATATATATATATATATATATATATATATATATATATATATATATATATATATATACATATATATATTCATAAATAAATGATTGAGGTGACGTAATTAAGACATTCACATTAACCATTTGCACATTGATCCGTTTCTTCATAAGAAAAGCATGAAATATCATCCATAAATAAAACTAAATTTCAAATTGAAAAATATGATAAATATCATTATACTTAGATTTGGTATCAATATTGGGTTTGCATGAGTAGAAAACCCACTGGAAGTATAATATTGTTAGAATGTTTTGGGTAGGAGTCATGTACTTTACCAATACTAGATTAGGGTAACAATTTTATACCTTATCATGGGATAGGTTCTAATGATTTAATTTACACTTATTAGTATAAATCTGGATCACCCAATCTATATGTCTTTCTAATATTTTCACTAAAGAAATTAGAAATCATTTCCAATGTCTTAGACACTCTAAATAACACCTTAGGATGTGTGTTGAACATTTTTTTTCCAATGGAAGAATGTAGGACTTTGTAGATAATGTCATGTTGTAGAAAGCATTTTTCGAGAATGGAGGGGCATGGACCCACATATTAGAGAGTTGGCTTGGTGACTCCATATTTGACTGCAAAGTCATCTTCAGTGGAACACAACATTCTACATCTACTGTTACACTACAAATTGCACTATTTTATGAATTGCTTCTTTTTATGGAATAAGCCTCTCCACAATGGATACCTTCTATTATAGAATCCTTTATCCAACCCCAATCCCAAGACCTTCATTAATAGTGTTAAAGGAATTCAATGTTTCCTTTTTTTAGTGGCCCATTGATTAAACATAGCATATGAAATAATAACAGAATCTCTATCTCTTAAAATGAACCAAAGGGGTTATACAACTAAGGCCCGAGGCAACATGGAAATAAAAATTCAAGAAGATAATGAAAACTAAACAAGATTGCATGATACATACCATTATTATTAAATTTTCCCATGGAGATACAATTCAAGGTAATTATTTTAGTGGCACCATAATTGAGAAGATACTTGAACAAGTTTATTACAGTCAATTCCTTGCATTACGTAAAATCACAAAGATAAGAAGTCATCATTGCAAATACAAGGGTGCACTATGAGTAACTCTAAATAGGAACTTAAGTGAAATATGCATTTCTTGGAAAGACTAATGATATCAAGAAGCATTTGTACAAGTGATATTTGGTATGTGATATAAAACAACACATGTTTTCTATTAGGTCTTTCATTGTACTCCAAATGTAGATACTACTCAACCCAATAAGGGAAATGCCTCTATTTACTATAAATACCAGTCAATTAAATATCAAAATATAGAGGGTAAGGCTTATTTATACATGCATACCACTTAATCTAACAACAAAGTTGAATGGGAAGTCATCTATGATGTGAGGCATACCACTTAACCTAACAACAAAGGTGAAGGGGAAGTCATCTATATTCACATCATTACCAAGTTTGGACACCTTGGGGTAGGCCATTATCAGGTTGTAGTACAATGGTCCCTCATTTATTTTTTAGTTTTACAAAATAGTTATATTAGTTTACAAACTTTTTCACTAAGGAATGATGTTGCTCAATAAATACATATCCAAGCAATGTTAAAATGATACTACAATACATAATATTAATGACAGTACACTCAAAGTAGGAGTATAAGTTTACCTTGTTGAGATTCAAGAGAAGGGTAGATTTCAAAGATACTTTGGGGTCAAGATTATGGTCCTGGTATGCAACATGTGGGAGAATCAACATATGGGATATCATACATATTGGATCACAAAGACCAAGATTATAGATATGAATTCCTATGTTGATCCTGAGTCTGGTTACATGTCTACTAAGAACATTATCAAATTTCCAAGTATTCAAGATTCTCATGTAATTATAATCATCATTATCAATATCAATTGAATGTCCCACGCCTAGATCATCATAAGACTACATAAAAAATCTCACCTTTATCATCACAAGTGGTTTCAAGGTTAAGATACAATTTTAGGTCTCAATTATATTTTTTATGATGTAATAGAGATTGAGATTAGGGAAATCACAACTTTTTATTACTTTCATATTGATAATAATAAAGTCATTAAAAAGATAATAGTGGACCATAGGTACGATCCACTATTTGCTAATATTTTATTTGTTTAATTGTATTTTTATCATCAAATATTTCTATTTATGCATAATATTTGGCCAAAGAAATCATTTTCTATGATTTTCCAAGTTGTAAGTGTATATTTGACTAAATTTTATAGAGGAAAGTACTGCCTTACATTTGAAGAAATATGGTGCCACTAGTTGTGGGACCAAGGTGTGCCATAGAAGTTCATATGGACATGGAGGAATGTATCCACTCAATTAGATCAGACCAAGTCCCTGGGAAGCAAAAAAATTGCATCGTTGATTTATAGTTGTTAGTTGATTGGGAAAAAGAATAGAGCATTGAATAGAGGCATGTCAACTAACTTGTTTGTATGACAGAGAGAGATCCATAAATAGTGTATGTCGTATTCAATCTTGTTCGGTCTTGACCAAGATCATGGGTTCAAGACTCCATGTCCCCAGTTGAACAAGTGTTTGACGTGGAATAGAGACCCACATTGACTTCTCTTGTTGAAGATAAGGAGAACAGAAAAGAAGGGGGAAACATAGATTGAGAAGATACTAAAGGGGACAAGGGTGAGGCTACATAGTGGGAGGTTACAATGAGAGGGGTCTAGGTTTAGGTCTTGGGTAGTTGGTTCTTGTCAAAAAGAGAGAGGGGAAGGTGGAAATAGTTGATATTCACAACGTAGGCCTCAAAACACCTCTTTACACCCATAATCTAGGTTGAAATTGAAAGAGGGGGAGAAATAAAGGGAAATTAAGGAGAGATAGTGCCCTAAGGGTAGGAGTGAGGAAGGAAAATGTGTGGATAGAAATTTGTGACTTTTTGATAAAGTTAGGATCCAAGTGACAATATTCATGAAGTTAGATCTTGAATCAACATTATTTTGGTTAGGAGTTAGGTCATGTCACAATTGTGGGTCCAAGGTGGGGCATGGGAATGACCACAACAAGGGGTATGAATGGGTAAGAAAGGAAAAACTAGGAAAAAGAAAAGCAAATTGGGAGAATAAGATAATTCAAATAGTTACTTTAGAATATCACAATAAATAATACTAGAAAAATTGACCATAAATAAATTTAAGATATTTGATCATACATAATGTGGTCCAAAGATGTTTCAAGAAAATGTATTAATGAAATAGGGTAGTGATCTAGATCATAGATAGGATTTTGCCTAATAGAGTGAAATTACTTGAAGCAAAGCCTATATTTTTAATTAGAGAACTACATATGACCAAAGATATATGGTAAAATAAAATGAGCTCATGATCAAGCTATATGAAGGGTAAAATATTATTATCAAGTAACCCCTATCCCTAGTTCCCATGTGAGCCATTCCTGAAAAATGTAATGTATAAAAAAACATCCTTAATTATATTTTTCTAGATCATATAGGCTCTCTACATATTCTCATATTCATTTTTTTTACACCCAACATTACATATATGGAAAAGTTTCTATTAGAACCATACCGATATCTTCACAATTCCTTCACACCTTTTTTGTCAATTTTTTCTATCAAATACTATAACACTTGTAGTGCACTAGTTATCTTAGCCTTGACACTAGTGTACTATTTGTCTAGGATGGAATCTTTTACTTTTCCTTAAACGTAATTCATGAAACCTAAAATTATAATTTCACAGCATTAGAAAATCTCCACAACGGCTAAAAAGAGATAATTAACCACATAAAAATGTACACTTGATATAAATACACAATCTATTTTTGCCACACAAATGTTTTCTAACTTATTACCTAAAACTGATAGACCCAAAATGTTTCTGACGTGTCACCGGTTGACCTACACAAGGCTTTTGTCAATTTGGTAACATTTTGATTCACCATCATAGTTCTCTACCAAGTCTTTTATAAGAACCAGATCAAAGATATTTAGACACTTCAAAGATGCAAATTGACCCAATTTTGTCTTCTTATTTATTCATTTGTGCTCCTACATTGTCATAGCCATTGATAGGTTGAATTTATAATGTGTGCAACACATTGTGTAACCTTTTCTGAAGTTTGCATTCTCATCACCATCCTCTTAGATACTACAACCAATCATCATGTATGGACATCATCACAAATTGCAGACAAAAATTATCATATGATTAATATTTTACTATCCATTGGAACACATGATAAAAAATAAATCAAAAACCAATCTCATATATAAATGCATACACTAAAAAAACAACCTATTTAACAGCCTAACACAACACATATTGTTTAGAATGCTAAACAACAAGACTATACTAAAAATCTTAATACCCAATTTACCTAAATAATGTAGCATAATCTAACACAATTAATACTATTTAGCCTATTGTCCAAGAATACCATGCCAAAACATCTAAACATATATAAGCATTCAATGATTGTAGGTTGGGTACATTTTCAATTTATCACATATACATAATACCCAGATTACATAATAACAATATAACTAAAATAATGTATCATAACATCATAACAACATGGTAAATAAGGTAATATAAGATAATATTGATTAAGCATTCAAGGAAAAAATAGATTAATCTCATCATTAAAGAATAACAAATTAAACCCAATATTAACAAAGACTATTGTATTGGATTCTTTAAATTGTGTAAGTGCTAAATATGGTCATTATATAACAAGATATTTGTTACATTATGTGTTATAAGATACTCTAGTGATAATTTCTCTGATGGAAAAAATAGTTTCCAAATAAACCGAACACCAAAAAATCCCAAAACACTATTGAACAATCAAAAGGAAAAATTCCAAAAACTATTGAATGTAAATTTATTAAGTAAATAGTAATTTATTATGTAAAACACCCTAAGAACTTTACTTTAACACACAAAAAATAGATCAAGAATCATAACATATCCACATAATGATTAGAAACTAAAAATACCTCGTGTCAACATTTTTCAAAGTAAAATGTTATTGGATATTGTTGTTAGAAATTTGGGTTGGAAAATGACAATGCCATGCAAAATTTAACTTAGAACACTCTTTTAAGATAAGAAGATAAAAAAAAACTAAAAAATGTCGACCAACAAATAATATGTAACTAAGATTACAACTTACAATGTATAAATTTAATTATCTCAAAATTTGGGTAGCTCCCCACTAAAAAATAATGATCAAAAGAACATAATAACACCCAATGTTCATAACTTTTTTCTACTTCTTCTCCTCGTGAAACTATTATTGCTATTGGGGATTAGACACATATTTGTTTCCTTACTTATAGCCATTATGACCATTAACCGATCCGCCTCTACTTGTGTTGAGGCTTCCTAATTACTATTGGGTGAGGTACTTGTTCTAGTTGAATCCTCCAACCAGAACTTTAATGTGTTGTTATAACTCTATCTATATGAGAGAGAATATGCACTTCCTCTACTAATTAGATAAATTATTGTCATTTCCATAACACCAATAATGTGCTACCACATGTTTTGTGTCCTATTCTAATGAAATCTTCTTCCATTGTCAATGTTGATGCTTCCATAGCGCTACCAATTGTCTTCTATTTTGTCTCAAGACAAAATCTACGGGACTTTATTGTCCACAATAAATATGTACTATTGATGCACCTAGTTTGCCACCAACTATCGATCTCTATTCAACTCAAGGCAAAGTAACTTGCTATCTCTTATCTGTCAGAAAGCTCCACTAATTCTTATTGTTCTCTGACTCGTTTACCACATAAACCACTACATATGATAATTGGTGGCATCACAACAATAGGCGGATGATGGCAATGGTCTCCCAAGACTTGTGAGCCACTGTATTTCAAATTGTAGTCTAAATCTAAAAAATAATACACAATGCACATTGTGAGCCACCATATTTTCTTTTATTTTTAACTCAAATCAAGACTAGAAGAACACAAAATCAACTTTTATTAAGTCCAATTTTAAATAGGACAAGGGTAGGAGCTTTCATATTATGACAATTCCCCTCCTACTAATGAAGAAGATGTCTTCTTCAACGATCATATGAAGTAGCTTCTAAACTCCATCACCATTTATATGGATTCTAATAGGTGGCATTTTTTTTAAGAAGGTCGGTGTCATGTCATTTTCATCCATCTTTTTCATATCCCACATTGAATCCCAACAACACCATTTCTCTCTCCATGTCAGCACTAGAAACCTTATATTCTTTTGCTAACCAATCATTCAATCCATCATGGATGAAAACTTATTTTTGACCTTCTATAGCAAGGCTAAAAGAAAAGCATGATTCTACCCATGTTGATGTAACTCCCCATTAAGATCACGATCCTCCAATCCTAATGTAACACCTAAAAATTCATTATTTTATTCTTCGTTTTTACACACATATTATCTTATAGAAAGCTTTCAACCAACCTGCTCTAAATGAGATCAGTCATGTTACACCTCTTCATGTTTGTAGGAATTTATCTTTATTCATATCCACAAGGAGTCATGTGTCACATACATGTGGGTGTTCATGGAAGTTCTTCTTGTCAATAATTACCTTCCCCACTCCTACTTACAACCCTCAGATATTACTCCAATACCACTTGATAGAAATTGAAGTGGAGAAGTGATGATGCTCTAAAAAAAATTAAAGGTGTACAATTTGATGTAGATAACTCTTTCCAAAAATAAGAGGGGAAAAATCACGGGATATTAATATCGATCGTCAAGTATTATATATGTAAGTTTACAACTCACACCGCTGAAATTTTATTAGCAATAAAATTGATAACACCCAACCTCAATAAAATAGATAAGAGAAATAGAATAATATCCTATATGTACAAAATCTTCCACTTATATTTTCTCCTCATGACACCTTTGTCAAATGTTAGGAACATAATTATTTCTTGATTATAATTATTATTGTGAGCCGCCTCTACACGTCACAAGGTCATCTACCTTGTTGTTGGATGAGTTAATCGTTTCGATTGGCTCATCCAACTAGATCTTCTATGAGCTACTAGAACCTCCTCTACCTAAGAGAAGGTATGTGTGTCTTTTGTTTGATCAAAGGACCATTGTTGTTGCTGTAACACTACAAATGTCCCACCGAGTGATTTGTGTCCGTTATGATCAAAACCATTGTCGTTGTTCGCGCAACACATATGAGAAAAAGGCTCAGAGATACATATCCTTTACAAAAATACTTCTTATTGTCAAAATGCTTCTTGTTGTCAACACATCTAAAGTGTGATCGCCCGTCGATGCATTCAATATGCCTTGCCCAAAGACAAATTCATTAATCCTCTGTAATCCACAAGAAAGCTCCACTGATTATTCTTATTCTATAATTATTCTATTACAAAAGGCACAACTATTTGATGGATACACCTACATGTAAATGATCTCAGTGGTCTCCCTAGGATCTCATACTTCCATGCCATGTAATTACGACTAAGATCTTTAGACACTTCAAAGATGCAAATTGACCCAATTTTGTCTTCTTATTTATTCATTTGTGCTCCTTCATTGCCATAGCCATTGCTAGGTTGAATTTCTAATGTGTACAACACATTGTGTAACCTTTTCTGAAATTTGCATTCCCATCACCATCCTATTAGATACTACAAGCAATCATCATGTATGGACATCATCACAAATTGCAGACAAAAATTATCATATGATTAATAGTTTACTATCCATTGGCACACATGATAAAAAATAAAAAAAACCAATCTCATATATAAATATATACACTACAAAAACAACCTATTTAACAACCTAACACAACACATATTGTTTAGAATGTTAACCAACAAGACTATACTAAAAATCATAATACCCAATTTACCTAAATAATGTAGCATAATCTAACACAATTAAGACTATTTAGCATATAGTCCAAGAATACCATACCAAAACATCTAAACAGATATAAGCATTCAATCATTGTAGGTTGGGTACATTTTCAATTTATCACATATACATATACCCAGATTACATAATAACAGTATAACTACAATAATGTATCATAACAACATGGCAAATAAGGTAATACAAGATAATACTAATTAAACATTCAAGGAAAAAATAGATTAATCTCATCATCAAAGAATAACAAATTAAACCCAATATTAACAAAGACTATTGCACTGGATTCTTTAAATTATGTAAGTGCTAAATATGGTCATTATATAACAAGATACTTGTTACATTATGTGTTATAAGATACGTAAATGACAATTTCTTTTATGGAGCAAATAGTTTCCAAATAAACCAAACACCAAAAAATCCCAAAATACTATTGAACAATCAAAAGGAAAAATTTCAAAAACTATTGAATGTAAATTTATTAAGTAAATAGTAATACATTATGTAAAACACCCTAAGCACTTTAGTTTTACACACAAAAAATAGATCAAGAATCATAACATATCCACATAATGATTAGAAACTAAAAATACCTCGTTTTTTTCAAAGTAAAATGTTATTGGATATTGTTGTTAGAAATTTGGGTTGGAAAATGACAATGTCATGCAAAATTTAACTTAGAACACTCTTCTAAGATAAAAAGATAAAAATAACTAGAAAATGTCGACCAACAAATAATTTGTAACTAAGATTACAACTTACAACGTATAAATTTAATTATCTCAAAATATGGGTAGCTCCCCACTCAAAAATAAAGATCAAAAGAACATAATAACACCCAATGTTCATAACTTTTTTCTACTTCTTCTCCTCGTGAAACTATTATTGCTATTGGGGATTAGACACATTTTTGTTTCCTTACTTGTAGCCATTATGACCATTGACCGATCCGCCTCCACTTGTGTTGAGGCTTCCTAATTACTATTGGGTGAGGTACTTGTTCTAGTTGAATCCTCCAACTAGAACTTTAATGTGTTGTTATAACTCTGTCTATATGAGAGAGAATATGCACTTCCTCTACGAATTAGATAAATTATTGTCATTTCCATAACACCAATAATGTGCTACCACCTGTTTTGCATCCTATGCTAATCAAATCTTCTTCCATTGTCAATTTTGATGCTTCCATAGCACTACCAATTGACAACTGCTATTTTGTCTCAAGACGAAATCGATGGGCCTTTATTGTCTACAATAAATATGTACTATTGATGCACCTAGTGTGCCACCAACTATCGATCGCTATTCAACTCAAGGAAAAGTAACTTGCTATCTTTTATCTGTGAGAAAGCTCCACTAATTCTTATTGGTCTCTGACTCGTTTACCACATAAAACACTACATAAGACAATTGGTGGCATCACAACAATAGTCGGCTGATGTTAATGGTCTCCCCAGACTTGCGAGCAACCGTATTTCAAATTGTAGTCTAATTCTAAAAAATAATACACGATGCACATTGTGAGCCACCATATTTATTTTTATTTTTAACTCAAATCAAGACTAGAAGAACACAAAATCAACTTTTATTAAGTCCAATTTTAAATAGGACAAGGGTAGGAACTTTCATATTATGACAATTCCCCTCCTACTAATGAAGAAGATGTCTTCTTCAACGATCATATGAAGTAGCTTCTAAACTCCATCACCACTTATATGGACTCTAATAGGTGGCATTCTCCTTAAGAACGTCAGTGTCATGTCATTTTCATCCATCTTTTTCATGTCCCACATTGAATCCCAATAGTACCATTTCTCTCTCCATGTCAGCATTTGAAACTTCATATTCTTTTGCTAACCAATCAGTCGATCTATCATGGATGAAAACATATTTTTGACCTTATATAGCAAGGCTAAAAGAAAATCATGATGCTACCCATGTTGATGTAACTCCCCATTGAGATCACGATCCTCCAATCCTAATGTAACACCTAAAAATTCACTATGTTATTCTTCGTATTTACACGCATCTTATCTTATAGAAGGCTTTCATCGAACCTGCTCTAACTGAGATCAGTCATGTTACATCTCTTCGTGTTTGTAGGAATTTATCTTTATTCACATCCATAAGGAGTCATGTGTCGCATACATGTGGATGTTCATGGAAGTTCTTCTTGTCAATGATTACCTTCCCCACTCCTACTTACAACCCTCAGATATTACTCCAATACCACTTGATAGAAATTAAAGTGGAGAAGTGATGATGCTCTAAAAACAATAAAGGTGCAAAATTTGATGTAGATAAATCTTTCCAAAAATAAGAGGAGAAAAATCACAGAATATTAATATCGATCGCAAGTATTATTTATGTAAGTTTAAAACTCACACCATTGAAATTTTATTCGCAATAAAATTGATAGCACCCAACCTCAATAAAATAGATAAGAGAAAATGAATAATATCCTCTATGTACAAAATCTTCCACTTATATTTTCTCCTCCCAACCTCAATAAAATAGATAAGAGAAAATGAATAATATCCTCTATGTACAAAATCTTCCACTTATATTTTCTCCTCATGACACCTTTGTCAAATGTTAGGAACATAATTATTTCTTGATTATAATTATTGTTGTGAGCCGCCTCTACACGTCACGAGGTCATCTACCTTGTTGTAGGATGTGTTTCGATTGGCTCATCCAACTAGATCTTCTATGAGCTACTAAAACCTCCTCTACCTAAGAGAAGGTATGTGTGTCCTTTGTTTGATTAAAGGACCATTGTTGTTTCTGGAACACTACAAATGTGCCACCGAGTGATTTGTGTCCATTATGATCAAAACCATTGTCGTTGTTCACGCAACACATATGAGAAACAGGCTCAGAAATACATATCATTTACAAAAATATCGATCGTCAAGTATTATATATGTAAGTTTACAACTCACACCGCTGAAATTTTATTAGCAATAAAATTGATAACACCCAACCTCAATAAAATAGATAAGAGAAAAAGAATAATATCCTCTATGTACAAAATCTTCCACTTATATTTTCTCCTCATGACACCTTTGTCAAATGTTAGGAACATAATTATTTCTTGATTATAATTATTATTGTGAGCCGCCTCTACACGTCACAAGGTCATCTACCTTGTTGTTGGATGCGTTAATCGTTTCGATTGGCTCATCCAACTAGATCTTCTATGAGCTACTAGAACCTCCTCTACCTAAGAGAAGGTATGTGTCTTTTGTTTGATCAAAGGACCATTGTTGTTTCTGTAACACTACAAATGTGCCACCGAGTGATTTGTGTCCGTTATGATCAAAACCATTGTCGTTGTTCGCGCAACACATATGAGAAAAAGGCTCAGAGATACATATCCTTTACAAAAATACTTCTTATTGTCAAAATGCTTCTTGTTGTCAACACATCTAAAGTGTGATCGCCCGTCGATGCATTCAATATGCCTTGCCCAAAGACAAATTCATTAATCCTCTGTAATCCACAAGAAAGCTCCACTGATTATTCTTATTCTATAATTATTCTATTACAAAAGGCACAACTATTTGATGGATACACCTACATGTAAATGATCTCAGTGGTCACCCTAGGATCTCATACTTCCATGCCATGTAATTACGACTAAAATCTTAAATTCAAATCTTAATTCAATTTTAAAAAAATAATCCATGTTAGTAGAATGGGAGTCATCTTTCTTTCTTTTCAAATTTAACTCTATTACGATTGACAACACGAGACCAATTTAGCTCATATTATGATGACCACATCAGACCAACTGCTCCAACCCAAATAGGGCATCGTAGTGTTGGGATTGTTTGGAATTTTAGGTGATGGCAGAAAATTATACTACATCCATTATATTATTAAGGGGCATTTCGGAACTAAATGTCTTTGGAGAAACGAGGTATCTGCAATTTCAGGGAAGGGGCGCGAACAAAGAAATCCGCGCAGCTAGAAAGTAACAAACTCATCAAGAAATTAAAGGAAACACCACCCATCAACTAACAATTAATTAATTATCAGCCTGTTACACGGGTCTACTGGCCTCGACAACATCGACAGCGAACCCTTTCCAGTGCTGTTTCCAGTAATCCGCATTTGGATTGATCCACTCAGGCTCCTCCATCTCCTCCCTTTTCCCCTTCTCCTCAACCGCTGGTGCCCCGTACCTCTCTTCCCTCTTCTTAACGAGCTCCGGATTCACAGCCCCCATCTCAGCACCCTGCGGCGACACCATGAGCGCCGGCGCTCCAAGAGGCAATCGGTCCCCGCGGTCCACCTGCCACGTGCACCACATCTTGCCGTACGTCTTCGCCATGAACTGCAGCTCTCGCGCAGCTGCCGTCTCAGGTACTCGGGGCAGCAGCCACAGGCCGGACTTCACCTCGTAAGCATGCGAGTGCCACATCCGCTGCTCCTCCGATGACAGGGTCTCATACAGCCGGTCCGAGATGACGTACTCAACGCCTGCTCTCAGAGATTTAATACACAGCATATCAGTTCGATAACAGTTGAGGAAAAAAGGGAATGGATGGCATGCTCGACGCCTGCATGCCTCCTAACAAAGTATAGATGATCCCGTGTGTAGTTTTATGTATACCGATGAGCCTCGCTGTGGAGTCGTCGGAATCGTAGACGGCGCACTGGAGGACGTCCTCGTTGAGGCGGGTGGCGAAGAGGTGTACCTCCATCTGCCGGGAAAGATCGTGCGAATATAGAGCGAAGGTGCATGCGTGCTGCCGAATCTGGCGGCAGGGCCCCATCGACTGCAGCATCTCCGTGCCCATTTCCATCAACGTAGACCCCATGGTCATCGGCTTCCCCGGTGTAGGACCGGCGCCATCACCCGTGCCGCCGGCGGAGGGAGCTGCACTCGGTGTCCGGTCGCTTGATGACATGGTACGGTGTTCAGTCAGTGAATCATGCTGGCCTTCGATTCCATACTACGGCGAAAGAAACGTCCAGCAGTCGAACAGGACTCTACAGCTAGCTAAAGTTTCGTTTCAAGAATCAATTTAACGATTATCTAGTTTTCTGAATGCATCTACCGATAGAGCAAAGGAGAGGAGGTGCTCATGCAGCGGCGCCGCGTTCGTGATCAAACAACCAAAAGTGGTGTACGTCGCACACGTGTTTGATTGCATGTTTCCTCAGTCTCAATTCGTGGCGCCCGTTTGTCCTTGTCTGGCAGGCAGGCTGGCTGTTCTTTTCCTTCCCTATGCACGTGCAAAATCTTATTAGCATTACTGCATCTAAATGTTTTTATCTAGACTGATGTTACATATGTTTTTCTTAGGTTGCACTACCTTTTCATGTATTTCATATGTGTATATATACTAGTACTTGAAATAGGATGTTGACTGTGTGATAGAACCACAACATTCCATTCAGATAAATCCAAAATTAAAATCAAAATGAGTTATACATTGTTTAGGCAGTCCAACATCATGACACCTAGGTTGCGTTTAGTTTAATGGAAAGGATTGATATAGGATTGGTAAAGAAAAAAGATAGGAATTAATGTACACAGACGGGAATGCATATATGTTGTCTGATCTTATGTTTGGATAGGACTAAGGATGGTATTACCAACCAAGCAAAAGCGAATGCAAACGCTGACTGTTTCTTATAGAAGATAGTATCAAGCGCTGCTGTGGTACCAATCAATGGAGGAACAGCCTGGCTCGAAGGAGGATTTTGGAGGCTGATAGCTTGAAGCAATGTCTACAGAACCAAAAAGAAATCAGAAAGAAGCTGCGCGAATTGAAGGACCGCTAGAGCGGAGAAGAATTTTGAAGATCCAACCTGCTAGGAAGAACATTAGCCGGAGAAGCAGTGAGGTGAAGGAAGAACACCAGCTGGAGAAGTGACGGGAAGGAACAACAATGGGAAAGAAGATGAGATCGCTGAGCAAGAGAGGGCAACGGAGGCCGGAAGATGTGGGGCGCCTATGCAAGATGAAGTCGGGAGTGGATGGAAGTGTTATGCAGTGCAGTTAGTGCATGAGAAAAGTAGTTTTGTATCTATTGTAAATGACAAAGAAGTTTTATCATATATTGTTCACTCTTAGAACTTTGTGGTCTTTATATGTAGGATCACATGGGGTACTAATATCCAAGGGGTCATAGGAGGAAGATATCTTCATCTCTTTGGTGGGTGGGGTGACCACAACACACACATGCGTCACGTCGGGCTGGCTTGGGCTTGTGGAATAGGGTTAGTGGGGCATCTTTTCGAACACAGTCGTTCATGCAAGTGTTTTGCTAGTCCTAATCTCGGGGACTGCCGCCGTCGCTCCTGCTAGGACTGAGCGGCATTGATTTCTTTAAGTAAAACTTATTTGTTTGTTAACAAACGATCTAGTCAGGTTCGTAACTCAGTTTATTTTCTTATACATTTTTTATTATTCTGTTTATTATCTGGATCTGGTATGTAATCATTAATTCATTGTACATGTCGTTGTTGCATCTAACGACGTAAAATCTAAAATTTTATTCAATAGGAAGTCAGTCGGTCGATTGCATTGCGGACGGGCGTCAGGGACCGCTAGGGGTTTTGTCCCGCACAAATAACTTGGGTTCTCGCTCAACATGAATGTCCTGACTGCTTGGACTCTATTAATGTTTAAATACAATGTTTTCACAGCTTTTGCACAAATAAATATGGTAATTTACTGAATTGTAGGATTGAAATCCTATCATATGGAGGATCCCGCAAACCAAATGGGGCCT